>JBAMJV010003918.1:0-321967 GCA_037951105.1 Echinarachnius parma | reverse complement strand
AAACCTCTTCAGTCCACAAAATGTAATATTAGCTCACGTAGGTTAAAGTACAAAAAGCCGGGATTACTAAGCAATGTAATGATTATCAGGTTTATTTGAATCTAGACAGATAACTACATAAATTATGTATCCCAAGTATGTATAGTACAATTGGTACAAATTGACAAATCCACATCAATTTCAAGCCATCTTGTTTAAATATCTGAATTGCCTCAAATTTAATTAAATAATATATCTTGGTTATAAAGATCACTGATTAAATTATATCGTTAACAGTACTTAGTAACAATGAACTAGTACATTAAGCTGGCTAAAACCCTTCGGTATACAAATTATACAAAAGGGTTTTGGTATAAATTAGTGGACTCGACTCATTTACACGCGAATACATTTAGTATGCAAACTCTTTATTCTGGGGTGCACTGACAATTTGTACAATTTTGTACTAATGAAATTTAGTTATAATTTTGGTGTTCTTTATAATTCAGTGTCAATGAGAGTCGTCTGTAACATGAATGACTAATTCATCTGTTATTAACTAAACACTTGATGTGTAAACAAGGGGCAATGCAGGTGCAATTGTCCTAAAAAGTCATATTGTATCACCTGCACAGGCTGTACTGGTACATTAATTATGTGTGCAGAAACTTTGGTAAACAATTCTCCCTGCCAGCCATTTACAAATTGGCAACGCAGAGCAGCTTTGATCATTGAAAATAACTATAAAATTAAGGCATGTACCAAAGGATGTTTAGTCTAAATTATGTTCTTTCAGTGCAGACAGGCAAGCTCTTTTTCAGTGTCTTTCTTTTGTATATTTTCAATTCATTATCAAAAGTATTGTTGCCATGCTGGTTGCAATCAAAAGTAATTAAGTCGCAAATAAGATCCTGAGTAGAGTTGAAAAAGCAGAGGCTACAAGATTGTATGATGGAGAGTGCATAGCTCACAACTTTACCAGAAAACTGGATGACCATTGATTTCCCTTTGTCTAATGAGTAAAAATGATTTTGTTTTTTCATTTTGTATGAGAATCATATAAATTAGTTTGTAGCTGGTCTTTTTCACAACAGTTACAGACTACTGAAGTAGTAATATCACATAGATGCAATATACATAAATGTAGTAATGGTTATACATTTTCTTTTCGTTCTGGCTTTTGTTAGTGGATTGGAGCTGGACAATTACCTTAGCCTAGCAAACACTGTAGATCACAAATTCCTTGCTTGCCTGACATTGTTTAGAACTATATTACCCATGGCAATGAATAGATGTGACGTCACACTTTGGTAGTGTAGCTTATTCTGAGCTTAGAAGGAGGAATTAAATTAGCACTATAAATTAAAATCTATTTCAAATTGTCTCTTCTATATACTGTATATATTTCTTATATTTAAAGTCAAACTCTAAAAAGAGACAAAGTTACACAGAATACAGAATTAGAACCAGGGTAGGAAATATACGGAGGCTGAGGGCGAATTTTCCCCCTAATTTTCAAAATAGCCCCCTGAAATCAGGAGGTAGCCCCTAAAATTACCATATAGGGTATTATGTGAAATATTTTGTGATATCCATCAGACTGAAAAAGTATACCCCTAAACTTTAACATTAATTCCAGCATTGATTAGAACTTTGTTAAATCCAAATTCCTTTTCTCCCAACTTTTGCTGATATAATTCCCAAACATTTTATAACGTACTCTTTCTAAGGAGGGCCTGTGAAGAGAAAATTGGGACTATGGATTTGGGGGTTTATCTAAACTTAGTTCATACTTCACTGATAATCTTACTTGTTACATAACCTAAACAAGTACAGTATTACGCATGTATGTATACACAGAACAAGACCTGGACAAAACAGAAAATCAATGCAAACAATTGCAGACAATAAACATGCAAAAAGGAAAGAATGCAGCTTAAAATGTAGTACTAAGTAGGGACTTATTGAGTGGCAGTCAAGCGGCTTGATCAAGTATTTAATAAGCTCTTCATCCCTCTTAGAATACAGAATTATCAAACAGAATTTGATACAGTCTGCACACTTCTGCATGCATGGGCCTATAGTAGGACCCCCCAAACAAAATGTATTGCTGACAAACTGTAGAGCTGCATGTGAAATATGTTCAGTTATAATTTGTCAGTAATTATTCAGATTCATCAACACTAGTGACATCAGCATCACAACCCTGGATGCTTAATATCGACTGAAATCTGTGGTGCAACTGATTGGGGGGGGGGGGGGGGGCACAAATTACTGGGGGCATACTCTTTGTATTTCTTTATTTTTGTAACTGTCATTGTTTAACATACTAACCCTAATATGTTTTTGTTTTTTGTTTTTGTCAAACTATTGCGGGCAAGTTTTCCCAAGTGCCCCCCCCCCCCCTAAAGATACTTCATATTGCACTGTCAGGAACTTTACCAGAAACTTATTCATTGACAAACTATTCTTGTACTTCAGACCCCCTTAAACAGTTAAGTTGCCTGCAGTGCTCAGTAATGGTGAGTAAATCCAATTAACACACTCTTATTAAACATGATTTTTCAAAACAAAATGTAGTTCTGTCATTTATATCAATTGGTCAAATTGCAAATTTAATCTATTCTCATTCACATACATGTACAAGAACTATTTGGGTACAGTTGTTCCCTTTAAGCAGAAGGTAACCAAAGGGTCAAGCAAGTGAGGACATTATGGTGGCCGGTTGCTAAGGAGCTAGAGATGGCATACAATGTATAATCTTCATTTCCTGACTGTACAAACAACCAGCATGACATTTAGACTAGTTACACACATGTATTTAAATGTCGTCAACAAGTTGTCCTATGACGTGTTTGCTAAATACTCGGTGCACACTGGTTCAGAAATCAATCACTGGGTACAGCCAGTAACCTCTTAAATTATTAAAGACTTTGATAACTGAATATCGCCACTGACAAACAGGTCAATGTACAAACAATAAAGCGTCAGTGTAGGCCACAAGGCTTGCATATTTTATTACGGAATTTCTCTGATTGTCCTCAATTAGTACAGCATGGTGGGCTGTAAACATGTAATTAAAGGAACCAAGAATCAGTAATAATTCTTATAAAATATACATCTTAAAGGTCATAAGTTTGAGTAGTAAATTCCACCAAGAACCATGAGTTTCCACAAATATTGTATCCCAAGCTTCACCCATTGCTTACGGGAACCGGGTGGGCTAAGTACAAAGTCCATGGGGATTTCAGTATCTCGAAGTGGACGGGTTCATAAGTCATAATTATTGCTTACAATCATTCATGGGTCTGCAGAAACAGACAAGTTATATAGGGGGAACAAACTAACAAACTAATCCTTATTGTTCATAGATACATGTAAGTCTTCTTCTGCGGACCCATCACAACGTAATATACAGTGTACAAAATACACAGCGGCTTGGTGTGATTCACCCCGCAAAATGCCCACAATTTGCCTAATTTTCTCCACTTTTTGGTGGAATGAACAACTAAAACTTATCTCTTTCACATATTTAAGATTAATTTGGACCATTGGTTCCCTTTAAGTACAAATAATGCATAATACAATAAGCCAAGGTACAGGTGCAGCATTACAGCTGAATTTTAGTTTTCATTTATCGTAATATTGTAGTATTGCGTAAATTTGTGTTGTATAAAAAATTCAAAATAACCTCACAAACAACCAACAAACGTTGTACACTTCAATGACTTGTTTTCAGCTTGGCACACCTGTGCAGAATTCAATAAACTGGACATTTAATAACCTCTTTAATTATTCAAGATTTTAATATCCACTTGTGAACACGCCAGTGCAAACATTTGTGAGGAAAATGATTTGTGAGCTGCACAGGCTTAGATAACTCCACATGTGTTGCTTGTAAAAGAGGCTGTAGACCCAAAATCATAATTTTGATTATTTGTTGTTCTTACAGGAAAAAATATTTTAGGCAATGCTCGAAATTAGCATAGGCCCGATGGCCCGGGGCCACTAAAAATTGCCGTCGGGCCAGTAAAAAAAATATTTGGTGGCCCGACTTTTTCAGATACCCAGTAGTCATGTTTAGTCCTGGCTAGGGCATGACAAGAACTTGCTTTTAAATGTAGCATTCAGCAAGTTATACCCTTTTCTCACATACAAAATATTGGTTAGTTAAAAAGTTGAAAGTTAATTGAGCAAGTAATACTGCTGCTAATGAATATTCATACATTCTTGAGCAGCCGTACTCATTTTCTAACCAGTTGTAAACAAAAATTTCATATTAAAAATCGTTATTAGTACTTTCAGTTAATTGCGTATTTTGCATATCTAATGAGCATCATAAATATTCATATATGCTGCTCATGAATATTCATATATTACTACTCAATGTACATCTACCCAATAAATAAGCTTTAAGTAATAAGCTTTCCAACAGCACTACACGGTGTCTAAAAAAAAATACATATATATATATATATTTTCTCTTCAAATTTTGTATGAATCCCGTAAATTCAACATCATGTTTGAACAGTGTGTTATGAGTTGTCTCACTTGTCTGCAATACTGTTTATGCACGAAGAATCCAAATATGTCATTTGTCTAAGATGTTCAGACAACAGTCAACACTTCACAGAGTTTTGAGGTCAAATTGAATTTTCTCCTTTTCTACCATTTTTGTTTTGTCACCTAGACCCTGCCTATGTATGACTGGAAGTGTAATTGTCACTCGTGTGTATTCAATCGCTGTAATTTTTTGATGAAGACAATGAATAAAAAGACATGACACACACACATTCATCCTAATTCATGCATATTTAATGATCTTACAATGAAACAACTTAGGGGAATGAAAAATATAAAGTATTGTCTAGTACCCTGAAACTACTATCAATATGGTTATTGTATTAATTTTACTTTCGTTTTTCCTTATTTTTTTCGGGCCAGTAGATTTTGGTTTCGGGCCACCAAATTTGGAAAAATACTAATTTTACTGGCCCGACCGGGCCACCAGCAAAAAAAGTTAATTTCGAGCACTGTTTTAGGGATCTAGTAACTTTGTTGACATGTGAACAAAAAATGACGAAGGTTTGATAAAATGTAAATTTTATATGATATGTCTGTCCACTATGAAATGTGTGAAAATTCCATGGTACACAAATGTCACATGAGTATTAACGAGCAAAAATACAAAGTGATATCTGCTAACTCATTGCACTTACTTGTACACAGTTGAAAGTTGAAAATCATAAATATCTGATACATAAACCTAAACCTGATACTTCTATTGGTAATACAAATACAACAAGGTATGTGAGAATTGCTAGAGTAAAATAAGATTTGTTGATTTTCACAATGTTAGGAGATCCCTTTAATCAAAGAAAGTCCATTTTAGAGACAATTATTATTATAAGTTTTTACAAATTTATCAAATTAACATCATATACATCATTATCTTCTTAATCATCATCATCATCATCATCATCACCATCACCATCTTCTTCATCATCATCATCATCATCATCATCATCATCATCACGATCATCATCACCATCATCATCATCATCATCATCATCATCATCATCATCATCATCATCATCATCATCATCATCATCATCATCATCATCATCATCATCATCATCATCATCACGATCATCATCACCATCATCATCATCATCATCATCATCATCATCATCATCATCATCATCATCATCATCATCATCATCATCATCATCATCGACATCATTTCTCCATATTTATCATTTCTGAAATCAAATAATTTTTAAAATGGATCATTAAAAATTAGTTCTCACGTGTAGACATTGCCCCATCCCTGTGTAGCATCTGATTCCTGGACGATGTATCTCAGCCGACCGTCTCCCTTGGCAACAGGGTCCTGCTTACCTGCAGCATCCCAGTACATCTCAATACTGTGGTGTGTCACTTTGCCCACCACCGGGGGATCTGGCTTCTTTGGGGCTGTAATATAATAATAACATAAATATAACAATAATAATAATAATTTATTATTACACAAAAATATATATTTATGAAAATGAGCAAAGAAAATAGGGCTGCCCCAGGATTCGAACCCGAGATCATCACAGGCGTTGAAAAGGGTTTTAGAGATGAACAAACCATCACAGTGCTCAGCTTTCTAGCTCAGTCTGTAGAGCACCAGTCTAGCAAGGGGCCATCTACAAAGTACGTACGCACAAGAGGGGGGTTCACGCTGATGCGTACGCTACATTCAACCACGTGTATAAAAAGTGGGTACAGGGGGAGAGGGGGGGGGGGGTCAATTTCAGACAATAATTTTCGTACATACTTTGTAGATGGCCGGCCCCCAATCCGGAGGTCTCGGGCTGAAATCCCATGAGAGCCCTATTTTCTTTGCTCATTTTCATTTATAATAATAGGTTCAATTCAATTTATATAGCGCCTATTTATATGATACAATATTTATCACCTCTAAGCACTTTACACGATCATTACACCGGTCATAGGATACTCTGCCAATCTTGCCAAACCACAACCTTTAAAATATCACATCCAGGACAATTTTGTATTTTTCTTAAGTTATACATGTAGTGACTAATTTCTCTTATATTTTGAATCATTTGGTCCCTGTATGTGGAAAAAACTTAGTCATAATCCAAATTAGTCCCATGCAGGGCCCGTCACTAGCACTTGCCCGAACCCAACAGGCTCTATTGAAATTTGGGCTCTAGAAATATCTATTTATTTATTATTATTTTATAAATGGTCTAGTTTAGTTGCTTGATCGGGCAACTAACATTTCTGTTATACTTCAGGAGAGAAAATGTAATTCCAGACAGGGCCCCATTGCAGAAAGAGACGCAATCGATTGTAAAGTTGCAATTAATTGTAAGTCAGATCATGTGACTATTATGCACAAATCTGATTGGTTGTAATGTGCAAATTTACTGAATTGCAATTAATTGTAACTTTACAATCGATTGCATCTCTTTCTGCAAAAGGACCCTTATGTGTGAGTCTCATCTATAGAAACAAACAAGAAATTTGCCAAGCAAATTTACCTACCTATAGTATAGTTATACACTTATACTACTACAGTTAGCACAATTAATTTTCTTTTGTTTCTCAAATAATTAGTTCTTTGAGACTTTGGGGCAAGTAAATATTCTGTTTGGGCAAATAAAAGGTGAAAATTCACCTTGCCCAAATGGGCAAGTAAAATAATAGTTTGTGTGGAGGCTTGGTCCTGAAAAATTGAATTGTTGGAGAATTCTATGTATTCCATGAAAATCGGAAATTGCTAAATTTGTTTGTCTCTGATTAGCTCTATCTCATAGTTAAATCAACTGACAATATATCTTTTTATTAACAAAAATTGAGAATAAGTTAACTTTTAATTATTTAAATAAAACCAATATTGTGACTTCTGCCAAATGAATTTTTCAGGGAAAAAAAACACATTAAATACTTACCCTCAACCACATACACCCATTGCCATTCACTTACGTGTATGAACGCACATCTACAATGTATTGTAAATGGTCCTGATAGGACCATTTACTGCTCACAGTGGTAAAAATCTACGGGACACAATTTGAACTACAAACAGAGAGAAAAGAACAGCATATCTAAAGTAAAAAATTGCATACCTAGATTGAAGCTGATTTTATGATTTATTGTACAAAATTTCATTTTCAAAATGATAAGTCATACTTACAAAAATCGTCATATAAGTTCCATTTCTTTCTCTTCCTGCTCGATGTCCCATCGTAAACAAAGAAAGCCCGCCCGCAACATGCGGAGGCCGCTTATTATTGTCCAAAACAAGCCAACTCGCGATCTGCAAGCATGCCCGCCGTATCCGATTTCGGATACGCCGTATCAGAATTCGGATACGCCGTGTCAGAATTCGGATACGGTAACACGTGTGGTGTGGGAAGCTTGCGGGAAATACATGACAGTCATCCAGATAGCAGCAACACTTTCGAGAGGGATCACGACTGAGATTTTCTCAGTCTTTTTATTTTCCAAAACTGCAGATTTTCCATTTTTTTCGACATTTGAAGAATAATTTGGACCATTTTGGTAAGTTCATATAACACTTGTATCATTTTTAGGGCCAGTCATGATTGATTTTGTTGAATTTAAGATAAGAATTTTGTGTGAAATTTTGACAAACTTTTTTTGTACTGCCCCACATTGTTCCCGTATAGCGCAGCATTACAATGTAGTGTTGTGTGTATGAACGTAACGTTCACACGTTCACATTTATGGAAAAATTATCGTATCTTCAGAAAGCAAAATCATGAAAATTATGCTTCACCTTCTGAGTCTCAGACATATGTTTAATGCATATACTCACCATTTTACTCCAGATGCCCCTTTAAAACTCCAAAAATGTTGCAAAATGGCAAAATTTAGCACAATTTCGAATTCACGTCAACGTAAATGGCATGCTTGCTGTGTTGTAATGGCGGCTCAGTATTTTTCTGGTCAGAGTCCGAGTGCGCCCTCTATCGCCACAATTACATACACAGACACAATGCATGCATAGCGACGTTTTGGTTACGTGCATAGAGCTCTACGGTTACGCCGCTGAGGGCCGTGCACATTCGGCCATTTTCAGCCGATGTCCGAAGGAAGACGGATGCGTCCACTATGCAAGCAAGTAGCCAAGAATATTATTGTTATGATGGAAATCCGAACTCACCTTTATTGCTTTAATCAGACTTTAATATATTTGTTTACAACTAAATAAAATAGTCAAATTAAACATTTTAGTTTACATACCTGACATATTTTCGTGATGTGAGAGTTGAAGAAAGTGAAGCTAGAGCTGAAAATCTTCCTGTGAAGTGTGAATTGAGTTGGTCTTGGCTTGCCCTTGTCCTTGAACTGTATTGGTACTGCCCCTAGCGCTAGCTATGAGTGAAAAGTCACAATTTGACTTCGCCTACAAATCCGAGATCGAGAAGCGAGAGAGCTAAGCATGCATGCAGAGCCAATACGGAGTGGCAAGAGCTCGGAGACGGTCAGTGGGCTGGAGGCGGCGATGCGATTTGATGTGATCGGTGATCCTCTAACTTTCTGCTGCTAACAAGTTGCCGCTTAGTTTGGAAAACCTAAATTGAGTCTGATCATGTTTTATAGAACAAATAAAACAGCCGGTGATAACTATAGAACCCACTTTCTCCGAATTCAGTGCCGATCTATCGAAATATATCTGGACAACCCTACAAATTATACATTTTTGCAACGACTCGGTGCTGTTTCTGTGGACGCCATGCCAGCGAGCTCGGTTACGAAGTGCAATAGTCTTAAATCAAGACTCTATACAAATAGAAGGCAAATAGTGGCGACATTATACAGGGTGGCCCAAAAAAAACGGAACGGGGCACTTCCCAAAACATAGTAACAAATATATTATGTCCATCGGATAGGGTGTCTTTTCAAATGAACAACGATACCAAGAACAGTCAATTTGGTCGTGTAGTTTTTGTTTTAGGGCGCTGTGAGTGACACCATGTCAGGTTCTCTTTTTTGTCAATTTTTACCGAGCCAGTGCTAGATAAATCGCACGTATACCTACCGCCTTTCATAGCGTTGAATAACGCGCGCAATTGTCAGTGTGCACTCAGCCGTGTGCCTAGAGAATGGGCATTGTCGTTAAATGGTATTACGGGCAAGGAGTGCCATTTAACTGGCAATGACTAGGTAAAAATTGACAAAAATGGGCACCTGACATGGTCTCACTCACAGCGTCCTAAAACAAAAACTACACGACAAAAATTACTATTCTTGGTATCGTTTTTCATTGGAAAAGACACCTTATCCGATGGACATAAACATTTTGGGAAGTGCCCCGTTCCGTTTTGGGGGGACACACTGTATTAGTCAATATTGCCAAACAGAACTAAATTACAACAACAACGCATATAATTATAATCGATTTTTGCAGCCTCACTGAGATAACATCTCTCTTTTTATCTCTTATATTTTATTGCGCATTTTATTTCATGTCAATGCGTGGGCTCATTGTTATTCCGATTTTACTTTTAGACAGGGTTGAAAATTATAGGGCAAAGAGAACACCCCCGCTGTTTTCTCAGGAATCATGTCAGCATGAGTTTGTGGGACAAAATCATTATAGCGATTATTTCTCATCATCGGGAGAGACGGAACCGGTAGGGAGGTAGCCTTTAGTCAAGGCTCTATATGGCTTGGAGATTCTCTATGCGATCGCGAGCTAGCTAGCTGTGAGAGAGCTAAATACTAGTAAACTCGCGCTGCCCCGCTCAAACTCAGCCTTTCGCGGTTTAATACAGTACCGGTTGTAGAACTTGCCAGACAGCACGATGCCTATCCGATAGGCTAGTAGGGAGGCAGGGGAACCCCTTCCCTCACGTGACCCTCGATAATTTGGGTTGTTGTTGTTATTTTATTATTTTGGCGTTCATTCAAAATGAATATTTACGCCATAATACTTAATTATTATTATTATAATTTTTTTTTTCTTCTTTTTTTCAATCATTTTTATGGAGTTCCTACTTCATGCTGCCTGTCCATCGCTCAAATCCGACCTAACAGTGCATCATCTGGTCAGTCCGGCACAGTACATCGTGCAGACTTCTCAGCTCGGTGACATACCAGGGTATGTGTGCAAGCCGAGCCTAGACCCCTCAGATGCTCGAAAATGAGGTGTCAGGTGCAATCTGTTGGGCTCCAAATAATGCAATTATACATGCCAAATTCAAAAACAATATATATATTCATCAATTTCAAACATTCAACAAACATCAAATAAAGCACTCATTCAGTGGGCTCTTTTACATAGAATACATCAATTTGTTAGTAATTGTATACAAAAATAAACTTACACTAAAACAATATAATAGAGATGCTAAGCAAATATTTACAATAATCTGAATACAAATCCTTTTTTTGCTATTCATCGAACCTTCTAGTTCTATAAATGAAATTAATCAATGCCACTTGCAATTTTGTATCGAATATTTCCAACATCTTATATATATCTTGTTTTTCATTAATTCCTAATTCTACAAATAACATTGTCCTTTCAATAATATATTTCGTACAATCAACAAGAAAGTGTTCAAAAGTTTCAATTTCATTACAAAACTGACAATCGCCGGATAATTTAAGACCAATTTTATGTAAATGTGCATTGAGTCCAAGACACCCCATTCGAATCCTGTGTAACAATACTTCATTTTTTCTATTTTTAGAGCACCATGTATCAATGTATTTTATATTTATATTCTTTTTCATTTTCTTTAAGACACTATTCGAGGCATTCCACCTTTCCTGCCACATATTTACAACATATAATGACAGTATTGCATTTACTTCTGATTCATTCAATTTATTTTCTATTTCAATAAAAGTGTGTCCAAGGGCTTGTTTCGCTGAGAGGTCTGCAATCTCATTACCTACAACACCACAATGTCCGGGAATCCACTCAAGGAATACGTGGATTCCTTGATGTTTAAGAATCATTAATTTCATTAATATTTCACTGACGCATACATCTTCATTCCAATTTCTTATCGCCATTAGGGCACTCAAACAATCAATAAATATAACAATTCCAACATATAAATTATCAAATTGTTCTAGCCAATTCAATGCAAGAATTATAGCAACTAATTCAGCTTTATATGATGAACTGAAATTTGTTAGCCTCTTTTTTTCAATAATATCCATGCTCGGAACATAAAAGCTTGCAGATGCATTTCCATTAAGGGGATTTTTCGAACCATCCGTAAATATATGCAACTCTCTAGACCATTTCATAATTTGGGATTATATAAATGTGCATTAGTTTAGTCCCGAGCATAGGCGTAACCAGGTTTTTAAGGGGGGGGGGGGGGGGGGGATTTCGTCAGCCAACATTTCCGAGGCCATGGCCGAGACCACTGATGCAACGGGTTAAGAGACGTGTAAGAGGGGGTGGGGGGGGGGGGGGGGGGGGTGTCCCAAGGGGGAGTACCAAGGTTTGCCTGAATACCAGGCTTCCCCATTTTCACCTGACCACAGAGCACACACACACACACACATACAAAAAGTTACCGCAATTTAACCACCCGAAAAATAATCATGTATGACTTTTCCCAAATATGACATGATTTTTCATGAATTAGTAACATGTTTATGCCCGAATATGCCTATGAGTTTGCCCGAATACGATATGATTTTCCTCGAATATTACATACTTTTGCCCAAATGATGGGTGCCGTTTTCCCGAGTCAATATAGCTCGGGGGGGGGGGGGGCTGCTGCCCCCAGAGCGCCCCCTCCCCCTCCCTTATAGCCCCAGCGCATATTGTGGGAAGCACCGGTCCTCCATGGAAACTTGACTGGCAACCTTTTCTCTTGAGGGATGAATTTGAGAGAAGAGGAAGCTGGCCGGAAAAGAGAGATTGAAAAGGGACAAGTAGAACGGACTGGGAGCAAGAGGAAAGGGGAAAGGAATTAATACATTTTTATTTTACCTTTATACGTTTTCACTGGAATTTTCAAAATCAGTATGGGGGCATAAGCACACCCCCATCCCGTGCCTGGCCCCCGCGTTGCTATAATATACGCCGCACGGGGTAAACCCACTTTTGTAAACGGTAATATGCTATTAAGTGGGAGATGAGGAAGAGTTATATATGAAATGGGAAGACAAGATAGGACTGTCATGATCGAGTGAAGAAGATGAATCTGAAAAAATTGATAAACATACGAAATACTTTCAATCATTTCAAGTGAGGGAAAACAAACTGGATCCGGAAGAGCTATTATGGGCGTATACAAAGTATGAGAGAGATGAGAATCAAATAGGGAACTTATATGAGCGGCCTGGATCAGAAGAAAACAGATTGGAATTTGAAGACTCCGATGATGATGAACATAATCAAGTCGGAAAGAAGAAAAAAAGGGGAAAAAAGGATTTAAGGAGATGACGAATATCGGAGTAGTTGTGGAGGAAAATGACAGGAATAATTACAAAAAGCGGCATGAGGAGAAGAAAATGTATAACATTGTATAAGGAGTGAGTGTTAACATTATAAGTCCGCATAATTTTTAAATAAGACGTCGGAAGTAAAATGAATGATAGATTGATTGCGGATTGATTAATCTTTATGTTCGTTTTAAAAACACAATACAGATATACTATTTCAATGAACGGATGGATGGCCCATTAAAAGGAGTTTGTCATAATATAATTTACACCAAGTATATAGGCCGAAACTCTAAGAAAACAAAAATGAGCCGGTGCAAAATGATGCGGAATATATACCGTATACTAAATCATTCCTCCTTGTCATGTCTTTATATGAGCGTGCATTTTCTTTCCCGTTGTATAATAATAATGATTTTGCCCTAATTAACTAGGGTTAAGAGGTATGTCAAACATACAAAATGCATTATTCCAGTAGACTTAGTGTAAAATATCGATGATAGGAAAGTTATATACAGGCTATGATCATTCCCCAGTACTGGGGGCGCTATTCACAATGTTTGTACAAAGCCGAAGACGCTCTGTGTTATTTTTTAAACATTATTATTTAGATGTACCTTATCAGTGTCGTATAAATGAGCTGGGGGGGGGGGGGGGGGGGGGGGGGTCGTAAAGTAATATTATTTTTTGTTATACATGTATTTCCTTTTCAAATCATATGTATTTTTGATATGTTTATAAAACAGAATATAAAAAAAGTTCTTTATCTTTTGGCTGCACTGTGGCACTGATGCATTTTGTAGATGTCTGTAGGCCTATGGGGTCATATAGACACCAAAATGTTCGCCATAAGAAAGTTAGTATACCTTGAATACAATGTTTAAGTTCTCTCATATTGTTTTAGATGCAAAGAATGTACACTTTCGCAAAAGGTCGCTCTGTATAATAGGCAGATGTTAAATAATTTATTGATATCAACTGTCAAACCAGACACGAACCATCCTATACACAACCCGGGGTGCACAACAACGGGTGCAGTCTGAGTACAAAATTATTGCAATTAAATTTGCTCAGGGGCGGGTTTAGTTATTTGGGGCTTGGGGGCACACCAGTCGTCTACAAATGTTGACTTTTTGCCTATTCAATTCGTATTTTCTAGTCCTTAGCTCATCAACAAATAAACAAAATAATAACATCATAAAAAACACAAATAAAAACAGGAAAAATAACATTACCGACGAAAATGAAAGCAAATCTATTCGAAAAAAAAAAAATATCATTAACACTTAGTTCAACTCGACTCAAGAGGGCGCCATTCAAATATTGTTTTCCGAGCAGCGGATATTCAAAATAAACGAAAAAGGAGGACAAATATTGGAACTCTCTGGTTATTTGATTGCAGATGACTTCAGTTTACAACAGTCTGAAAACAAATTCAAGTCATATGTGAGTACATAAATAATTTCTTATAAAAAATGTATAAAAGAGTATATTTCTCGTTGATGCTGGGGACTCAATTCAATGAACTGTCTGAACTGTTTTTGTGGCGCTGAGCTGTTCGGTGGCCATGTCTTTCCCCTTGCCTAGCCGTCCGCGTCCGTCCGCGAGCCGCTGTCCCTAAGGCTAAGCCCTGGGCCGTGGAACAACCGCTGCTGGAAAACAAATGAAATTGTATTTGTATATCTTGGACCTTGGTCCTTGTCCTGGGCCTTGACCTTGTACCATGGCCTTGTATTCATCTCTTCCAAAAAGGTCCACTATTAGCAGCGTTAGCCTCTTGACTTGCAGGGGTGAGCTATTACCGGAAGTCTGGACTTTGGCGAGAGCGGGTGGTGTGTAAAAGATTGGAGAGCAGATTTTGAAATTTGACATGTTGCACTATTTTACAATTTAAATAATGTTGATTGTGCTTGCTGTGATTGCGAAAGGCTGTTCCAAAGACGTAGGTCTATGCAAAGACCAAATGAAAGGCCAAAACTGGACGGTTCCCGGGAAGAATGACGCTGGGTGAAGGGTAACTATGATCAGCTCTGTGCGTAGCACAGAGCTGTGAATTACTGACGATCGAAATGGTGTAGCGTTTTTGCGATGAGGTGTTTTTATCACCTTTAATTATAATTTTTTTGTATTTGGTTAACCTTTTCTAGAGCACAAAAGTGCGTTTTATCTGCGCGCTACATATAAATTATATGAAAAGAATAATAACTTACCTCAAATTGATGATTAATCCCAAACGGCTTCGCACAAATATTCGAAATTGTCCTGTCGCCTCCAAAGTCATCGGCAATGCATGCTGGGATATATAGGCGAGGTTTTATTCCGGTTCCGCGCGTAAGTGGCGATCGGTTGACTAATACATATAAGCCAGGCCACTGTACTCAATGTTAACCTAACCGCCTGGCATATACATCGCTCGAAATCTTGCAGGAACATGTTTGTAGATGGGCGATGAGGTGTTTTATCCTCTTTAAGCAGATTTTTTTTAAATTTTGTTTACTTGTACTGCACCCTAAAATACCTATGTACGACGGCGCTACACAAAATTGCTATAAAAAGAATGATAACTTACCTCAAATTGATTATTTATGTCGATCGTCCTTGTTAGAATCCGGCTTTTTTTTTTCGATCCGTCGGCATCGCACAGCGGGATTCTAACAAGGACAATCGACATAAATAATCAATTTGAGGTAGGTTATCATTGTTTTTATAGCAATTTTGTGTAGCGCCGTCGTACATAGGTATTTTAGGGTGCAGTACAAGTAAACAAAATTTAAAAAAAATCTGCTTAAAGAGGATAAAACACCTCATCGCCCATCTACAAACATGTTCCTGCAAGATTTCGAGCGATGTATATGCCAGGCGGTTAGGTTAACATTGAGTACATCTTGGCTCGTACGCCAAAGTTTGACCTGCGACCTCACGCATGCGCACTGTGGACACAAATTCGGATACCATTTTGGAATTTTTGCTTCTTACCACAATCTGGACGATAAAAACCTAATTTTGTGAATTAATACACCGAATGGAGCCTCATGTATCAAGACAGTGGACCATTGATGTCCATGGATAACATCCGTCGTAAGTATAAAACCAGATATAAATTGTATAGTATCTTATATACTATTTTTACCAATAATTGTTACGACCGATACACCTAACACACACTTCAATATGCCAGACTCTGTGCTACGCACAGAGTCTGGTTAGGCTAGGTGAAGGGTGATGAAAATTCTGTCGAAGGTTGGCTAAAGAAAACGTTGGGAAGACACATTTTCATACATTTTTGGACATTATCATTGTCATTGACCATGTCATTCCTAACAGCTATACCGTTTCTACACCAGTAACGGATCACCTACCCAAATTGATGCATGAAGACGTTTGTGACTATCTAATTGTTTTAATTTTCATAACTGGAAGAGGAATGTGCATCTAATATCAACTTTATCATCTCCTTTTTAAAAGAGTTAAACCTTAGTTCCATGATCATCCCGCAAAAGTGAGAAATTAGCCTTCAAAATGGTGTCATCTCGTGACAAAATGTACAGATTTCAGATTTTCAAGAAAAAAACGGGGAAAAAATTAAAATATTTTTTGAAATAAGATGTTTAAAAAACAAAAATATGCCGACGGATCTAGAATTCATATATTATTAACACAGAAAGATGTTCTAGTATACACCCCACAGCATTTTCCGGGTGTTTGGGTGCAGGCTTATAGTAAAAAAAGGCAAATTTTAATGTATAATTACAGCAGAAATTATCTACACCAGTAACGGATCACCCATTTTCAAATCCTTATAAAAACAAAACAAAAGATCAGAATTAATTTTGTTTTGCTGTAACAATGTATTTCACTAGAATCTGTGATATTTCTAACTTGAAAATCGAAAATTATTTGGATATTTTGGTAAAATCGGGTTTTTGTGTGATTTTTGCTAACATTTCATAAGGATCATGTTTGGCAGAGTTCAACTCCTCATAACTAAATAAAGAATCGCGTTTAAGAAGTAACATTTTTCCTGGATATTAATTGCTAACTTGCTAACACTTTGATGAAAAAATTAAGATAATTGGTCAATTATTTTTAAAATAAAGCCAGGTGATCCGTTACTGAAGTAGTAGTGATCCGTTACTGGCGTAGCGTAAGGGGTTGGTAAAACGCGCAGTGATTTGCTTATTAGTGACGGAATGAGTTTGAATTGACAATATTCGTAATCTGCACCATTTTAGCTTTCCAACGATGTATGATAGTCCATAAAAAATATTTTGTCTTAGCAAGAAATTGTATCCACCAAAAAGTGATCTGTTACTGGAGTAGCTACGGTACTGTGCAAAGCCAAAGCTATACATTTGCATAGGGACTATTTTTGGCCGACAGAAAACATGAACAAAATCGAACCCAAATTGATTTCTTACCTTCATTTTCACACGACTCTGAATTAGTGCTGTAACTGATCGGATCGTTTGATCGGATCGGCAAAATTTTATCGATCTTCGAAATCGGATCGATGATCGGGATCGGATGATCGGCTATAAAAAATAAATAAATAAATAAAAAAAAAAAAAAAAAAAAAAAAAAAAAAAAAAAAAAAAAAAAAAAAAAAAAAAAAAAAAAAAAAAAAAAAAAAAAAAAAAAAAAAAAAAAAAAAAAAAAAAAAAAAAAAAATCGTTTTTTTTTTCTTTGGAAAGTGATCCCCAAAAAACACAATTTGTGAATATAAATGAATACCAAAGCAACATATATCCATATTAATAAGCCCAAGGTAATCTTGTACGGGTATGCTTTCATTTCAAACTGATTACCTCTTCTTTTACAAAATTACTCACGCCGATTTTGAGCTTAGTCCCATGTGATTAATTTGGCGTAACCTTTCAGAAACACATGGGACTAAGCTCAAAATCGGCGCGAATAATTTTGTAAAAGGAGAGGTAATCAGTTTTAAATGAAAGCATACCCATACAAGATTACCTTGGGCTTATTAATATGGATATATGTTGCTTTGGTATTCATTTATATTCCCAAAATATGTTTTTTGGGATCTTTTTTTTTTTTTTTTTTTTTTTTTTTTTTGCCGATCCGATCTTCCGATTTTTTCTGCATGATCGGAAATCGGCAAAAACGGTCCGATCATGTATGATCGGATCGTGATCGGCATGCCGATCCGATGATCGGTTACAGCACTACTCTGAATAATAGAGCTTCATAATCCAGGGTCGATTTAGTTCGGATGGACAAAACATTCAGAAATATTAGCACTTTTTTAGCGACGGCTGTGTGATAATTCGGAGTCCGAAATGGCGGATATACACTGTATGTAGTAACAGTGCAAGTGTGCTACCGCACACTCACGTGCAGCCATTCCATTATCAAATTACATAATGCTGTTATCCGATCCGGGAACGATCCGATTTCCCGGCGATAATCGCTTCCGAGCCGGATCCGAGAAAATAAATATCGGAAGATTTTGCCGACCCATTTTCTCCAGTAATAATTGAAAATGTGTATGTTTGACAGTCCATTAAGTAGTGTAATTTAAATAAAGAATGGAGGAATCAATATTGTTTACTTTATGAGTGGTTATTTTGGAGAAATTCTTGGTACGTTAATTCGTTTCGCAGTCGAAAATTGAACAGGATGCGCAAAATTGCTAGTCATTTGAACGATATTGCCGACGGAAATGCACACAAAGTTAGGCCGACACTCTCGGGGAGACTTCAGATGTATATCTGTATGATCGAGCTGATCAGCCAGTGCATTCTAAAAGTGGCTCAAAATACGTATTTTGGTTATTTGCACCATGTTTAAATGTTTTGATATTCTACTTACATGATTGCATGGCGTTTAAAAGCTGAACAGAAAAAAACTGAGCCCCAAAGCAATGCAAACAATTACTAAAAAAAAATCGGTAAATAACAACTTTACACAACAGATCACGGATGAATCCGACGTATGAAACAAAAACCCGTACACGAGCGAATATGCGTGAAACATGCCAGCAGTGCAGCGGCCCGAAAACTTGCTGCTACCAGTACCGTAACTATTTCAGCCTTCCCTCACGAACGTGCTTTGGAAATTTATCGATATATTCAGCACAGTTTTTCATTGTTTTGGGGGTGATTTTTAAAATCTGTTCAGCTTTCAAATGCCATGTTATCATGTAAGTAGACTACCAAAATTGTGTTGATCACCAAAAGGCTAATTTATAGCCACTTTTTGAAGGCTCTCACCAAGAAGATCGTACAAATTTACATGTGGTGTTTCCCCGTGACTGGCCGGCTGAGTTCTGTGAATGTGTGGCGCGATGCTGAACAAACGAACGATTTCTAGGCCCAATTCACTTCGGAAAAAATACTTTTCTTGCGAAACTTAGTTAATTCTGAATAGTCTGTAACTGTTTTTCTGTAAAGATTGATATGTGCATGCCTCAAAGCGTCAACATTGTTAATGGCATATAAAACAAGAAAGATAAGTCTACAACGCTGCATTTTTTTCAGAGCAAATTGCAATATTATTTTTTTCCGAGATCCGATCTGAGAATCTCGTTAGCGATTTTGAATTCTACCGATCCGAGAACGATCCGGGATTTTTTCTTTACCTAACAGCATTAAAATTACATTCATTGTTAAAATCAATGAATATTGTGACAGTTTTTGAGGTTATTTTTAAAGATTTTTACAATTTACTCTTTAAAAGAGATTGCAAGTCCAGTAATGGTTGAAACCGATGAGTTTTTAGAGAGCGCCCTCTTGAGTTTTAATGGCTCCTTTTTTAATGATAACAGGCTTTTTACTTACATGTAGTCATTTGTAATTTTGTATTCCTTTCGAGCATGGTGGAGTTATAACTACATGTAGTTTGTAATGTTATGGTGCAGGTTTTGGTTACTAAAATTCAGTTTGACCAAAACTGTATTCTCTTTAACAAAACTGAACTATCCCTTTAAGTTGAAAGTGAAACTGAGATATTGACATTTCAAATATGACAATCACTATTAAAACCATACAAATTTGTTTGACAAAATTGTAAATACCGTAAAACTCCGTGTATAAGGCGCACTCGTGTATGAGGCGCACCCCCAACTTTCTAAAAAAAAAATTAAAAAAAATAAATAAAAATTAAAAAAATTAAAAATTTAGAATTTTTTTTTGGAATTTTTTTTGGGGACACCCTGTAGTCATGTTAGAACACTTACATCGCTGGTCTAGGGCATATCAAGGGCTTAATGTCAATTGTAGCTTTCATCATCATATACTTTTTTTCACATACAAAATACTACTTAGCACAAAAATTGCACACATTGAGCAATAACACTGGTGCTCATGAATATTCATATTCATATATTCATGAATATTCATAAGCGCTTATAGTCATTAAATATAGTGCAATTTTCTAACTTAATTAACTTTAACTATTTAACTATTTTCAATTGTGAGCAAAATTTATAACCACTGGTTAGATAATTGCATGAGTACTGCTGCTCACGAATGTATGAATATTCATTAACAGCAGTAATTTGCTCAATAAACTTGCAATTTTTACATCTGTAACCAACATTTTTATTGTGAGAAAAGGGTATATTTTGCTGAATGCTACAACAGACAGCAAGCTCTTGTCATGCACTAGACCAGTGTTATATGCATTGAACATGACTAGAGGGTGTCCCCAAAAAAAAATTCTTAAAAAAAAAGGGTAAAAAAAGGGTAAAAAATCGGACGAGTACGATTTTTAAGTCGGAAAAAATAAATAAATAAAATAAAATAAATAAATAAATTCTCTTTTCTTTTCTTCTTTCTTTTCGAAAAGTAAATATACATGTGCATATATATACACACATACATATAGCTCATACATACATAAAGACAGTCTTTCCTCGTCTCTCCCGTCTTAAATCATTTCAAGAAAACAACGGTGGCGCGCGCGCCAATAGACTAGACGTGTAAATAGTATACAAAATGATTTTGAATAATTCTCAATGTAAGGGTAAAAAAACATGACACCGTGTCATGTTATGTCAGATTTGATACATTATCTATCATATTTTTCTAAAGACACATTGGAATGGCTTCAAACTTTGTCAATTACTTGCACACCCAAAGGTGAATGTTACCTAAAATAACTGAATCAAAATCAATGATACTTTTGATGATACATACATTTTTGTAAGCAAAACACACATCATGTCCCAACCTGGTGAAATGACCCATATGGCTTCCTTCGCTTTTTTGATTGGATGTTTGTAAATGGAAGTTCAATATCAGACATTGGCTCACAGATGCCCAGTGGGCATGGCAAAAGCTAACTAATTTGCATAAAGATCTTCATAAGCAAACATTTTAAAATGCAAATTTTGCTCTTACAATCTTCCTAACTTCCTGACTTTGAAAAGAAATTATGAAGAAGTTTAGGAAAAATATTAGAATACCACCCTTAGACTTTAGCTGAATATCTAGGGTTAACTAAACTGCCAATTTAATTTTTTTTGTTGAAGATTTTTTTAGTATGGTCTCAATGCCCGTTTCATCATTATGACTGCGGACGGCCTTTTTAAATGTGCTTGTCTGTACTACTTGTAGAATAAAAAGTTCTGCACACATTGAACTCAAATTTATACTTGAAATTGATACAATTGGTCTTCATTACAATTTGGTTTTCATATTAAGCCTGACATCCATGCCCCTTGTTTATTTTAAGGCTGAGTCGGTTCGGTCGATCACACCGGGTACCGACCGTTTCAATCGGTACCCGGTTTCGTTTTATCGGAAACGGTGCCCCGAAAAAAGAAAAAAAAATAAATAAAATGTTAAAAAAGAAATTAAAGGGGTAGTACAGTTTTGGTAAGGCTGAATTTTAGTAACCAAACCTGGACAGTAACATTATAAACTAATAGTTATAACTCCACCATGCTCGAAAGGTATACAAAATTACAAACGACTAAGTAAAAAGCCCATTATCATTAAAAAAAGAGCCATTAAAACACAAGAGGGCGCTCTCTAAAAATGCATTGGTTTTAACCATTTTTCATACAAAATTATGCATGTGATGTTTTATTGAAATCATGATTAAATAGAGAGATCATTAACAACTATTTAAAAAACTCTTTTGAACATTTTTGAAAAAGTGTATGCTTTTTAAAAATTGTTTGAAAAATTCATCTCATTATTTGGGCCCCAAATAATTATAAGATCAAATATATTTATTGATATTTCAGCCGTTTCTGGACCGATTTTGACCAAATAAAGTTTATTCTGCCATTAAAATTGCATGTTCTCTCAAATTCGATACTCAGTTTTTCATTACCTCACAAAAAAATTGTGATGTGCAGCGCCCTCTCTACCAAAACTAAACTACCCCTTTAAGATTATCACTTAATGTAGCGGAATTCAAATAAAAACGGGGCAATCAATATCATTTACTTTAAAGAGTGGTTATTTTCGAGAAATTCTTGATTTGTTACTTTGTTTGACAGTCAGAAATTAAACAGGATCCGCAAAATTGCTGAACGATATTGCCAACGGATGTTCATGCAAAGTTAGGCCGACACTCAAGGGGAGATATCTGATGGATATCTGTATGATTGAGCTGATGAGCCAGTGCATTCAAAAAGTGGCTCAAAATACGTATTTTGGTAATTTGCACCATTTAAAAATGTTTTGATATTCTACTTACATGATTGCATGGCGTTTGAAAGCTGAACAGAAAAAAAAATGAGCCCCAAAACAATGAAAAAAACTGCGCAAAATATTGGTAAATTTTGATCGCAGCGGTGGTCCTAGCCGGGTAACTGAAGTTAGCGTGCGAGCCGAGCAACTGAAGTTAACTAGCAAAGCACTCGATCTTCTCGCGATATCGTGCGCGCTGCGAGGTACCGAAAACTTGCTGCTAACTTCAACCTTCGATTATAGCGGCCGATTTCAGCTTACTACCTCCCGAACGTTCTTTGGAAATTTACAGATATTCTGCGCAGTTTTTTCATTGTTTTGGGGGTCATTTTTTATTCTGTTCAGCTTTCAAATGCCATGTAAAGTAGATTACCAAAATGGTGTAGATCACAAAAATGCTAATTTATAGCCACTTTTTGAAGGCAGTGGCTCACCAGCACGATCATACAAATTTACATTTGATGTTTCCCCGCGACTGGCGGGCTGAGTTTCTGTGAACGTGTGGCGAGATGCTGAACAAACGATCGATTTATAGGTCCAATTTACTTCGGAAAAAATACTTTTCTTGTGAAACTGAGTTAATTCTGGATAGTCTGTAACTATTTTTCCATTATAAAGATTGATATGTAAATCCATCAAAGCGTCAATATTTGTAATATTATTTGCATATAAAAAGAGCAATATAAGCCCCAAACAGTGCATTTTTGCCGATGCTTGCACGATTGCGTGATTTTACCGGTCCGAGTTTCGACGGCAAAAATTTATCGGGATACCGGTTCCCGACCGGTTATAGTTTATCGGTACCCGGTTTTGAAAATATCCGACATGACTCAGCCTTAGTTTATTTACCATTGGATCTGTGTACAGTTGCATTGCTGATGAATAAATGTGCATCTGTGTGTATGCTAATGAATAATCAGTCCATTTAAATTTCCCTTCTCCATTATGCAAAGCATCCTGGCTAAAAGGCAGAGCCTAAAAAGACCATATTAAAGTCTTTGATTTGAATCAAGTAATTGTATCATGCATGTAACTTGATCAAATAGATAAACTCATTACAAAATGTGCAGACCTAATTTGAGTCCTGAGATTAATAATGTAGAAATTTAAATGGTTTTGCATCCGATTATAACATGTATTTGATTGTTGCCTAGATTCTTTTGTTTGGTACCGATGCCACAGAATCAATACTTACCATATGTTTGGACTCTTTCTCTTTGGAGTATATTTGCCTGAAAGACAGCTGGTAATATTACATAGCATACACATTTTATGTAAATTCTGTATATAGCTGGTTGCTGGTATATATAGTCTGTATTTTAATGGAATTAAAAAAAATCCGAATAGATCTTTCCTGCTAAGTATGAAACCAGCATTGCAAGCTTCCACACTTACTTTTTTCTGTACTGGTACATACGGGCAAGAAAAATAATGCATTTTGAAATTTTACTTGCCCCAATATAAAATGTAATTGCCTTCTTATTTCTAGATGAGATTAACAGTGAAGTTATATTGTACTCTTGTAGTTGAACAATTATTTAGTTGCCCGATCGGGCAAGCAAACTAGACAATTTACGAAATTGTACTTGCCCAATACCAATTTTTACTTGTCCTGGACAAGTGGGCAAGTGCTAGTGTTGAGCCCCGAGTATTGGTTTTTCAAAAATACTTTCATATTAAAGATGAACCTTCTTTTATCACTGCTTGCTAAAAATATAAACCTGTATCATTGACAATTTTTGACATACAAAATACATGTTGTGATTTGACATTTGAACAGTGAATTATAATGACCTTGTAACAGAACATGCCATACAAAAGCCCAGCCAAAACTATTGATTATTATAAAATGCGCAGCTAGACTGCTAGAGGGGTTCTAACTGTGCACTTCACCGCAATTCGTTATTCATGTTCCCCTATGTCTGTACCCCCTCGGCCCTCAAGGCCCCACCCCTCCAACGCTCATGATTACATGATCCATAGCGTGTACAGGTTCAGTGCTGTTGTCTCCCCCTCAGAGCCTTCATGACCATTATTCTAAGACTCCTCTCTCTCTCTCTCTAGTTTCTATCACCTCTATAATTTTTGTTCTTTCATATTCTGCCTTTTTATTAAAGTTGATAATGCTTGTGTTTGCTCAAGAAGATGTAAAATTATAGATCAAGCTAGATAGATGTGTATATCTCCACCTATTCCTTTCAAATTCTATATTGTACATGGTTTGTGTTTCTCAAATTCTTTATTTACCACTCAGGGCACTCACATTCTCTCTCCAGCCCACTCTCTCTCTCATTTTATCACTTTCTCTCTCTGTCCGTTTCTCCAAGTTAGATTTCCCCCTTCCCTCATTGCTCCCATTTCTTATTAAGTTCCCTTTCTATACACCCATTCTGTTGGTCTCAATCTTACTAATATGAATCCTAACCCTCTCTCTGTCTACCTCTCATGTTCTGTGCATATGCTACATTAAATATTTTCTGATCTGCCCAGTTCTGCGAGTTCGTACGAAAATGGCTTGCCCAAAATATTTACCAAAATTTGAGTTTCATTTGGAATAAAGTATGAAATTAATTTTTAATTGTCATAAAGAGCATTCAAGATAAATGTTGGATCCAAATAACTTGCCCTGTGCTTGCCCACAACTGATTTTCACTTGATCTGGGCAAGCAGGTGGGTTTGTACTTTGTAGAGCCTTGCATATTGCCATCTCTGATCACTCATTTTCCGTTCCGATTGCTCACTATTAACTTTTTATAAATCTCATTCTTTCTTTAATTTCTCTGTTTGTACAATCTGCCATTCTCATTCTTACTCTTTCATTCTCTTTTGATCGGTCCCATTATATTTCTACCCATCATATTTCTACCCATCATTTCAAGTTTCAACCCATCACTCGTCCTCCTCTCTTTACTCTTTATTTAGTCTTTACTCTTTACCATTCCAGTGCCTCATATCTCTCTCCCTCTCATGTTACACTAAATATAATTTCTTCCCCTTGCCTCCTCACTTTCTACCCCCATTTTTAACCCTTTTTCACCCTTTTTCCTATTTCCATGATCTTATTCTCCCTCTTCTGTTTGTCCTGCTCTCTCTCTTTTTTTCTTACCATTTCACATTATCTCTCTCTCTTTCTACGCAATATCATTGTGTGGGTTTGCAATGTACCTGATGACCATGGGTAATAATAATAATTTAAGCGCAGTATATGTTTATAGTAGCTGCGCTATATTATGTTCATATTATTATTGTTATTATGATCCTCTCATACTTGTTATTGCCATAAAGCAGGGCTCGACACGCGCACTGACCCGGAGCCAGTGAAATTGCACTTCAGGCCAGCAAAAATGTATAAAAGTAATATTTTGGTGGCCCAATTGGGCAAGCAGATTTTAACCCAAAATTGACAAAAATCCTGTTTTCTTCCATGTCATGCTTCATCTATAATCACAGGTTTGGTTAGGAAAGAGTGATATATTGAATAGTAAAAACTAAAAAGTTTACTCATGAAATAACATTTTTTGGGACAGTAAATTTTTCTTTTGGGCCCGACCGGGCCACTGACAAAAAAGTTAAGTGTGGAGCCCTGCATAAAGTGTTATCACTCCTCTTTTTGCATTGCTCCCACAAGATACAAGTATGTATAGCTTTCTACCTGTACCTGATTCAAATACTCCCTCCTCTCTCTCTCTTTCCCTTTCTACAACCATCCCTCTCCTTTTCCATCGCTTGCAGCATTCTTCCCTTCTACCATGGATCCCTCTTTGGTTCCCCAGCAAGTGAGATTTTCTGATTAATATTCCCCATCTCATTATGAGGGGTGGTCAGGCTCTTTCTGGCGGTGAATGGGGATTAAAAGCTGCATGGAGACCAGTGCTTTTTTAGCAGGGTCCAGGGGAAGTGCTTCCAAAAGGAGAAGTGTGTAGGTGTGTGTGCATATAGGTTTGTGTGAGTGTGTGTGCGCACATGTGTGTTTGTGTGTGTATGTTTGTGTGTGTGTTTTCTACAGTGTAGCACGTGGCACACATAGATTTGTAAAATGGTGATGTACTGTGGACACGTATGCGACTATGCGATTAAGAGTGTGTGTGTGTGTGTGTTTACTACGTATTCACTGCAGCTCACACTTTGCATGGCCATGGCGTATGGATGATTATGATCGCGTAGACTGTTTCCTTTCCCCACACCGATGGTTAATAGCCTGGTACGAGTAGTGTATCTGGAATGAGCTCGCTGCTTTGGGTTGGATGCCGAGAGATTCACTCCGCTGCTCAGCTCACCCAAACTGGGAGCATACCGTACATGTGCTGTACTGCAGTACAGGTGGTCGAAATGAAATGCACTTTATTGCCTGTCTCTTCATGATTGGATTTATGAAATGGAAATAATCTCATCTTGCCTGCAATGCATGCACTTTCCGTATGGGTATAGGCCCGGTGCAGTGAATGCGTGTGCATGTTAAAGTGTGCATCGCAATTTAATTCATCATTGGCATCTTCATCCCATTCTTCTCTCGCACATTTGATTTCGGTGAGTCTTTTATTCCTTTTTTATATTTTTTGTTTTTTTGTTAATTAAAGGGATCTAGTAACTTTGTTGACAAGGGCATAAAGTGATGAGTGATTAATGAAATGTGTATTGGTGTATATGTCCACAAAGTAATGTGTGAAAATTTCATGTTAATTGGATGTTTTGGGGCCGAAAATGAGCAAAAATGCAAAGTGAACTCATTGCACTCAGTGAACTCAGTGAACAGTAGACAGTTTAACTTCTGAACACTTCAATCGTAAATATCTTTTGAACGAAATGGGAATTTGAAAAACCGAAACCTATTGTTAATATGAATATGACAGGGTGTGAGAGAAGCAATAGAGTTGCAAGTAAATTTGAGGATTTGGACAATGTTACCAAATCCCTTTAAATGCTGCTGCATGGCAGTTGCTGTCATGGACAGAAGGGTGTGTTAGGTTTGAAAGTGTTGAAAGTGTGAAATTCACAGTTGTTCGTACTTGTGCAAAGAGCGTATGAGTTATGAGTGACCTAATTGTACTATTATACAGTGACAATTGAATACTTTTAGATACTGTTTTTTTAATTTTTAAAAATATAAATGATTACATTTCCAAATAAATTTTGTTGCTGAAAAAATGACTACACACTGGAATGTTAAAGCTTGTAAAGTAATGTTAGTTTTTAAGCAAATTTCAAAGTAAAAAATACTTCTAAATGTACAAATATGTAAACAAATTTTCAATTAACCATTTTCAGGATAACCTCAAATATCACTCAAGTAAGTTTTAGTTCTACATTATGAGGATTAATGCAGTTTGAAATAATCAGTTATCATTGAACAGTGAGATGAAATGTGCGTGGAAGCTGTACAAAAGTGAATTGCTCTAAATGCAGAGAGGTGGGAGTGATGTGTGTAAGTTTTTACTCTGTATGTAAATTCATGCAAACAACAGGTGTAATTTGATCCATTGTACAGGAGTATAGGATGACACATTTAAATGCATGCACACATTACAGTTACATATTTGTAGATCATACAATATATAGTTTGTATGAGTCATACTTTTGAATGCAACCATACTGTTATGTACATTGCACTGTACTGTTTTACTAGTGTAGGCTACTGTTAAAAGCTAAATGTATGATTCAGTCAGTTTGTCATAGATGCCATTGATTGGGGGCTCCTAATGGACTAAACAAATTACACCAGTGAACTCATTAGGCACCGAGCTGTATAAACAACTGTTAGCCTAAGGTGGCTGTTAGCCATGGTTCTTTGAGCAGCACTCTTTAATTATAGCCACAGACACTAGCATTTGCCCGCTTGCCTTGGGCAAGTCAAAATATATATAGGGCAAGCAAAATTTCATAAATGGTCTAGATATAGTTTGGTTGTCTTTAGCCAACAAACATTTCTGTTCAACTAGGAGAGTAAAACGTAATTCCTTATATGTATAAATCTCATCTAGAAACAAGCATGAAATTTGCCAAGCAAAATAATCTGCTTAATTAAAGCATGATGAATTTGTCTTTTGCTTCACTTTGGTTTTTTTTTCTTCAGGCAAGTCAATTTTCTGTTGGGCAAGAACAATTTGAAAATTCATGATTTTATTTGCGTGAAAAGGCAAGTAGGTAAAAAGTTAGTGTGGAGGCTTGTTGTAGCAGCAGCATGATGTTGCCACAACACGTACTGTACATATTGTAAAAAGCTCTATTGTATAATGCATTTACATAAGCCTTGATACTTCTGAAAATGTGGTAAATGTTTTTGGTAGCACCATGTAGTTAGTTTTGACAGGAACATACAGAGATAGAGTGAATAGATAAATAAGATGTATTTTCAAAATATAAATTCTCCGACATACTGTATGAATGCATGTATGTAATTTCATAACATGTTGTATTCTGTATTTATTATGTTTATTCTCATTTACTTGAAAAGGAGCCTCTCAAAATGAAAATCAACAATTTTCTTAAATTATCTATGCACATTGAATGAACACTTTATTGCACATCCATGGGGATCTATATGAGATATGAAGTTACTGACATCTCTTTTGCGATACAATGAGGGAAGGTGTAGAATTGCTTCTCAAAACCTGATATGATTCATCATAATTTTATAAGCTTTATGGCAACTGCTACATGTCTCTTCAAGAAAGGATTAATTTGAGACATTTTGCTAGCTAGAAAGTGTTTTGTACGTATGCTTAGTGTAGATGGCCAGTCCGCATTTAAATCATCGCCTGTTAGTCCATGTTAGTCCAACATTTCAATTTGCAGAAATTAATGCCAAATATTCCCAGTAGGTATCACATAGTAACTATTGGTAATCTAGTAGAAAGGTTGCATAAAATATAGAGAGTTGATGTTGTGCATTGAAATGCATATTTGTACATAGTTCCATAACATTTCATCTGGCAACCAACAATTTCTCCGATATTAATTTTGTATACTTGTAGGTATGTTTAGGTTTCAACTAATGGCTTTACATACCTATATGGCCAACTTAAATTAAAATCCAAATTAAAAATCATATTGGAGCACCCACTGGTCTAGTAGGAATCTAGATGAGATATGAAGTAAGTGACCATATCAGGGAAGGCATAAGCTAGAAAATGAAATATTTCCTAAGGTTTAAAGGGATCTAGTAACTTTGTTGACATACATGTGCAGTGTTCAAAAACTGATCTAAATAAACACATGTAGTCAAACAGCTATATCTGCATTCCCAAAATAATGTAGTACATCAATACAATTATTCCTTTTATTGATATACTTATTAACATGCATTTTATGAGTAGAATATTTTTCATAATTTATGTGAAATTATCAATATATAGTCTGATTTAGTGTACAACAGATGGATTCACATTGAATGACCTTGCTCCTGCTTTATACACTGTATACAATGTACACTGACCAGTACAGTACTCGTACATGCACAAACCAATGATCAGGTACAAAACGTAACTCTCTGCATCTATACCAAGTTAGTAATGAATTACAATTAATGACCAGTGGTCATAGACCCGGTGAGTTGTTTTGCTGGAACCATCATGATTGAATATCCTGTACCATTGTGCATTCATTAATCTTGAGTTATGAGAGGGCAGTGACTCACAATGAATTGGCCGCCCACTTGTTGCTCAGTATAATGTGTACATGCTACCAGTGAAAAAAATAGACAGGGGCTCTTGGCGAATTCGCCCCCAAAATGGCCAAAAGAGCTCCCGAAAATTAAAAAAAAGAGCCCCTGAAATTTGCATTAGGTTCAATGCAACACAATTTTGGAGTGATATTATTATGCTGGCAAGCTTGAAAAGTAGCCTCCGAAAAAGAAATTATATTTTTTCCCTGCATTTGCTTGTGGCCCAGTCGGGTAAGTCAAAGCAAGATTAATTTTCAAATTCTAGTGGCCCAAAACCGGAACCTTGTGGCCCCAAAGAAAGTAAAACATGTTACATTTGGTTGCCCTGGCTTTGGGCCAGTAGACTTAATTAGCATCAATGAAATTTCATGGCCTGAAGCTAATTTGTAGTAGTCCCCGGCCAGCAGGCCAGTGCTAATTTTGAGTTTGGGGTAATACTGTAGACAGAAATAATGGCCTTTATGAGCAGGTGTTCTTTATAGACAGGTCCTTGTACAGTATCACTGCTGTCTGCTTCCTAGGGATTCAAGTTTAATGGTATTTATCAAGACAGACGTTGGTCTTTAAGGAGGTGTTTGCTAAACTAGAGCAGGTTTGTCATAATGTATTTCAGCATGGTCACATTTTAGTCACTGGATTTTATAACATTTTGTTTCAATTCATGATTTGAAGTAATGGACTTCCGTCCACCCACCCCTTACCCAGAATACATTCATTCTAATATTGGAAGTCCATTTGCAACCCAAAGATTCTGTATGTATTTTTCACTGGTTCTACATGTACATGTATGTGCAACTTTATTTTGTATTAAAGGGACTTAGTAACATTGTCCAAATCCTCAAAATCCAATTGGCATTCTAGCAGTTCCCTCATACGTATTAACAATAAAAGCATTGGACAGGTTTCGGTTTTTAAAATGTCCCTTTCGTTAAAAAGATATTTACGATTGAAGTGTTCAGATGTTAAAATATCCACTGGACTGCGAAAACCTTGTACAAAGTGAGTGCAATGAGTTAGTGAATATCACTTTGCATATTTGCTCATTACTCGGCCATATAATGTCCATTTAACTTGAAATTTTCACACAATACCTAGTGAACATATATCAGATTACAATTACATCAACCACTCATCACTTTTTGCACATGTCAACAAAGTTACTAGATCCCTTTAAAAGTGAGCGTGATACAGACTGAGAGAACGTAATTTGTCCATCCTAATTGGTATTGTGACTGTACTCTCCTAATAATACAATCACTACCAGTATTACCATGACTCACTGGTAGCAATCTAATGAATGTGCAATGCCATGTGTTATTGTTCAGTTCACCAAATGCAATTTATTATTTTTCATTCCACTCTGAACATTGTCTAGAAGTCCAACCTGTGTAGCAGTCATTCTTATTCTAACACTAACAGTAATACTACATGATGTATGTTGTATTATGTGATCCCCTGCAGCGAAAAAAACATAATGAGAACAGTTCTGTCTTTAGATAAAGGTCTATCTACATGCAGTGGGCAGTGGCCTCTTTTCTTGTTTACTTTTTCATAGCATGTGAATTAGCAAAGATTTTTGTTTTTGTTTTTTTGTTTTACAGTGCCACTGCTGCCACTGATCTGTTATTCATCATTGAATTGATTGTTAGCTTGCCAGTATTTGGGATATTGAGCAGGTTCTTCTAATTGACAGATATGCAACAACCTTTTTATTTGTCTTCTTTCTGCAAATGATGACACACGCGGTACCCCGGGGTACCGTTGTACCCCGGGGTACCGCATTGTGTAGCGCCATCTTGTGTCCACTCGAAGCACAACCGTATTGCGTTGTGTATGCAGTGCAGCGCGCGATTGTATGCACGCTATACCCTGGTACAGCCCTACAAAATAAATAAATAATTAAACAAAATGGCGGATATTCGTTTGGTACCCCAGGGTACCATTTATGTCATCAAATATAGACTGTATTCTGTAATCATTAGTTAATAATGTACAGAGACTCAAAAGAGCCCCAGAAAATCATGCGAAAGAGCCCCCGAAATTGTATTTCACATGAGCTTGACAGAAATATGTTTTTGTATTTTGCATAACACATTTCAAATGCATGTACATGCCCTAAATGCACTTGTATTATTACCCCGGTAGTATAAACCCACACAATCAACTTGCGCACCATCTCAACTCAACAGGGAGCATACTACCCAAGAGCAGCCATATAATAGCACGCAGGCTATGTGGATAAAATGACTTGCTGAAGGACATAAATGACCAGACATCGATTGGGTTCAAACTCGGGACATTTAGATTTGAAGTCAAGTGCCCATCCTATCTTGCCACATCATCTACACAAAATGTGCCCCCCCCCCCCAAATGAAATAAAAATAGAAATATCCTTTTCTTTTAGTATCCATGTTTAGAAGCCATGTTCTTTCATTAGCAATATCCAATGCCTCTAAGCCAATGTTGACATTTACTACTGTGTGATATAAATTTCCCAAGTTGGGGCCTCTCCAGTTAACGATAATCCTCCGGGCTGCCGGCTCCCGAAAGTCATTTAGCCTCCCCGCACAGCTCTTAATTTGGTGCGGGGTAAGACGGATTTGCCCGTATTGACGTAACATCGCCGGACTGTAAATCCCCCATTATAAACAAATGTCAAGCAGGAATGCCTCCCAGAGGAAATGCATGTCATGGCAAAGATTGTGTGAATCTTTCCCGAGGCACGTTCCACGTAATTAACTTGCTAAATTTGTTTATTTGGCCCTTCTTATAGAGAGATGGATACTGTGGAAACTGGAACATTTATTATCATTTGCTGCTCACACATTTTTTAATCAAATTTTTAAATTGTTAGCTTGGAGTTAATCAAATGAATGAAAACAGACCATCAATCTTGTACTGTTTTCAGGAGTCACAATAGAAGTGCATACATGTACAATGTATGAGCCAGTGAGAAAGAAGATAAATTTAATATTAAAGCAGAGGAAAAACATTTTCTTGGGCTACTTTTGATGCATGATTGCATCAAAATAGCACTCTTAACCCGTTGCTTACGGGAACCGGGTGGGCTATGTACAAAGTCTATGGGGATTTCAGAATCTTGTAGTGAATTGGTTAAATTAGGTTAGCATTGAACTCTATATAGTAATCGTGGGGGCACCTTAATGGTTTCCTCAGCTCTTTGGGGGCATTTGGAGGGGGGGGGGGGGGCTAAATGGCCCTTACTCCTGATTCCTGAATGTGCATATTTTACTGGGATAGTATTCTAAGATAGAACAATACATTTAAACATCCCCAACAATGTGAAAGATCATAAATCATCTGCGAATACCACAGCCTTGCGGTTGGCAAGTGTTAAATCATGCATCAAAATGTATTTAAACATCCCCAACAATGTGAAAGATCACAACTCATCTGTAAATGCTATTGAGTTGGCAACAAAAAGCTGCCTTAAAAATGGATTATTTTGTCAAACAAATGTTTGAAATTGAGATAAGTTGGCACTGACATTAGCACTTGTAATCAATCAATATGAAATATATATAATGGAAAGCAGCAGCACAAAGTGATCAAATCTTGGAATGACAAGTCAGGTACGTACAGGGACCATTAGCCGGGCATAGCGACTGTGCAATGTTTCTGCCATCTCAGCAGCACGGCCATTTTGGCTTGTAAATACAAATTTGCATGTACAAAAAATTATTTTACTAATATTAGTTAAATATTTTGGCTAGATATACATGATTACCCCAACTTTTCTGAAGCTGCTATTGAGTTGCCACAACTGGACCATGGATTTCTAGAATATTGAGTCTAAAAACTGTCCCTTTAACATGTAAAAGCAGCTTGTTCCGTCAAGAGATGACAATCGTCTTGTGATGTCACTCGGATTTCTTAAATATTTTTAGTCTAATAGCTGTCCCTTTAAAGTATTAATACATGTTTCATGTACTGAAAGAGCTTGCTCCATAATCGCTTGTGATGTCATTCAGATTTCTAAAATATTTTAAATACATACACATACTGAAGACGCTTGCTCCATCAAGAGATGGCAATCATGTGATGTCACATGGATTTCTAACATATTTTGAGTCTTAAAAACTGTCCCTTTAACTTTATACCTAATACCTGTTACATGTACTGATGAAGCTTGCTCCGTCAAGAGAGGACAATCGTCCTGTGATGTCACTCGCAGAACTTGCGTCAATAAGGTGCTGACTCATGCCCTCATAAATTACCATTTTCTTCCAAATCTGTTCTCCTATTCTGGTCTCTTTTTGGGTTTATTATTCATTATTCCAAGAACAGTCAATAGTCATATTTTGGAGATTCACATTGATGCGATTATGGTTTGAATAATAATAACTCATTTTTATATAGTGCATTAAATGCAATAAATCTCTGAAATCTGAATACACATGTGTGTATTCTTGTATGTTGCATGTACCTTGGATCATACATTGTATGTTTGCGGAATGAAATATAATTTCTGAATGTCCAATTCATTTTGCATCTATAGGGATGATGATTCTCCCATACTGTATGCTCATGTGATTGTCATATGAATTACATTGTACGTCTTGTTGGAGAAATTGATTTGCTTCTGTGTACTGTAGCGATATCTCTTCGTCTTGCTTTTGAGGGTTGTTACTTACCAGGGTAGGAAATATACGATGGCTGAGAGCGATTTTGCCCCCTAATTTTCAAAATAGCCCCGTAAATTCAATTGGTAGCCCCTAAAATTAAAATAGGGTATTATGTTAAATATTTTGTGATATCCATCAGATTGAAAAAGTAGCCCCCTAAAATAAAAAATGAATTCCTGCATTGTTACTTACATATACATGTAGGTGGGAAAGTTTGATTTTTTGTGATAGATCTATGGGCATTTCGCTGGTATTCAGTGGCAAATTATGTACTTTAAAAATGACAAAATTTGTATTTAGAACAGTGGGATACGAAAATTGGCACCCAATGCAGTCACATTTTCTCCACTTTCTCTATTTTCCACTTTGTGACTGATACCGTACGTTAATGATGTGAAGCACACAGTCCTAGTCAATACATTTAGCTTGCAGGCACACAGGTGAATCATTATTATGGTCAATTTGTAAATGTAAGCCCAAAGAGAGAAACATGAAATAGTAAGCATAGTATCAGTGAGAGTATTATCCAGGCTGAAATTGGCACATTTCCATTTGCTCTCTTTTCCTCATGTTCATTGTGACAGATAACCTTACTTATGATGCAATACATACAGTCATGTAGCTGTCAGGCACACAGGGGAATTGTCATAATGGAAACCATGCCAGGGCAATTTAATATTAAATTGTGCCCATGAGATAGAAATGAAACATACTGTATACTCGTGTATCAGTGAGATGTGTACATGTATCCTTATCAAATTGGCACCTTTCCCTTTCTCCCCCTCTGCCAGTTTCCTGCATATCGGATGCAGACATACATTTAGTTGGCAGGCGCACAGGCAAATCGTTGAGTTTGTCATATTTTGCAAATTGTGACAAATTAGGGTCATAACTATGCTCATAAATGATGTTAGAAGAGACTAGTGAGATTTCGCCAATTATTGAAAATTAGGGTCATAACTTTATATGTACATGTTCATAATTGATGTTAGAAGAGACGGTGAAATTTCGCAAATTGTGTTCAAACATTAGGGTCATGATTATGTTCCTAATTGATGGTAGAAGAGACAGGAGCATTTCACTAATTATGAAAAGTTAAGGTTATAATAACTATGCTCTTTTGATATTAGTGGAAGAGACAGTGAAATTTCTATCCTAAAAATTGTTAACTTTCTCATTCTTCCCTTTCCCTTCTCTCTTTCCCCTTTCTGCTCCCCCTATTTTATTTCCTTTTTTTCTTTTCTTCTTGCATATAAACAGATATCATAATGATGCAACACACACATAGATGTACAAGTACATGTATCTCTACCAACCACTGTACGTAGTCGCCAGGCGCACACACCCAGGTGAATCATCATAAAATGGATGATGCGATGGCGACTCTCTTCTGAGGAGACCTCGGGGGACTTCAAGTCCTACTTTCTAGTTGGCCAGCCAGCTACGTGACGTGACATCGCTCGACTTGGACACCATGAGTGATCCAGATAGGCCCGGGAGTAGATCCCCTGGTGGATCTCCAAAACAGGTATACATCAGTAACCAAATAATTTAACCCCTTGACTACGGGAACTGGGTGGGTTGTGTACAACGTCTATGGAGATATCAGAATCTCGAAGGGAGCGGGTTAATGTAATATTGCAACCGAACTATTAGAAAAAAAGAGCACTTAATTGTTACTCGACTGCTTATTAGCAACCAAACAATTCAACAATCTTGGTACCAAATTATTAGCGGGAAAAATTCTGAACCCATTGAAGACGATTTGATTTTGGTATTTATAACATAGACCCGTCACCCTAGCCGAGTACTTTCAGGACCAGTTCTGAATAGGTTAATGCACCGATGGCAATGACTAATACAAGGGTTAAGTGCAAGTTATTTTTCACAGAGTAATAATAGGTATTTGGGAGATTCTTGACCCATTAAGGACTGATTGATTTTGCTAAATTGCATGAATTCTTCATCTAGACCCAATCCGGGGTATTTTCAGGACCAGTCCTGAATGGGTTATTGCTTGAATGGCTGGGGCGAAGGGAGAGTATAGAAACTCACCATGCCCATTTAAATGACTTATTTCTTTGAAGAACCTGTCAGTCTATTGATATCAAAATCACCTTAAAAAACAACATTATCCTATACTGCTATGAATAGTTTTCTGTTCATGTCACATGTATTTCTTTGATGAGCAACAGTGTGTACTCTTCTATGTGGATAGTAATGGCTTTAGGTGGATAGTAACGCCACTGCACACTGCAAGATCCAATCTGATCCAATGAATAATTAAGGATTTGAACTATACTACATTTACAATATTGCTTTAGTTCAGATACGCAGTTGATCGTCTGATCAGAATTAGATCGTAAAGTGTGCGGTAGGCTTTACATGTACTTCCATGTACTGCATTTAGTCTCTTAGAAAATCAACACTTTTTTCAAGGAAGATGTTTTGTACCATATTCCTCTACCTCGTCTCTCTGCAAGCCATTTTCTTCCATCAACACCAACAATAGACATGCCAGCCTTTATTTTTCACTTTCTTGGCACCATGTTGGACGTCAGAATCCCATTAATATACAGTCAAACCTATCTATAGCAGCCAATCTGTCTATAGTGGTCACTGAAAGTGATTCCCTAGTACTATAGAACTGTCATAGAGGTCACATGTCTACAGTGGCCACCTTTTCCCTTGGGTCATCATTATTCACAGGTTTTCTTATCATTCAAAACCAGACATTTATCCATTACTTTAGGAATGAAATTTCAAGACCCTGACTAGAAACATTAGAGTAATTAACTTCAGTGAAGAATAGAATTAAAAAGTGCATAGCCAATGCTTGAAAAAAAAAAGATTTCTAAAATGTTAGTGGCCGTAACCTGAATCTAAGGCTGATGGCAGATATACAGTACATTACAAATTCTGTTTTCTTTTCTTGACCATTAAGGGCAAGTAGAATTTGGCATCAAAGATTGGTGGGCCCAGAGCTAATTTGTAGCTGTCCTAATGTTGAGCCCTGGCATAGCCAATATAGTTTCAATCCAAAAGTTGGTGTACCTTATGTTGTGCCTGTCTAAGTTAACAAGCTTACAACTTACAAGTTTACAAGCTTACAAGCTTGTAAGAATGCTTACAAGTTTACAAGCTTGTAAAGTTGTATGCATTCTTCTTAAGCTTGTAAGAATGCATACAACTTTACAAGCTCTGCAATTTGAGTGAAGAGATATAAAGGGAAACAGGGGACAAATGGCCTACATAATTAAATCATGTATGTCTGCATTTGAATATATTGATGATTAATGGAAAAATAATCATGTACATAATTGATGCAATATTTTTATTCTCTAAATGCTTGAACAAAAGAAGTTCTATACGTTTGAAAAGATCATTTTCACGGTAAGAAAGTACAGAATGAATGGAATAAATGAAAAAACAAACAATGTTTTTCACCATTTAGCAATGCTTGTTATGATTAGATCTTTGTTTTTTATGTATCTTGTGTCCAGAATATCCATTTGTTTGTAATTTTGTATGAATGTTTTTTCCTTTATCTTTATGGATATTATTGTATTTCTCTCATTTATTTATTTTGTGTCTACTTGGTGTGTAATAGCAGTGAGCATGTTACCCCTTTCATACTATGAATATCCTAAAATTATTTCTCTGTTTTCTGACCTTCTTAAAATGGAAATAAACAAATGGTATTTAAAACAAAACTTTCTGCACGCTTTTATTTGCATAGTCCCAGTAAGAGGCATGGTGATATGGGGAAAACAAATCTCCAAATTTATGATTGCTATATATATATATATGTTTGGTGTTGAATTCTCTTTCATGTAATTATCATTCAGAGTATGCGCACGGATAAAGAAGAAGAAAATCATACATAACTGGTAGTAAAAAGTACAATGTATGTGAATTTCTAAACGGTGCTGTGTATTTGATAAAGATCTTGTGAAATTATTTGCTTCTCTGGAAAATAGTTATCATAATCCAATTAGTCTAAAAGCCTCCCAATGCCTTCATGTACAATCCTATCCAGACAGTACAGTCCCACATTTGAAACCATCGTCAATGACACTTCCTTTTGAAGCATAGATGTAGTCCCAAAGTATGATCATCTGTCTTACTAGGTCTCTAATCTTCTCTAAACCACTCCTTCTAAATCCTGTCCAAAGGCAGTGCAATACATTACCTTTTACTTTGTATTCCATGGTGGACTTGTCGGGCAAGTAAAATTTAATTTTATCATTTGAAGAAAAAAAAAATGTTTAAACTGAAACATGATTTAATAGATACATGTAGTTCAAAACAGAGAAAAATATGATTTAAACAATATGTTGCTTCTGGTTTTTCAGTTGGGCATGTTATATTTGGAATTAATTCAATATTGGTGTCCCAAAGCTCTTTTCTTGCCTGGGGACAGCGGGCCAGTTCTAATTTTGATTCCTGCTAAAGGCAGTTACTCCATGCCGAACTGCCCATTAAGCCCATGTTGCCTATTAGTAGCTGGTGTACTGCGTATTATTGGTATGGGAAACCCAATATTGTATCTAGCAGGGAACATGTTAAAAGTTTACCTTAGAGCAACCCTCCAAACCTCTCCATTGCTATCGTATGTGAGAAAAATAATCTTAGAACACTTGTACATGAGCATGTACTATAGAAATTGTTAGACCTACATGTACATGTACATGTATGTAAAGCTAGACAAACAGAGTGAAAATATGTCAAATTTTGGACAGATTATACATAACATTTGCACCGCAATACACATGTAAGTTTTTTGTTTTGCTTTATATACAATATTTATTTTTGATTATTTTGTTATTATTTATTTGATTAGATTAATGTGAATGTAAATTATGTGGAATATTTTGTATTATTATTTGTTTAATTGTTTGTTATTTAGTAAATTATTACTCTCAGTACATGTGCCCTCTTACATACAATATATAGAGTGGAGTATTGATAAAATAAACCAGACACCTTTACAATGTGTGACTTGGTGTGGGGGTATCTGCCTATTATTTCAAGAAATACCATGAGTATACATGTACATGTACATTGTATACATGTTTGAACATTATACAACTAGTTTAATACAGCCCCAATAAAAATGCATGAAAACAATCAGTTACTTGTGATGTTGAATGTAATGTTCTAAATAGTAATTTTACAACATAATTACCAATGTTAACTATGCTATCTTACTTTGATTTTTTAAAAGTTATTTCTTTCTGTGTTTTTCTTCCAGGACTCCTGGTATACGCTTGTGCAAGAGGACATCCACAGCTCGTCCCCTAGCCCCTCTCCACCAAATTCTGCCACGAGCGGTAACAGTAGGGCATCATCAAAGCACCAATCTACCGCATCCGCTGATGAAACTAAAGATGGAGCTGCAGTCCTCCAGAGCAGCATCTTATCGCAACATCCTCTTGAGGATGAGAGGCAGACCCACACTCCTGTATCTCTCGGAGATAGCGCTCATGGCACAAGTTGTGATGAAGCTTCAGCCCTCCTTCAGAGCTTCACTCTATCCCAGCACCCAATTGAAGATGAGAGCCAAATCTCAGATTCTGGACCTGGGGCTAGTCCCCATTTTATGGAACAAGGTACCCTGAGTGCCACTGTCCCTGCAGATGTCTTTTCCCCCTTAGGTGGCCTTCCCATCGGGTATGAGGATGAGGAGAGTAAACGCTTTGCTGTGCCACCACTCAACCTTGATGGCAGCTTAGGCTCACAAGATGGTGGTCGTGTAAGTCAGATGGTTGATGTCACTGGTGGTATAACCAGAGAGGCATTCCCATTTGAGGAAGATGACAGCGGCACGATGGCAAGCAGTGACATGGATATTCCTGTCCCGCTTTCAGATGTTGAAGATGTGGACGGCAACGATTCTGATAGAACAGGAAGGCTCAGTGAGAATGTACCTTTAGGTGCAGTACAGGAAGCCATAGCTGAAATTTCAGCAGACTTTGTGAGTGGTGCACTTCAGATGTCAGTGACGCAGCATAGTTTTGATGGCAGCAGTGAAGACAGAGTCAGTGATAGAGACATTGATTCAAAGAACCAGGATGGAAACAGGGCAGATGCTCACAGCTCAGCAGCCACCACGCCATGGCAGTCAGAAGGTGGCCTAGAGCAGCAGACACCTTCTCCCGTTCACGCAGGAAAAATAGCAAATGGCAGTTCAAATGGAGAACAAACAAAAGATGTAAGATATTTTGCAAGAGATGACCGCTCCAGCAGTGCTGATTCAAACCGAAGTAGATCCATTTCAAATAACTTGGAAGATGGTAGAACTTTTTCTCCCGTATCAAAAGCAATATCATCAGCAGAGGATTTTACACAAGGTTCAGCTAAGAAATTGCCTTCAGACCTTGATAGTCAGCAGCCATTAGATATTGAGGAACATGTGTCTTCAGGTGCAGAATTCATTTTTGTCAAAGGATCAGCAGATATACATGTACCATACCAGAATGGGAAAGAGAACAATCAGTCTGTGTCTCAAGGCAGAGGATCACAAGGAACTTCTTCTTCCATAACTGAACAATATTATCTGAGAAATGATCACACAGCAACACCTTCCCAAGATCAGAGGGCTTCACAAAATGCTTCAAGGGATTCATTACCTTTCAAGTATCTTTCACCAACTGAAGCAGATACAGCGCAGAGTAAACGAGCAGATCAGCAAAGGAGCCAGAACATTGGTTTCTCCAGTGATAGTGAAAGTCACTCTAGTGAGAGGCAGATGGAAAGAAATCGAGACAGGAACGCGAGAGGCATGGATGTGCGTCAAGTACAACAAGGCGGAGAAACTGAGCGGGATCTTTTGGCAAGGCGTGTGGCACTTCTCTTGCAAGTGAACAATGTTGGTGCAGACCACAAGGAAGCTGGAGAGGATATTGGTGCTCTGTCTGGAAGTGCCTCCTCCTCAAATACTGGCACTCCAGACAGCATTGAAGAAGCGAGTCTGCCGATGGGAATGATGAGGAATGGCTACAAGTCGTCTTCTGCTCACAGGAGAAGCGATGGACAGCCCTTTCGTCCTGTTTCAAGGTCGGGTTCCAGTAGCAGCTCCACAGATTCCTTGGCAGAGCATGTGCAACGTCTCCTTCTAGAGTCTGAAAGCTTGCGGAAGCTCCATGAAGCTGGTATCGATCCTCGTCAGCTCCTCGACATTCAGACAGAAGTTGGCAAAAGCTCTCCAACACTTTCCGAAGCAAGCACCTCAAGCTCTGTGAGAGAAATTATCAACAGAGTAACGAAGCATGCAAGGGCAGAACGTGAAAATGATGATGGGTTCCCTGCTCAAGATGATGTCTTCATGACTCCTTCCCCTTCAGGAAGTATGACTGTTCCAATGGGTTCAGGAAGTGGAAGATCAAGAGATTCCTCTGGACTCAGGGACAGCAACAAGGTCACGTTCCAACAAACTTTCAAATCAAATCGATCCAGGGAAAGTGTTAGATCAGCAGAGGCTAGCCATTCTTCTTCCAGCACTCTTACATATGACTCATTGTCTCAGAGAGTTCAGCACCTTCTGACTGTTGCTGATAAAGCTGTTAGCCATGCGCCACATGTTCAAGGTGAATCTTTGTCGAGAGAAGATCTTTTAGCTTTGATGCAGATGTCAGAATTGGAGAGGAAGATCAGTGAAGGAAACGCTCAGACACAAAGACCATTTTCACCTAGATCTGTACAGAATTCTCAAATGTCGTCTGCCAGGGATGGAGGAACCAGCTCTGCTTCTGGGAGAGACTATTCAGCTTTAAGTGCTGACTCGTTGGCGTTTAGGGTTCAGGCAATTCTTGGCCAAGAAGCTCCGGGTGAGCGAGTCGAAAGGATCATTTCAGAAGCACTAAGTTCAGTGGATCCATCAATGTTGGACAGAAATCCATCCAATATATCACTGGGGAGCAGATATTCTACTGGCAAATCTAATACATCTATTTCACCCAGGGACTCAGTTGCAGAGTTAATGCAACAACCTTATGGTGCTTTTGAAAAAGCAAGAGACTTGCTCTCTCTTCATCTGCAACGGATTGCTGACCGTACTTTTGATCACAGTGTGGACACAAGAACACCTTACCGACAAGACACCAATGCCAACAACATTGTTAATATGCGACATAATGATGCTGCAAGTAGGCATTCATCACAAAGACCGTCTGACCATGACTTCCAGACCGCTCCCTCTGGATCACTGGGAAAACCACTTCCATCAGATCATGTACACTATGGACTCCTTCCTGAACAATTGCAACCACATTTGCAGCAGTTGGCCGCTAGTAGAATGGGAGGGATCCATCAACATCCCAAGGAGAGTTCGGCTGCCAAGCACAAATCCTGGCATGGAGATGAGAAGCAACTTCAACATCCACAACTGGCAAGATTATACAGTGGCGGACAGAGGAATGAAAACTATTCAAAACTGGAAAGCAGCATGGATGACAGTCTGTTTGAAGTCCCAAGGTCACACTCATCACCAGAAATCAAGGTAAACAAGCAACTTATTAATGCTGCATCGTCGCATCATCGCTCTGGTTCATGGGGGATATCACCTGAGTTCAAGAGTGCCCAGCAATATGCACCAGCCAGCAAGCTTCCTATTCCATCACATGTTTCTGGTACAGCTGTGCGGGCTAACTCTGATGGCAGACAACAGCAGCAGCAGCAGAAGGAATATCGCAGTGAACCCAAATCACAGACGCCACAGCATCTACCATCGCAGCAGCAGCAACCCATGCATGAAGAGTATAGCACTAACAGCTGGCCAAGATCATTATCAAAATCAAGATCAAAATCAAAGTCGAGTGGTACTGCAGCATCAAGGACAGAGTCAAATGAGAGCACCAGAACACAGTCTAGGCAAAGCCAAGGTAACGATTCCTTCCTGAGAGATGGGTTCCTAAGGCCGTACAGACCACCAGGCAGCTCGGGTGTGATCTACACTTACCCCATCGATGGGCAAGGACCTACAGATGGCTCACCAACCATTAGCAATACCACCTTGGAAAGCTCTCATCCAGGTACATGTTTTTATTGATTTCTTAGAAGTTAATTTTGTTTTACTCCAAATACATGTAACATTGACTTGCAAAATACATGCTCAGAAATTACTGCTGGCTGATAAACTTTTTAAAATATTGTTTACTTTTTATTGCCATACATGTATTAATGTACATATACATTGTTCATTGAAACTTTTACCTTTAAATGTTAATCTGTCTTAGTTCTAATAAAGACTATAAAATACAAAAACGTATAGAATAGGAACATTTTAAAAGAGGTTTCATACATTTTGATTTATTATCCATAGCAAGTTTTTATAGAACCACAAATGTTTTTATGCCTCCGCCAACGAAGTGGCCGGAGGCATTATGTTTTCGGGTTGTCCGTCCGTCCGTCCGTACGTACGTCCGTACGTACGTCCGTCCGTCCGTACGTACGTCCCGTTTTCGTTCTCGCGATATCTCAAGAACCAGTTGACGGATCAATTTCAAACTTGGTATGAGTGTACATATTGGGGTGACAATGATCTGATTAGATTTTAGGGGTCATGAGGTCAAAGGTCAAGGTCACAGGACTCAATATATATGCAAAAATGCCTCGTTCTCGCGATATCTCAAGAACCAATTGACGGATCAATTTCAAACTTGGTATGAGTGTACATATTGGGGTGACAATGATCTGATTAGATTTTAGGGGTCAGAGGTCAAAGGTCAAGGTCACAGGACTCAATATATATGCAAAAATGCCTCGTTCTCGCGATATCTCAAGAACTGGTTGATGGATCAAATTCAAACTTGGTGTTAGTGTAGATCTTGGGGTGGCAATGATCTGATAAGATTTTGGGGTTTATGAGGTCAAAGGTCAAGGTCACAGGACTCAATGTATGTGCAAAAATGCCTCGTTCTTGCGATATCTCAAGAACCGGTTGACGGATCAATTTCAAACTTGGTATGAGTGTACATATCGAGGTGCCACTGATCTGAGTAGATTTGGGGGGTCATGAGGTCAAAGGTCAAGGTCACAGGACTCAATATGTATGCGAAAATGGCTTTTAATGGCAAAATTTCAAGAACTGAATGTTAGATTTCAATCAAACTCGGTACCTGAATGTATCATAAAGAGTCAACGTAGCTATAAAATGTTGGGGTCATGAGGTTGAGGTCAAGGTCACGGGACTCATTATACATGCATGCAAAAAAGCTTGTAATGCCAAAATCTCAAGAACTAAATGTCAGATTTCAATCAAACTTGGAACCTGACTGTTTTGTATGGAGCCATCAAAGATTGGGGTCATATGGTCAAGGTCACAGGACTCAAAATATATGAAAAATATTTTTAAAAATTAAATCAGTGCATGTTAATTTGGGCTTGATATTAAAATCGCGTGATAGCGGAGGCATAATTTTCGATTGCGCGCAATCGAAGATCCATCTAGTTTTTTGTGTCTAGCAGTGGTGTTATTTTCCTCTTTCATTAGGATCTGATGATGCTCATCCACCAAGCTTCCCTGAAAATGCCTATGGAACCAGAGGAAGTAAGGACTCCAGCACCACCTCTCCGCATTCTTCTAAGATTCCTAGATACGATAGAGGTGTGCCAGAGACAAAGAGTCCTCAGCGTACAGGGCAAGTGCAAGGTGGTAGATCCCCTGATCAGCTGGAGAACAAACGCTACACTAGATCCTATAGCGACAGCAGTCGGCCAGAAGCTCCAGACGAGAAGAGGGTCGGGCAGCACCTGTCATTAAGTCCTCAACACACACGTGGCATGCCAGATGCCTCTGCAGCAGCCAGAGCCTCTGGCAAGAAGCGTGGCCACTCATGGTCTCCTCACGAATTCACACAGATGACGTATGACACCAGACAAACCCTCGACCCCCAGAACGGAACGTACCAAAGAAACGTGCCAGTGCCAGTGCCAGTTTCAAGGCTGCCTGTCAAGGAATTCACTTCTCTGGATCAGTCTGATGGGAGAAGGGGGCAAGTTACCACAGGCCCAGAGAGGTTTGGCTTTGGTGTTCCTGCTGCAGTACCAAGAACAAGCTGGACTGCTACTGCTACACAGCAGAGTCAGCAGGTAGACGCTGTAGCAGGATATTACCCAGAGGGACAGTACAGGCAGCAGTATGCCCCAAGTATGGGATCCCCTACCAAGAGAGCTCAGTTCCGGCAAAGCATGGACCAGCCACCATCCATGAAGTATCCTGCAGAAGTCCCTGGGGAGAGGGATGGGAGAAGGCAGTATCAGCAGTACGGCCCAGGATATCGTCCAGAGGTGCCAGAGCTTCCAGGGACATTCAGCAGAAGGGTTCTGGAAGATATTCTACAGGTTGGTAAAATCTTTCTCAAGTAGTCAAGTCAAGTAGCCTTCAGTTAATTACATCAAATATGTTGAAATCTGCAAGAATGAAATGTTTGAAATGCAGTTGAACACTTTAATTATTCCATTTAAATCATTTTATTTTATTATAATACAATTGTATTTTGTAAAAAGAAAGGAATAAATATATGTGCTCAATTTTTCACCATGACTTGGTTAAAATAAGACTGACATGATGTACAATGAACCATCTTCTGATTCTCCGTTGTGTGTATTTTTAAACCATGATTTTTGTTAGAACGAGGCAGACCCATTGTACCACGAAGCTTCAGTGATGTGGGATCAGTACCAGCGCCTTCAGCAGCAGAAGGAGGCCTTCAAGGAGGCAAGGAGAGAGTTGAGAGGGGACGAGTCATCGGACGTCTCCAGCCTGGATTCCAGGAGGGTCAACCGACTGGCACACTTCGTGCAGGATCCAGTCCGCCACACTGTGGAGCAGTTTGTGCAAGGTACGAGTGCATATAATTAATTGATGATAATTATTTCCCCCAGTAGTACATTTAGTGTAAAAGGATAAAACATGATAAATGTACATGTAGTCAAGAAGGACCTGATCCTAAAAGATGAGGAAAGGGAACGAATCATCCAATGTCTCGAGCCTGGATTCCAGGAGTGTCAACCGACTGGCACACTTTGTGCAGGATCCAGTCCGCCACACTGTGGAGCAGTTTGTGCAAGGTACGTTAACACACTTATACACTCTCATACACTAGAACAGTTAATGTATAATATAAATTATATCCCTCATAAGAATGTTCTAGCCATGCGATTGGTCAAAAAGCAGTTTGTTAAAATATATTTTCTCCCATACACATACCAACATCGCCCAGAGAGGTATAGTATATTTTTGTCAGGGGTAAGAGACTTTTTGGTTATGCTGAGGTTAGTTAAAGTCTTTCCCGTACCAATGTTGGCACATAAGGCGGCGCCTATCTCTGTTTCAATAGCCCTAGGCCACACGTCTACTAAATGTAGCGAAAGTTACAGAAGGGGGCTTGTCCACTGGTAACTCGTGTGATTAACTTTCCCTTCTCCATTCTATAAATGCCGAGTGTCTGGCTAGAAGGCACAAGGTACCATTTTTAAAGTCTTTGGTATGACCCGGTCTGGGTTCGAACCCGGGACCTCCCGTGCATGAGGCGGACACTCTAACCGCTAATCCACCATGCTCGGTCAAGGTTATGCTGAGGGAAGATAGTTAATTGTTGATACGCATGTGATTCTCATTAGGCACATTCGGAAACGGCGAACATTCACAAATGAGTTGGTTTGCCTCCATGACAACCCAGTACGCCGAGACAGCCAATGAGAACACTTGTGAGCGTGCAAGTACAACTGCGCGCATAGGTGCACAGAATGGAAGCACCTTGGTGATGATGGTAATGAGATGATTACCAAACATTTCTTTTTAAGGTATGTTTCTCAAGATGATACAGATAGTGTCTTTTATTTGAAACAATTTAATTTAAGAGTTTGTTTCCTCCTTTATTTTGCTGTTTCCTCAGATGATACTGACAGCGAGGGCAGCAGCACAGTGACCGATTCAACCCCAAGACGGAGGAAGAAATGGGCCAGAGATCAGCAAGAGTTCACCCCACGGGAACAGTCTCCAGACAAAAACTTGAAACCTTTAGAGTGAGTACCAATGGTCTTTATACAACTAAGATTTGGACAACTCTGCATGCATTGAGTCAACTCAGGGCTCTCCTTAAAATTTTTCTTTCATGTGGCCAAAATGACTCATCAAAAGTCAACCTCCCGACATAGACTTGTTGGCCAAAATTCTTTCTCTCTTAGCGGCCATATTCAATTTCCGGTGGCCATTGGCATCTGGGCCACTGCTAAGGGCAAGCTCTGCACATTGACTATACAATTTGTTACAATTATTAAGAACATTTTGCAGTTTGCAACAAAATTGCTATGCATAAGGATATTATTTCCCATACGATGCAATGTTAATCTAGGTATTTTTCCTACTGCTAGTACAGTAATCCACATTAACATAGCTTTCCAAAATACAGAAAAGTTGAAACCCTAGCCGCCCCTAGCCGCCCCTAGCCGCAGCAATAAATTTGTCTGCCTCCCCGGGAGATCAGTGCACTTCATTGGCTGTGGGTATAATTCTGGCATGCTAGGTAGCTCATGAAAAAATTGCCCAATCAGGCACTAACATTTTTCTGGCACGCAAGATTAAAGGGATTATATCACAGTGTTCTGATGTACATGTACAAGTCCAAACTTTACATAATTATCTTTAAAAACAACATAAAGAATCACATTTGTATTTTTACGTTGTTTTATCATTAAAGTTCAATTAATGTTCTATATCTTCTGTACTATTGTGAATGTTTACATGCTCTTATTTGATGTGAATGAAATAAATGTCTGTATTAAAGAAAAAGCATATTAATGCGGGTATCAATCTGTCAAAGATGAACGATTCTGGAAAAAAAAAGTCTGGGACCTCAAGGAATACATCTTGATGAAAATTTGACTCTTTTCTATTATTAGAGACTAAGCAAGATAACCCATGTGTTATTAGTAGATTACTATTTCCAATATAATGTAGTTACAAGGTTTCAGAGTGTCTTTAATCGTAGCTGGCTTGTAGGCATGACTGCATCTATCACATTGAGATTGAATCCTCTCAACATTAGATCCTGGAGGCAACGAAGGGAAGGCATGTGTGGCAAATCAGTTAACCCATTGTCTCCTACATTTTGTTATTCTCGAGAGTTCAAACATGGTCTAGTAGGTTTCTGTAGGCTATGGGTTAACTTTCGCTTCCTGTGTGCTTGAATATGAGGTAGTAAAGGGAGCCAAGAGTAACACCCAATGCAAAAATATGATTATAAATTGTGACCTTTAAAAATATAGAAGTGAAGTATTTGTATGTATTATGGGATTCTTATTCATGTTTATATGCATCAAATTATAGTATGCTTTATATTCTGCCAGAGAGGTCCTTCAAATTTTTATGCCAAATTGTAGACCTAGAGCTAGAATTCTTAATTAGTTGTAAAATAAATTGTTTGAATTATAATGTAATCATAAGTTATGTTTAGTGAAAAGTTTTGAAATCATTATTTACAGTATTTATATTTGAGACCTTTTCTTCCTCTTTTCAGAGCGTTCCAGAGGAAGGTCTCACCTGAAGACATAGCAGCCATTGTCCAAACATCTCCCAAAGAATCTAAAATACCTCGATCATCCAACAGACATCAGCAGCAGCAGCAGCAGCACGAAAAGAGAAAGATGCCAGATGATAAACGCCATTCGAAGCACTCTAGGGGAGGAGTTTACATGGAGTCAACAAGCACCACTGTACCTCAAGATGACACGACCCAAGAGATGTTGTCTGAATTGGCCACATCGGAACAGTCGCTGCTGAACGATATGAGCCTTGAGTCGGACAGACTCCTGCAGCTGCTGGGCCCAGACGGGATCCGAAAGCTGAGCTCCAAGCTTGTGAAGCTGCAGCGCAAGATTGACAGGCAGAGGGAAGCGCAGCGGAAACGAAACGAAGAGCAGAAGGGAAACGGAGCAACGAGGAGGTCTTCAAAGCAGAAAGGTCAGCAGGAAGACGTCCACTTTGCTGGCACACCAGCTGTTGAGGATCTGTCATCTTCAGCCATCTCCAGCTCTGTTGAAGAGGCCTCTGACGTTGCTGGTGGGCACCGGCAACTTGGAATTCAGGCATCACTCGAGCCCCTCTTGAGCCCTGTCCAAGAAGCATCATCGATAAGATCCTCCGAGGTCTCTAACTACAACACAGCAGAAAGTACCAGTCCTCCAGAAGTTCTCATGAGAGATGGGAGGCCAGAGAGACGCAAAGATGCTGCCAAACGCAGGAGCGACTACGCTCACCGGGACGACTTCGGGGTTACCTACAACACTGATTCCCCAAGTGACGTCGGCTCTGACACCAGCATTCCTTGTGCTTGCAAGCCCACAAGGTCGAACTCCATCCATGGGATGACCAAGCGGTCCAGGGAAAAGGCAACAGGACGGATGAGCAAGGAAACCAAGATGGACGTTGAGAGGGATGAGGTCTTCAAGAAACCCTCGCAGGAAAGTTCACGTCAGGAATCGAGGATTCCAGTGAGGGATCGCAATGGTACCAAGCGGAGGACCATGGGTGCCACGCAACAGCAATTACAGGAGAGACCTCAGAAGGTGAAACCAGGAACAGCGTTTATGGTTGACGTTGGACAGCATGGTGGGATAGCTGGACAACCCAAGGACAACAATGTTTTGACTAGGAGACAGAACTATAACAACAAGGATGTTGAGGACGACGAGAACAGAAGGAGACGGAGGAGTGAGAAGAAAGAGACTAGTGCCAAAGAGAATGAAGCACCATCAAGGTATTACTTGATTTTTGTACTTATGATTGAAATAACTTTACTTTAAGCCATTAAAGGGGAATTCCAGGCCAGATTTAGTTAATGTCAAACAGAATAAGGAGAATGAGAGGAATGATTGGTGAGAATTTGATCAGAATCGGACAAGAAACACAAGAATAATGCCCATCTATAAAACATTATGTAAAAATGAGCGATCATTTCGAAATTGCCGCCAAATGCAACATCATTGATGAGCAACTTTAGGATTTGAATATCAATCTTTAGCTTTTTTTTCCATGATTAATCTTTGATTAATTTCATTTTCATCATTAAAGATATTATGAGATGCTTATCCACTTAATCCCCCGAACATATCTTAGAATCCCAAAGAAAATTGTACAGCCTGTAGCCTGGTTTCAACCATTGAGTAAGAAGATGGCGTGGCAGCAGGACACGCCCAGCAAGGACAAGCCGCAGCCAATCACCATCCCCGTCAAGACCCAAGAGGAGGCTTCCAAGGAAGATGAGAAGGCATCCCTCCAGGTAGGCAGTCAAGAGGAGTGGCCTTTACCTGTCTATAAAAGACCACCCAAGGGGGATGGAAAAGGTGGTCTTTCTCAGATAGCATACCTGCCAACCAGTCCGATTTTGAAGTATTTGTTCCGATTTTTTCATTAGAAAAGGGTGAAAAATCGGACCAGTACGATTTTAAAGTTTGAAAAATGTAAATGTGCATGTGCATATAGATACACACATACATAAGCCAAAATATTCATGATCTTTATCATTGAAATATTGCTCATTCAGTGTGGTCATATGTTAAAAAATAAGGCTAAGAGAGCTTCTAGAAACCTAGAGCTGGACCCTGGCCGCAAAGGACTTCGCGCTTCCCGCTCGTGATGTGCGCTTCGCTCACATCAGAGTAAGATTTTTCATTTTCAAATGTTGGCAGGTATGAGATAGTGGTCTGTATAGACAAGTTCATTAGCATGTAAACTGCATTCAAGGGAGTCAAGATTAGTGGTCTCGGTAGACGGGTAGTCACCAGAGCAGGTTTGACTGTATTATTACATTCTTGGATATGTCTCCAAAATAACGGCTAAATTTGGCTTTTATTGTGCTCATTGTAACATGATATAGGCACTTGGAGACTGCACATTTGTGGAAATAATGATAATGCTGATTCATTTTTTCACTTTGGCAACACCTTTCATCATATCAGAGTGGTAATTATTAGATTTTTCATTAAAAAAAGTATTTGTTTTTTAAATTTTAGCTTCTCTTGATTAATGTTGACACACAGGAGGCATTTGAGCGGTATCGCAGTGACTTTATCTCCAAGTCGCGGGAACGCCAGCGAAAGGTGCGGCTGGCCGCCGAGGAGCGTCACACTCAGGCGCAGTACGAACTGGAACGTGAGCAGATCTTCCATGACCCGCGCTCCAAGAAGGTCAACCCAAATGCCCATCCTCTCAGCGGTCAGTGCAATATAACTGAACATGTCAAACAGTACAAACATGTCAATACTATAAGCTGCAAAGTGTGAACTCATTTGGTAATATTTCACTGAGGAACTTTTCATATCTTTTTCATATCTAATATTCTTTACAAATGGTATCATATTTCAAACACAAATATATAGGATATCCACTGAATGTAATGATTGCAATTACATAAAAGAAGAAAATTCATGAAAAAGTGGCTTAAATTTACACATTCAGGCACCCTTAGTACACGTCATGAATATTCATGTATTATATAAAAGTCAATGATTGTCCCTTGCAGAGAAATTGGTATGAAATATGCTTTATTCTTTTAAAGCGATTTGATTTTCATTTTATTTATATTTTTTTAACACCATGAGCGTATATATTTTGGCAATTCTTTTTTTTTTACAGAAAAAATTATGAATTGATATGATTAAATTGTTACAAATATGAGAAATGCATTTGTGTATCCTGTATTCCTTGAATTTGTCTTCTAACACAGACCAGCTTCATAAACCTAAGAAACGGGCTATATCAAGAAGACAGATGAAAGAACAAACAGAAAAGTAAGTAGCTCTTTCTTCCTTTATTCTGCTAAGTTATTTCTCAGTTTGTATTTTCATTCTTCCCTATGGCATAATTTCTCGAAGAAGCAGAAAAGGTTTGATTAAATGTCAACTGTGCCATTGAACTGTAAAAAGTAAAGTCATTTTGTTCCTGCGTTCCTGTTTTATAAGAAAAATTAGGTGATGAAAATATTAAAGGGGACCACCGGGCATATAACAACACATTACTATGTGTTTTGGTACTGTTTTGTGATATCAAATAGATACCCAACATTTTACAAAGGGTTGTGTAATTCATAAACAAAGCAATTAATTTCCACCACTTACGGAACCACTACTATTTCCTGGTTCCTGGTTTGCAAGTGCGCCAATGCTATTCACGCGTACGTTTGTAGGCAATATAATCCCGGGCGATTCGCTTGCTGCACACGCAGTAGTCTACTCAATTCAGACCGCATGAACGCATGCTTTAGAATGGAGATGCGTTTTCCAATTATATATTTTTTTCTTTCTGATAACCTATTTTTGTGAACTTGTTGATGGAATGTAATACTAAAGATGTTACCTTTCTATAATAAGAATATTATATTTGGGTGGTGGTACCCTTTAAGAGATCCAAAATTGATTGATTGAGTTAAAGGGAAAAGAAACACTGGAATTTTTGTTTGCTGTTACTGATAAGTGCAGAATTCATGTTGCATCTACTTGTATATCTTGGGTATCACTTATAATGGAAATAATCAATGTTTTTAAAACCACTATCGGCTCTTTTGACTGAGCACTGGAGGCTGCCATGTTTTCCAATGGTACCGTGTGAAACGTCATCTGAGCGTGCACTATTATAAGCAGGTTATGTAACCGCTGTTGTTGAATCTGCTGCTTTGTCTGTTGTTACGTAACCCGCTTTTGTTAACACATGGTCAGATGCGCTCAGATGACGTTTTACACAGTACCGTTGGAAAACATGGCAGCCTCCAGTGTTCAGTCAAAAAAGAAAATAATGGTTTCAAAAACACTGATTATCTCCATTATCAGTAACTAACCCTCTAGAGGAAATATATGACTAGAAGTGACAGGAATTATGCACTTATAAGTAACAGAAGAGAAAATGCCAGCATTCGGCTCCCCTTTAATTATTGATATAACATGCATTTGCCATACACTTAGGCCAAAAAAAAAAAATTGTTTGATTGGCGTAACGGGCAACCAAAAATTAGGGTAGGTCGGTCGGGATTTTAAAAATTTTTTTTAAAACTTTTTTTTATATGCAGATATGCATGCTGGCCCTGGCCGGCGGCATAAACATTGTACATGCATGCGCTGCATAGGTACCGCGGGGTATTCGGTACCGCGTATACGTACGGTACATTGCATGTACTGTATTCGCGCCTTCATCGCCTCGCGGGGAAAAAGCGATATCGCAACACTTCCGGGTTTTTAGTGTAGCAAATATATCGATCGCAAATGCAGCGCGATACTCAGGCGATAGCAATTTTTTCGCTTCGATATACACAACGATACATAACGATATTGATCGCAATCGGCAAAAACATCTAGGGTCGGCGGTATTTTTAGGGACGGGCGGGTTACGCCAATCCAACAATTTATTTTTTATGGCCTTATGCCTGAGTTTATTCTGGATCAGCCCTGAATGAATAAAAGTACTGCTTATTTAGAACCATCATGGCTCTATGTAAATGTGTGCTACTCTGGTGACCCAATTGAGCAAGCCAAGCAAATCAAGGCTTTAAATTTTAGCAGCCAAATACTATTTTTTCTTGAAATATTTAAACGTTGATGGCCTAATAAAGCTGATGTTGGTATCCTCGCGTCTGTTCTAATTCTGAGCTCTTATTATAATCATGAAATTGCCACAATTGTGTTGACAGGTTGTATAACCGACTTCCTGAGGTGAAGGATAAGGAGAAGGAGAAGAAGAAAGTCCAGGAATCAGAACTGAACAGGATTAGGGCACAGATGTATCGGAAGGTAAGTCTCAGGGCTACTGCAGGGATGTGAGACCTCCGATTTAAATCGGAATTCCGACTTTTTGCCTCAAACGACAATCTTCATTTTCTGCTTTAAAAAAAAAAAAAAAAAAAAACGATTTTTTTTTTTTTTTTTTTTTTTTTTTTTTTTTTTTTTTTTTTTTCCGATCCGATTTCCAATGCAATCCCATCATGAATCAAGAATTTGCCGATCTGATTTTTTGATCCGATCATCAAGGTCGGTTACAGCACTAAGCTAAGTCACCATCTGGATACCTTCTACCATGGAATGTATGGGCAATTGAATTTGAAGATTTTATTTCACAAAAACTTTTACAGCTCTTCATAACTGAAAAGAATTTGATTTCACTACAAACTGTGATAGTTGTCTGGTGTTATTTCGACCTGTCACTAGCAAATACCAGGTTCCAGGCAGCAGATTATATTGAAAAGCACACTGGTTGTCCTAGATGTCAAGTTTCAAGCCTCAGGTATCAAGGTATGAAACAATTCTGTAACAAAAAAAACAAAACAACCATTTTAAATTGAAAGAAATAGTTTCTAAAATAAGCCTAGATTGCACCAGAGAGCATCTAGAACCCCAGAGCTTCCAGGGCCCTAGGCGGGCCCTGAACCCCGGCCTAAGGGACTTCGTGCTTCGCGCTCGTAGTGTGCGCTTTGCGCACACTTTTCATTTCAGATTTTTTCAGATTTGTTCAATCTTGCTCTCACACCCCTGCTACTGACAAAAGGAAGCAACTGACAATTTTATGGATAGTCGTTTGACTTGTTTTGGGGGGTAATTGAGATATGCTCTACACAATGGTGAACAAATTGAAGTCACCTGACAATCCATTTATGAGAAATTAATAGGTCAAAAGGTAGTAACTGCACAAATATCATCATTAATATCCTCATTTACAAGAAAACTACCAATTGTCAGTTGCTTCCTTTTGTCAGATTAGGGCAGTACAGCCCCACCCCTCTCCCCACCTGAATACAATTTGAATGTTGTATAATGCCTTAAAATAATTAATTCACATTTTAATTTTTCATGTGTTTTAGCACTCTGAAAACCTGTTTGTTGTCACTTACCAAAATTGCAAAATGTCCTTATCATGACAAGGTGCATTAAGCCACTGCATTTAGTGGTACCAGACACGATTAGCATTTAATGCTATTTTCTGGTCCCATTTATCCTTTCAATATCTATATTAAACATTCACCTTGCATTGTTATATTGATGTAATTTTGCTTTTGCTTGGATAATAAAACATCAAACTCAAACTCAATTAAAGAACATTTTTGTTGCAAGATAGGATGTGTTAGAACTTAGAAGTGATAAATACTTAGAACTATTCAGTGAAAGTGAGAAAGAATTTTGTAATAATAATTGTTAAGCTTACCCTATGATCGAATGATTGGGTATATTGAAATAATGGCTGAAATAACTGGAGTGTCGAGCTAGGGGGTTGGCAAGAAACAAAAAAAATATATGAAATGTTTGTAGTATATCATTGACTACTGTCTTTTTTTCTTCTAAATCTTGCTTTCTGTACTAGAAATTGAGTGACAAGGTGAAAGGGAAGCCATGGGCAGGGAACTAAAGGACACCAGAACACACTGCTTGTCTGAATAAACAGCTTATCACCAGGGAAACCAGGGCCCGAGTGCTCGAGTACGGACCAGCGACATTTAGACACATTGGCCCAAATTCTCAACTTGTGGCTCAACTTGTGCCTGGCCTAAAAGACAAAGACTACCGGTAACACTTTGCACCAGCAGACTTATTGTCTCGTAACTATGGTCCCCGGAGATATCTAATGGTTTCCTTTCATCATCAAGTCAATCCCTTGGGAGCTGCTTATAAGCATTAGGACAATGGGCCCTTTTAAATTCAATTCTTAACAATATAACAGTGAAACAGGTGACCAGCAATACAGTGTCCAGGATGATCCAGGATGCAATTTGGCTGATGGCAGACTTTACTATAACTTAATTTCAAAGGGCCCATTGTCCTGATGCTTATAAGCAGCTCTCAAGGGATTGACTTGGTAATGAAAGGAAACAACTAGAATATCTCCAGGGACCATAGTTACGAGACAATAGGTCTAATGGTGCAAAGTGTTACCGGTAGTATTTGTCTTTTATGCCAGGCACAAGTTGAGCCACAAGATAAGAATTCGGGCCTATGGCTCTAACTCATTGATGTCAATATAACAACTCAAAACGTAGCAGGGCACACATACCAGTTCCTTACTCATTCAACCGTGAAGGATTACCCAAGCATATCTAGAGATCAGTGGAACTAGGGCTGGTCCTGCATCATGGTCATGGTCACCCCCCTCCCCAGAATACACTGCTTGTCTGAATAAACAAGTTGTCCCCATGGAAACCAGCATTGCCAGGGGATGAGGGGAGTTTGAAATCAACCCCAGCTCAGTTGTCGTGGTGATTTAATGCAGTTTCCCGTGATGAGACTGAATGCTTTTGGCAAGGTGTGACTAATAGATTCCACAAGGTTGGAGCCTTTGTCTATGTGATGCCAAATTTTCAAATAATATTTATGTCAAATTTTGGGCATATTTATCAAAATAAGAGAAAACTATATTTGGTTTCTACTCCCTAAACATTATCTCGAAAGTACGAAAGTGAGTTTGCGCCCTTCTCTTTCTTAAACAATGGCGGTCTATGGATTTGTGTGTATTATATATCGGTTTCGACCTTCTTTTTGTTCTCATAATTGACAAGATTCAATAAAATTATATTGTCTTATATTAGATCTTTGTTTTTTTTACATGATTTAATATACCAACAACACCTCTGTTTTATTGATCTTGTGTTTATTACACCTATGCAGTTTGAAATATGTTGAACAATAATTATACAAATTCCAGGAATACAATCTTCCTGTGACTTGTGCTTCCTATTACAAAAAGAATGCACATTTTTGTTTTACAGAATGAAACTTTTAGTTTCAAAGTAATCATTGTGAGCATTGAACAAGCTCTGTTAGCTCTATTCTCACTATGTTAAGAATCTTATTTAAGACTGATAAAGGACACCTGTCTACAGTGGCCACCTTTCTTATTTCCCTTAGGTGGTCACTATACACAGGTTTTATTGTATTTGTGTAAATTGTCCTGAAATGCTTCACTAAATAATTTGTGGAAACAAATTATCCCTTTCTTTGTCTGAGGTTGCAGAAGGGTGGCTTATGTTCATTATTACAGATTGTATAATTGTCAAATGTCTATTAATGTTGTCTGATATGGCCACGGGGTGATGTGTGGAAGTCTCATGATAAATGAATGTCATATATATGGATAAGTAAAGAACGCAAATGTATAATGCTATTAGATGACTCATTGTCATGTTTTTATTTTCACATTGATTTAAAACTAAGTGAAAGACTCAACCAGTGCTCAAGTGCACCTTTCAAACAGTGTTAAATGTGTTTCCTGTAAGTTTAAAGCAACATAATGAGATCTGGGGAATAGTGATGATGATGATAAAACAGTTTAATAAATACTCCTTTTCGTTTTCTCTAATTAAATAATTAAATCTCAATACATTTGTGGACATTTGAAGAAAAAACAAAACAATACTGGTTTCATACTCCTATTAGTAAGAGCGTGAAAGCATGAAAGAACCACTGGAGATGCAAGTTAGTTTGGTCAATTCAGAAGAAGTAACTATTTGGACATTCAAACAAATCATAATCATATTAGGAATAATAATAATAATAATAAACAATTCTTAGAACGCATAACACAACTGTCTCTATGCGTGTAAAAACTAAAAAGACAAACAATTATACATATAACTAACTAAAATGTTGTGTTGTGCTGTGCGTCTATCTGTATGTATTTTGTATTTGTTAATTTCTTGTAGTATATTACTTTGAATTTGTATGAACAGAAACAATAATTTGTAGCCAAAGTTTTTGTATTTTTGATAAGTTGTGTTTTTGCCTTACATTTAGTTCAGATTCTTCCATGAATATCCAGTATCATGCGTTGGTTTTTCTTCTTTGTAATGAATACAATTTCGAAATCTATACTAAATAGCTCAAATTCTCGTCAATGGCACATGTTTAGTCCAGGATCAACAAGACATACATGAACAGGTAAATACCTCTTTCCTGCTAAACCTGGTAATGGACAATTCCAAGCAATCGTGGGCAAAATGACTGTAGCGTTACCACAAAATAACCTTTTGGCTCATTATTAGTACTGAGTTACTTGCAGCAGCCATATTAATATTAGCAAGATTCAAATAGCAAAGGGGTAAATATTTGCTTGGAATGTCCCTAATGTCAAAAGACCCATTTTTCTGGATGTTATATTTTAAAACTGCATTAATTATGAGGAGAGGAGAGCAAACTTTCAGTAGCACATGGTAACAGATAAAAAGCTAGACAAAAATTCACAGGTGTAAAATGAATATTCCTGTTATCAGTAATTTAGACAAAGCTAGACAAATTCATCAGGGGGGTGTTGCATAAAGAGTTGCGATTAATCACAAGTCAGAAAACACGCGCGCTTGAGCCAGATAATAGCAATTTTCGATTAAACTCTTTAAGCAACACCCCTTTGGTGTGAACTTACCTGTAATCTGTATAATATTCTTTCGTTTCTGTACTACAGATGTGCCACCGATGAGAATTTAGGCCACAATTGCTATTTTTAATTGTAAATAATATGTGTGATATCTGTAAATGGCGAGCGCAACCATAGCTATACAAAAATAATATGTAAATACAGGAATTGTACAATGGAGAGAATTTATTGCAAATATTTTGCTTGTTACGTGCGTTTTATTTCATTGTAATGTTTAGCTTCAATATTTCACCATCTTAAATACATGTTGAAGGGCATTATTGTTATTATTATATAAAATGTTTGCTTCCACCTAAAACTTTCACATTGAAAATCAATTTGGACAGAATATTATGGAAAGCATGCTCCCACATTGATCCTCATTCTATTACATTGCTGATAACTGGTACATAAACATTTTTCAGCAGTATTTCTTTCATTCAAAATATTATGGGAAACGGTCAACATCTTCCAATTGACAAAAGATGAGCAATGAAATCAGAAAGTCAAGTAACCAAACCAGACCCGAACCAAAAGTGAGAGAAATATCACAAACAATACTTGTATTGTATTTGTGTTCAACTTGTGTTTTAATTGTATCCAGAGTGTTCTTTTAAATATATTTATTTTGCAATCTTCAATCAGGTTTCAAATATAAATGCACTGATGTCCACATTATAACTATATAACCCCAACAATAATAATGATTTGTCACTTTTATATGGCAATGTTGTGAGATTATGGTCATTTTGTCAAAGTAAACATCTTGCACTTACATTTACCAATAATTCAATTTATTGATGAGAAATACCTTGATGCACAAATGTCTTACTGATAGATGCTGCATAACGTACATACTCTATTGTCAATATTAATTTCTTAGGAACATAATGGCAAAATTGTGCCTGACTTTTCTGAATATTTTGTGGCTGCTATTACACCTGATTAATATACAAATGATTATCTTGCCATTATAACGCATGGGCAGTAAATTATTATTATTATTATTTTGTATTTGGTGCACATGCATGGAGAAACTATCTACTCCTGTTCATGACTGTGAACAAAAATTAAATTATCTTGCCATTTTTTAGAGTGAAAACTTCTGAAGAGTGTATACTACATAGTTTTTCATGTTGATGTTTCACTTTTGAGTTCAGAATAATGTACATGTCAGTACATTACTTCAGATATTGACTATTTGTATCCCTACTTGTCCCCTAGTTTATTTCTTATTCTTTGGGTTTATAATTCAAACATAATTATAAAGAAACTGACCAGAAATATATAATGTGATTAAAAATGAGCAAAGAAAATGGGATTCCAACGGGATTAGTGTTGGGTTGGGTTGGGTTGGGTTTGTGTTACATTTGAATAGCTTACGACCAGAATGAGCATATTTGAATAAGGTTTCTGGGAAGAACTGTCATTATTAGAACTTTGTAGCTCAGTGGTTAGAGCACCCGTCGAGCAATTAGGAGGTCTCGGGTTTGATTCTTGGTAAAGCCCAGTATTCTATGCTCATTTTACTATGCTCACTTAGAGGGTACCACCACCCAAAAATAATATTCTTATAAATGAAAGGTTACATCTTTAGTATTCCATTCCATCAACAACTTCACAAAAATATGTTTCCAGAAAAAAAATATATAATTGGAAAACTCATCACCATTCTAAAGCATGCGTTCATGGGTCTGCATGTACGAGACTACTTTGTCCAGAGCGAACGAATCGCCAGGGATTCTATCGTCTCCAAACGTACGCGTGAATAGCATTGGCGCACTCGCAAATGTTTGGCCCGTACAGAACCAGGAAATAGTAGTGGTTCCGTAAGTGGTGGATATTACTTGCTTTGTTTATGAATTACACAACCCTTTGCAAAATGTTGGGAATCTATTTGATATCACAAAACGGTACCAAAACATATAATTATGTGTTGTTCTGTGCCTGGTGGTCCCCTTTAACTACTTAAAATTGTGTTGAACGTTGAAAGTTATAACAAGGTCCTTGGGACAATGAAAACTACCTGGTTATAAATCAAGTGTCTTGTTAATATATCAGGGTTAAAAAAAATCCCATAGAAAATAAAGAGCTGGGACCAGCCAAATTGTCTTGTTTGTAAGAGATTTACTCAAGCAGGTGTTTAGGGAATGGGACGGGTAATGGGCAGTGCCAACCTGGCAGAAATATTCTTGAGCCCGCCAGAGTTACAATTTATTTCCAGTGTCCTTATTCAATTATCCTTTTTGAAAGTTAATTAATTGTGTCTTCATTTTTATCAACATTGAAATGGTCTGCTCTTAAAGTTGGGTCTTGCCTTTTTATTTAAAAAAGTCCTTATTGCATTTATATTTATAATGTACATTCCATTTTTGGTTGTAATTTGGAGAACAAAGGACCACTACATTTTTAAGAATGATTGAGTGATAGATATTTGTATTTCTTTGAAGTTGCCTTATCAAAAAGTGATCAACATACATGTATCAACTTTTAGTGATGTCACTTCATACATGAATTTGAAATGGTTTAATTTATTTTCTGTACATAGTGTATTTATATGTACATGTACATGTTCATGAACATTTATTTGTAAAAAAACAAACAAATGTGAAATATGTAGTTTACTTGTAAGTATGGATTGTTTTTATGTGTGAATGTACATATTACAGCTGTATATACATAATAAGGCAAATGAAGATTAAATACTGGAGTCTATGAAGAATCCTTTTATTGTGTAATTGTTTTGAGCTCAGAATGAATGTGGTAATGTGAACACGAAGTGTGAGGATGTTCTGGGGGTTATTGCATAAAACTTTGTGATTAAACACAACTTGAACTTCAACAAATGTTAAGTTTGGCTGAGATATGCCCATCCGAATAAATTTTTCTTCCATAGGATATCAGTGTTATTTTGCTCTGGTTCATAAAGTTACGAACCAGAGCACTATTACACTGATTGCCTATTGCATATCTCAGCCAATACTTAACATATTATGACGTCAAAGGATAAAAGAGATGGAACAATTAAGTGATCCCACTTTCTGATCACAGGAATTTTGATTGTCAAATTCAAGTTTTTAAAAAAGTGCAGGGATTATTTTGTGTTTAAAAGCAAAGTTGTATTTTATTTCATTTTGTGTGTTTTATTTAATAGTGACATGTTCTGTACAACCCTTTATGCAATATGTCCCTGTGTAGTAGAGAACAAGTCACCTATACTAAAGTATGAAACATAACATTTTATCACACAATAGGATCAAAAGATAAAATAGTAAACTTCAGAATAAATAAAATCCTGTGATTTTAATAGAACTACAGTTCCAACAAAACTGCAACAATGAGAGTCATATACAGCCTAGCTGCAACAAAACAATAAGTACATGCACATGTTTATACAGGTATCAATATTTTTCCAAATATGTACATGTACATTCAGCAAACAGTACAAATAAATAATTTAGTAGGTTAAATTTCATTGGACATCTGTACATGATAAAGATTTAAGCCAGCATTTTTCCTTTCCTGGGCTACCAATTTTATTCAGAGATTTTAAATTTAGCTCAATGGTTTTGTTGCGTTTTTAGTCTATATGCAACTTTCCTGTCAAAAGTAAAGAAAAACATTACATTTAAATGTACATTACAAAATTATTAAATAAATACAATTAGGTTTTCTTGTTTGCATAAATTTAAGTAATATTACCCTTTTCCAAGAAAGTCAAATAAGCGTTGCACGGGTGTCACAATAATCTATATAATAAGCTTGATAGCAGTCTGCATAATAGTCCCAATTATCTGAATATGAAGGCATACATGTATCTACATTGTACATACAGTATTATCTATAATATGTACACTACATATCAAGGTGATGTTCACAATAAAGTTACAGGAAAGATGGAAAGACTTGCAAAGTTACAGATTCATGTATACAATAAATTAGAGAATTACAGAACAATTCAAAACAAATCTACATGTACCCTATATTTCAGAAATGCCATCACATAAGTACATTTTTCTTTACAATTTCATGTACTCAATGATCCTGCAGTCTTTTCTATGCTTTTCTATACAAAAATGGTTCAAGCTCTTTTCAACACATTGTGCGCCCAATAAAATTGCAAGAATCTTGTTGAAACATCCCATATGAATTTTAAAAAAAATGAATGGATAGGATAATGGTAATGGTTTATCTCCCTTGTTAGAGACCCAAATCAACTTGCTGATTATTCTGCTAATTTGATTTTGGTTGTGATGTCTCACTCAACCAGTTTAAAACCCTACTCTTTTTGAGAAGTAGACTAGGTTCTTTGGGGTGCATGTATGAGATGTGTCTCATACACGGGATCTTCATTCATCATCCGGCTATCCAAGAATGGAGCATTTTTTCCCCCATGGAATCCTTTTCTGTATGTCAAATGCAGCCCGAGATTTTGAAATACATGTAGTCGGTTCTATGTCTAAGTCAATAATCTTCCCTCATCTCATCCTCGTCCTTGTGTTGTGTTGGATCGAACTCTAGTCATTATAGAGTACAGAAGCTATGACGTCATAAAAGTATTTTTTTGGAATTTTCAAATTTGAACTTCATTTTCGGAAAGAACATAACAAATAATGTCCAAATACCGAAAATCAATTGAATATGTTTGGTATTGGCTGAGATATGCCCATCCGAATAAATTGGTTGTCAATAGGCAATCAGTGTTATTATAGTGCTCTGGTTCATAAAGTTATGAACCAGGGCACTATAACACTGATTGCCTATTGAAGTAAAATTCATTTGGATGGGAATATCTCAGCCAATACTTAATATATTCAATTGATTTTCGGTATTTGGACATTATTTGTCATGATCTTTCTGAAAATGAAGTTCAAATTTGAAAAATCTAAAAATAGATTTTTTATGACATCACACTTCACTACTCTATTGCCTTCGACAAAGAACTAGCTAGATTCGAAAGCTAAGGCTCCATTTGACTTTAAATAGCAGATCACAGTTCTCAGCAGTTTCATTTCTATTTGTTTATCCTTATCTGCATTGGAACCAAGGGGAGAGGTATGATAATAAATATGTCCATGTCTGCAAGCTGTCTCCAGTCAGACGCCGCCACCCCTGAGCTAAGTTTCCCCCACCTTATCGCATCTTGCCTTTCTTCTTCTTCTTCTTTGGTTTCTCCTCCCTCATCTCCTCTTCTTCTTCGTCCTCTGCGTTAGGATCCAGCTCCGGTCTTGCGCGAGCACTCTTCAGTCTCTTGTTGAGATCCTTGCTCAGCTTCTTAGCATCACTCTCATCCCCTCCTTTCTCTGTTAAAGAAAATGCAAAATAGATTATATTTCTGTAAAAAAATGCTAATATAAAATTTATAAAAAAAAACAAAGATGGTAAAATCATCTCCATTCATCTCCTCTTCCTCTTCCTCTGCGTTATGATCCAACTCAGGTTTTGCACAAGCAGTCCTCAGTCGCTTGTTCAGATACTTGCTCAGCTTTTTAGCACCATTCGCATCCCCTTGTAAAAATAACCAAAACAAATTCAAACAAAATCAAAAATGGCAAAATGATCTTGTTCTTGTTGATATATATTTCACATTCTTCTAATTTTCTCTGTTAAAGAAAAATGCAAAACAGAAAACAAGTGTTTTCATACAGCAAAAAGCTTACACAAATTAATAATAATGCTAGAAAATAACTCTTTTCCTGGCAGCCTAGTCAGGCAAGTAAAATCAATCTTATACAATTTCAGTGGCCTCAAAACCAATATGTGGCCTAAAGCAAGGAACAACATCAAAAAGTCAATTATTTTTGTCTCTCCAGTAGGGAAAACTGTCCCATCCATTTGAAGAATGTTTGATTTTTTTTTAAACAAACCTCCTCCAACACTGAATCACAAATTTGAGTAACCTGAATCTCAGTTTAGTGGCCCTACATTGTATGTCAATGGGCCAGAGTTTATTTTGAGCCCTAGTTTAATGACAGTTTGATTTTGGTGAAATGTACATTCTTCAAAGACCTCACCCTGAGCACTACATTTTGGTGGGCTGAATCTCAGTTATGGTGGCCTCGGGCCATTCCTAACAGTTTGATTTTGGTAAAACACAGTATAACATGTTGGTATAGCCTGCATGTCCGTTTGAAGGCCCCAAGCCAATAAGCCAGAGCTAATTTGTATTTTAGTAAAACACATTTTCTCCACAGATCTCGGTCAGAGTATTAACATTTTGGTAGCCCCAGGCTTATGGGCTAGTACTAGCTATGAGCCCTTTGATTAAAGGTTGCTACAATTAATGGTACCTGCTATGGCAGTCTGGACCATGTTGTTGAGTTCCTCCTTGCTGATTTGACTCAGAGCCGCAAGCTGACCCAAGAAGTCCCTTTCACGCTCCTGCATAAACAACAAGAATAACAACAAATTTGTATATATAGTATAAGATGTTTCTATACCTACTTTGTACACTATTCAATTTAATTAAATCTTGTTCAATTCAATTAGTTTCAATTCTTTTCAATTCAATCTTGTTCAATTCAAAAATCCTTAGAACACTTCTGTAGTTTCCTATGTTTTAAACTTTTTTCCTCCCAATTTCTCATCTACCACTTGTCATATATATCAGTATTTTTCTTTTTGATTTTTACTCTCTCCTTACCCTCAATTCTTCTTCCAGAGCCTCCTCCAGTTGTGCATTCAGTTCTTCTTCTTTCTACTGTCATGTCTTTCTCTAGTTGCCTCATGACTGTGTTTCAAACCACTTTCCTCTCATTTTCTCATCTATCCCTTGTCCCGTCTGTCAGCATTTTTTTTTTTCGTTTTACTTGCTTCTTAAATTTCCTTAAATTCTTCTTCCAGGGCCTCCTCCAGCTGTGCGTTCAGATCTTCTTTCTGCTTCAGTGCTTCCACTTTCATTTCCTGTTCTGGTTGCCTTATGACTGTGTTTAAAACTTGTTTTCCTCCCAATTTCTCATCTACCCCTTGTCATATATATCAGTATCTTTCTTTTTGCTTTTTACTCTCTCCTTACATTCAATTCTTCTTCCAGAGCCTCCTCCAATTGTGCATTCAGTTCTTCTCCTTTATACTGTCATGTCTTTCTCTAGTTGCCTCATAACTGTGTTTTCGTACCTCTTTCCTCTCATTTTCTCATCTATCCCTTGTCCCGTCTATCAGCATTTTTCTTTTTAGTTTTACTTGCTTCTTAAATTACCTTCAATTCTTCTTCCAGGGCCTCCTCCAGTTGTGCTTTCAGGTCTTCTTTCTGCTTCAGTGCTTCCACTTTCATTGCCTGTTCTAGTTGCCTCATATGACTGTGTTTAAAATTGTTTTCCACGTAATCTCTTATCTACCCCTTGTCATATATATCAGTATCTTTCTTTTTCCATTTTACTCTCTCCTTACCTTCAATTCTTCTTCAAGAGCCTCCTCCAGCTGTGCGTTCAGGTCTTCCTTCTGCTTCAGTGCTTCCACTTTCATTTCCTGCTCCAGTTGCCTCATGGCCTGTTTCTGGCGGTTGTCCTCCAGAATCCGATTCATGTACTGCAGCGCATCGCTATAATCATACAAACAGTTTGAAATAAAATGCAATACAGTGAAAACTCTTTAAAATGAGCTCTGTTATAACATGGTACCTGATATAACTTTGTATGTGGTTGTTTTTAAGCCTTGATAATGAACAAGATAGCTGATATGATAAGGTAAAGTTAGTGAACCAAAGGTGCTTGTAGCCTGTTCTACAGAATCTGTTCTCCATGTTCTGAAATACTACCTCTCTTTACAAATTGTATTCTGCAATTTATTCTTTGAATGAAATTTAATTATAATTTTATTCTGCAGTATTAGGCAATGAACTTTGCCTTCATTTGTTTCTTTTTGCAAAGACATACATGTATGTCATATTTTAGACTAATTCAAAATATCCCAGTAATCTATCTTCCTCCTTGCATATTAAATGCACATAATTATACATATATTTATCAAACAAGAAACAATGAAAATATCCTTATATTATCAATAGAACTGTGGAAGCATTTTTGTATTTGTTAATGTACTCATTATATGAATCCAACTTACGTTTTTGCCCTGGATGCGTGCAAATTAAGTTTGAATACGTAATGAGTGCATTGGTGAGTTGGGTGCAAAGTGAGATGATGGATGAGGGTCATGTGCCAATGAAGTTGATCAGGTGACAAGGGCCAGGAGATCAGGTGATCAGGTATGAGCAAATAATGGGGTAAAATGCATGAAACATTAAGATGTTAATATAACAAACCAACCACCAACAAATACAGATTAAAGCAATAGATGAGAACAAAACAAGTTGACTACAAAGTTTTCAATATTCTTTTTCTTGATTTAACCAGAAAAACAAATTTAATTCAGAAAGTTAATTGCAATTTACCTGCTGAAAAGAATAAATAATATAACATATGTTATACTTAAAAATCATATCTTCCAAAATATATACCTTGATATGTGATGAGTGAGACATAATAATACAACATATATATAACATATTGTATTACATGATGGTAACTTCCATTTTGAAAAAGTTCAAATCAACATCAATGTCATGATCATCATCATCATCATCATCAACATCAACATCAACATCAACATCAACATCAACATCATCATCATCATCATCATCATCATCATCATCATCATTATCATCATCATCCTTATTTGTTGTTATTGAAATTGATATTGTTGTTATAAAACAAAAATACATTTTGTGTACTTACACATTAGATTGTCTGCGACCGTCAATCGGTACCTTGGGTTCGTTCTGCTTCAAGTCATTTGCAAGTGACCTGTGAAAGTCAATGCAGTATCAGTTGAATTAATTTCAAATGAAAACACAAAAATGTAAAAAGTTATGTCTACAATAAGAGGACAATAAAAAGATCCTGTATATAAAACAAACATAGAAACAGTTCAAGTAATAAAGGCATGCAATAAAGGCTCTTATAAGATCATAGTTTCTCAATTGCACAGTACTCATGCAGATCGATATATTCGATAACTATTAAACTATCTTCTGCAGCAGCAGCAAAAACAAAACAAAAATATTTATTCAACTACAAAGTTAACACTCTTATAAGATCATAGTTTTTCAATAGCACAGTACTCAATAATAGCTTCATTAATGTCATTAGAAAGGTTAAAAAAAAACTCATTTTGGTGCCTCATTCTGAAAAGAAATACAAATTGGTGAATAGTTTTGCATACTTCTCCCTGGTGAGCCTTAGTGTATCGATCTTGCGCTGAGAAAACTCATTAAAAATACATTTTATTCCGCTTCTGCCTAAAGCCTTATTTTGGGGCCTCTTCAAGAAAAAAACTAAAAAAAGTTTTGAGAAGAGTTTGCATACTTCTCTATGGTGAGACTGCGATGAGTGTCTACCTCTTATGCTTAGAAAACCCACTAAAAAATTAAAAAATTTTCCAGCTACATAAAGTTGCCTAAAACTTCATATTGGTGTCTGCCTTTTTAAGAAAAGTAATTCAAAAGTTGAGAAGATTTTTCAAACTCTTCCCTGGTAAAATAGTGTCGCTATCTTATGACAAAAGTCAGCTACATATACAGTAGTTGCCTAAAACCTAATTTTGGTGCTTCTTAATGAAATGAAATACAAAGATGAGAATAGTTTGCATACTTCTCCCTGGTGAGCCTGAGTGTCTCCATCTTGTGCTGGAGCTGGTCCTCCTGGTGGGCCCTGGCGTGCCTCAGCTTGTCCTCAACCTCCTCCATCTCCTGGATGTGGGTGGCGATGATGCGCTCCGTCTTACGCTCCGTGATGGTGTTGTTATCTGACAGAGTATCCACCAGTTGATCCTGCAAGGATTTTAACAGTTTTTAAATAAACAAATATGAATAGGATGTTTGTCAAAGGGTATCTGTATGTGGGTGGCGAGTATGCACTCTGTTTTCACCTCTGAGATGGTATTGCTGTCAGCAGTGGCGTAGCGTGGTTGGACTGATTGGGGGGGGGGGGGGGCACACCTTATGTATTACTTTGTTTTTAAAACCAGAACGTCAATGACGTAGCGCTCATCCGGCATCTCGCAACATCAAATATCGCAAATTTCATGTGGTACACTTTTCAACTGGTCAAAAAATAAAAATTTGATGTCCTGGAAGGGAAATGAAAAAAAAAAAGAAAAAAAATTAGAGTGAAAAAAATATAAATTTGACGCCCCGGAAGGGACATGGGGAAAAAAATAAATAAATAAATAAAGAAAAAAAAAAAAAAAAAAAAAAAAAAAAAAAAAAAAAAGAAGAAAGAAAACAAAAATAAATAATAATACAAATAAATAAATGAATAAAAAAAAAAAAAAAAAAAAAAAAAAAAAAAAAGAAAACAAATATATAAATAAATAAATAAATAAATAACTAAAAAAAAAAATAAAAAAAAAAAAATAAAAATAATTAAAAAAAAAAAAATAAAATAAAATAATATAAAATAATCACAAATTACTATAATTAATTAATGGAGAAAAATTTCAACATTTTATGTACACTTTTAGTGTGCCAAAGTTAGCTCTACCAGATAAAGCAAACCAAATCAAAATCGGTCGAGAAATGGAGAAGTAATTTTTGTGATTTCGAATAAATTTGCATAAATTACCAAAGATAATGAATTTCATGATTCTGTGTAGAAGTTTTAAATCCCCCTCCTAGCCCTATTAGATAAACCAAACAGAATGAAAATCGGTAAAGAAATGAGGAAGAAGCAATTTTTGTTATTTTTGGAATAAATTTGCATAAATTACCATAATTAATTAATGGAGACAAATTTCAAAATTCTGTGTAGAAGTTTAGTGTACCAAAGTTAGCTCTACCAGATAAAGCAAACCAAATCAAAATCGGTCGAGAAATGAAGGAGAAGAAGCATTTTTTTTTGTGATTTTGAATAAATTTGCATAAATTACCATAGATAATGAATTTCACGATTCTGTGTAGAATTTTTAAATCCCCCTCCTAGCCCTATCATATGAAACAATCAGAATCAAAATCGGTTGAAAAATAACGAAGAAGAAGCATTTTGAAAACTGTGGACGGACAGACGGAAGGACGGACGGACGACGGACGCCACGCCATGGCATAAGCTCATCGGGCCCTTCGGGCCGGATGAGCTAAAAATGTCCCCTTATCAAGGCTTATGTTTCCTATTGTTTTTTTCCCTCAAATTATTGGGGGGGGGGGCACGTGCCCCCCATACACCCCCAACCCCCCAGGCCGTTGCTACGCCACTGGCTGTCAGCCAGAGTACCTGCCCACCAATTGATCCTCTGATATGGGGTAACATGAGGATTTAACAGTGTTTTAATACGTGAACTGTGTCAAAAAGAGTTGCTCTTAATGAATATGAAGTTTGTGATGTTATTAACAGTGGTGTGATCCGTGATGTTATCGCTGTCTGACAGAGTATCCACCAGTTGATCCTGTCATGAATTAACAGGGGTTTAAGAAATGAATAATAAATAGGATATTTGTCAAAGGCAATGATGCGCTCTTAATGAATAGTTCTATTTCACCTTCGGAGGATCGAGGAAAGTTGTCAATGTACAATCATGTATCAGTATGAATATACAGTGCAAACTTGTCTTAGCGGCCACCCATCATTAGCAGCAAACTAGCCTACAGTAGCCACTTGAAGTGATCCCTCCAGCGAAAAAAAAACAAACAATACTATTGAACCTATCTATAAAGGTCACCTGTCTACAATGGCCACTTTTCTTGTTTCCCTTTAGTGGTCACTACATGTATATATACAAAGGTTTGACTGTACACAAAAATACTATGCTCACCTGCAGATCTTTGACAGCTCTGTCCAGTTTCTTGATGACACCCTGCCTCCTGGCCTGGCCCACCTGGAGCCGGCCGATCAGGAGCCCCATCCTGGCATCCTGCTCCTTCAGCATCTCCTCTGTCTCCAGGGCCAGCTGTCTGCGGAGAGCCAAGATGGCCGCCTGTTGTTCTTCCCGCATGGATGCCTCTTCAGCTTCCAGTTCTTCACGCTACATGGCACAGCGCAAATACAAAGAAACAGCATATGAATAAACAGTTTATGTAGACCATCATAGTGACATCATTGGGACATGTTTAATCACTATGTGTTATGCGCTATATACAAATGGTTAATAATTATTATAGCTAGATCATCATGATGCATGCTGTTTCCAGGTTGCTTGTTTGGAGAGTCAAAATGGCTGTCTGTTGCAACATTCACAAATTTACTATATACAGTTGCAAAAAATGGACCTTTGTGTTATGTCAATAGAGGTAATAAAGATAACCATACCAGTTTCTTTTTAACCCGTTGCGTACAGGAACCAGGTCGGTTATGTACAAAGTCTACGGGGATTTCAGAATAACAAATGGCATGTCAAAAGAGCTAACAATGCCTGGGTTTTTTTTAACATATAGCATGTCACTATACCTGTTGTTTAACCTACGGCATGTTATAAGAGCTAAAAAAGGTAACCATACAGGTTTCTTTTTTAACCTGATATATCAATATGCTAAACCGTACCTGTTTTTTGGCATATCAATAGAGCTTATAAAGGTCATCATACCTGTTTCTTTTGTAGCTTGCTGTCCTCGTCTCCCTCCTCCTCCCCCCTCGCATGCCTCTCCTGTTCCTGCTCTTCTTTCAGGGCATCGTAGCGGGCACGTCGCTTGGCCAGCTTGGCTTCAAGCCTGAGAAAAAAACAAGTCATAATTTGTGAATTAATTACTACATTTATTTTCCTCTTAAATTATATTAATTTATATACTTTTTGCCCCTGATGCGCTGTCATAGTTTTCATGTTGAAATATGTATTTTCTTATATTTGAAATTATCATATTTTGTGGAAATAACAAAAAGTGCATCAGTTTCAAAGTGCCAATGCATATTCTCTTATATTTCAAATTCCATATTTTGTGAAGGTTACAAAATTAATATGTGTATGTCAATTGTTGGCGATACATTTGTGTTACTTGGTCTAGGGGCAATTTAAAAATGAGTGTATATCAATAAGAAAATAATTGCAAAATGTATGCCAACTTTTGAACATTTTAAATTCAGATCACTATAATACAAATCAAGAGGAATTTTCTTAATATTTTTTACTGTTTGCGGCTTGTTAAAACAACCTCTTCAACAACAGTATTATCGTAACATAACAAAACTCGATCTCCACTTTCACTTACAATTTTTGCTGTTTGAGCTTGGTCATCTGCAGATGGCTGTTGAGGGCAGTCATATTCTGTTCATGTTGCAGCATGATCTGTTTCTTTGCCCTGTGTGCAGAGAAAACAAAATTGAAATTGATCAGTTACGTAACAAGTATATATACATGTAGCAAAAGAATTCTGAGACATTTTTTAGACAAAAGGTTGTTGAAAAATCTAAATAAATCACTTTTAATTGAGCATCAGAACTAATCAACTCTCTCTTTGCCAAGCATTTGTCTATTGAATGCTGAAAACCTGAAATAACTCACTCTTCGTCCAGCGTTGACTGAGTGTCGATGAGCTTTGAGATGGTCCTCTCCTGCTGTTCGGCCAACTGCTGCTGCTCGGCCGCTGCTCTCTTCTGCTCCTCTTCCCACGATGCCTTGCGCTTGTTAATCTTCTCCTGCAGGAGCGCGTTCTGCCGCTTTTTCTCCTGGTCCAGTTGCTCTGTTGGGAGTGCAGTTCAGTTTCATTTTATGTTTAAGTTTCACTTGTTAAAAAACAAATTTCTAAATTGGAAAACGTGATAAAACATTTAAACAAATTATGAGGATATATCATAGCAGATTTGCCCTTACATTGTATGAATTCAGACTCGTACAGTGATACATTAAAGAGATAGTAACATTGCCAAACCCACAACTTACTTGGAACTCTAGCAGTTCTCAAATACATTGTTGCATTCTTATTACCAATAGAAGCATGGAACAGGTTTTGTTTAATTTCAAAATTTCTCTTCCGTTTTAAAGATATGTATGACTGAAGTGTTCAGATTTGAAATTCTCTTTAGGGAGAATTATAACTGCATATATGATGACACACGCAGTACCCCGTGGTACCGTTGTACCCCGGTATCCCACGTTGTGTAGCACCATCTTGTGTCCACTCGAAGTACAACCGTATTGCGTTGTGCATGCAGTGCAGCGCGCGCTTGTATGCACGCTATATCCTGGTACAGCCCTAAAAAATAAATAAAAAATTAAACAAAATGGCGGATTTTCGTTTGGTACCCCAGGGTACCATTTATGTCATCATATGTACAAATCACTGCACCGTGCGCAAGTCATTCACAAGATGGCACCACGCGTCTGATTTATGAATCTGATCTACCTTTGACCACAGGAACCGAGTGGGTTGTGTACAAGGTCTATGGAGATTTCAGAATCTTGTAGGGAACGGGTTAACTTACCATTATGGGCTTTGACATTTGCTTCGTGTTTCTTGACAATCTTGTGTGCCTCTTTATCGTTGAGTTGTGCCTTGGCCACCAGCTCCTCAAACAATGAGCTCTCTTTCTCCTTCAAATCACCCACTCTCTCCTCTTCAAGTTTCTGCATTGGGTAATGATAACAATAACAATAAACATCATCTGGAACAACAGTTTTATCAATTACAAAACAGTATAAAAAACAACAACAATCCTACATGTATTTGCATTTTAATTAAAATTGTAATTTCTATCATTGTTTTCATTAAAGTGATCCATTAACTTTATATTTGATAGTTCAATCATATACCAATATCATTGTAATATTCTTGAGAACGATATGTGAAATTTTCATAGAAAAAAAAAGAGTAAATCAATGTTTGATTTTATCCTGATCTGAATTTGGATACTATGGAGGATTTTAGTATCCGAATTGGATACTCTTGACTAAGGTTAAAAATGTCCACAGACGCTTTCAAATTCAATCTTAAATATCTCCATAATCATCATCGTTGTCATTGTCGTCATCATCATCATCATCATCATCATCAACATCATCCATATCATCATCGTCATTGTTGTTGTCATCATCATCATCATCATCATCATCACTTCAAGACACTTTCCTCTCACCTTTCTAAGTAAGCTGAGTTCTTCTGCCTCATGGAAGTCGAGTTCGTCCATGAGATCATTCTTCTCATTTCTTTGTTGCTCCAAGAGATCATGATGTGCCTACAAAAACAGACATTGAAAATGAATGTTGATACAGATAACAATAATTACATATATTAAGTACAATGCAACTTTCTTTCAATAAAGAGGTGCGAAACAAACTTATAACTAAAACAATTTGATCTTTACAAGTATATATACAATCATTTTAAATCACATTCATTTTACTTTCAATTTATTTTAGAGAATGATTCGAGCTTTAGCGTTGACAGGAAAAGAAAAAAAGTTTGTAATTAGGATATATGTGCAACATTTGAATGTTTAAATTTGTTAGTGAACTGGTATATTGGCTTTATTAGGTTCAGGGCAGATAATCATAACTAGTCCATGACTCTTGACCTTGCAATGCTCTAAATTAGCACAGGCCCACTGGTCCGGGACCACTACAAAATTAGCTTCGGGCCACCAAATTTCATTGATGCTAAATGCTACTGGCCCGAATGGTCAACCAAATATAACCATAATTTTCAATATTTTTCTTTGTTTTCAGACCACCAGATTCAAGTTTTTTTTTTTCAAGTAAAACATGTAATTTTACTTATCCGACAGTGCCACAAGGCTAAAAGGTTAATTTTTGATAGTCAACTGGCTCAGGTCAGGAGCAGGTAATCATAACTAGTCCGACCATGACCCTTGACCTTACCTCTACAAAGTCAGCAGGATTGATGACTTTGGGTGCCTTGGATCCCAGCTTCTCCCTCTCCTCGGCCTGTTTGCTGTCTAGCGCCCTCAACTTCCTCTCTCGATGCTGCTGCAGACGCTCCGATAGCTCCTGACTGTGCTTCAGGACAGCTGTTAATGAACAATTAAACAGTGCAGCACGCATGAACATATATTTTGAAGGAAAATTAAGGAATAGTTTTGTTTTGGCAAGACTGAACTTTAGCAACCAAAACCTGCACAATAACATTACAAACTAATAGTTATAACTCCACCATGCTCGGAAGGTATAACAAATTCGACTAAGAAAAAAGCCTGTTATCATTAAAAAAGAGCCGTTAAAACACAAGAGGGTGCTCTCTAAAAACGCACTGGTTTTAACCATTTTTCATACAAAATTGTGCATGAGATGTTTTGTTAAAATAATGATTAATATAAATAGAGAGATCATCAACAACTATATAAAAACCTCTTTCTACAATTTTTGAAAAAGTGTAAGCATTTTATATATTTTTTTAAATCATCGAATAAACCTGGGGCCCCAGGTTTATTCCAATCTGATATATCTATTGATATTTCAGCTGTTTCTGAACCAATTTTGATCAAATAAAGTTTATTCTGTCATTGAAATTGTATGCTCTTTCCATTTTGACACTCAGTTTTTCATTACCTCACAAAAATTGTTGTTCTTGAAGTGCCCTCTATACCAAAACTGAACTACCCCTTTAAGTGCATTTTGAGTGCTATGTGTTGCAGATATCAATAAACAATACAAAATACATGTAGATATCCTAGTCCCCTTTAAATGTGGTATCATGCACTACTAGTAAGCTGTGTCTTTCTAAATTAAAGGTGTAATGTGTTTCATGAATTTAAAACTAAATTGTCATGACACACATTAATGTATCAAAATAAATTATTTTCTAGCAAAGTTTTATAACAGATGAAGCATAATGAAGTTTTAGATCTTTTAGTTTTTAGAAAAAATAAACCATAACATTCATTTGACAACTTATTACATTGTGATAGGAAAGTCCCAAATATCCATGTGTAACTATGTACTTGCATCAAATTATGAAATTATAAAGAGAATAATGATCATCATCATGACGTGGTAAAAAACACACAATATGTTCCTAGTTCGTAATAATAACATAACTTAGAAGTAAGCATGTATTCGCTGTTGCCAGTCTTGTAAATATTGCATAATGCCACATCATACACATACTTTTGTAGGGTTTTATTATTTTTGTTAGCATGCCAAACAATACTATTTCAATGATTTTTAGTATAGATTTATCTGTAATATTGGATTATTTATTGCGATTTTACATCCACGATTAGTGAATATTACTTAATTTATCTATGTCGTGGATAAAAACGAAAATATTGAGAGATTTCTTGTTTGAAGTTTATCCAAAAAAAATGTTATTATCTTCATTTTTCTATTCTTACCTGTTTTGTGCTTGTCTTGTATCTTTTCCATATCAGCTTCATATTGCTTGATAATGCTGCAAGATAGAAACAAAATCGCTATATAATTCCTTGCCTACCAAATGAAATTGTTAAATTTGCTTTCATCCTTAACTTATAGAGCTCTTCCAAACTTCTAAAAGGACGATCCCCCCAAATAATACCACATATATTAATCATAGAGGCATACATGTATAATATTGCAGATTGGTTTTAAAAAAACAAAATACATTTATAAGTTTGTTTTATTATTTTTAAAAGTAATATGGCTAGCTATGGAAAGACTTATAACATAATTTACATGTCTTAATGTCTTAAAATGGCACATAGTGTAAAGAATATTACATACAAAGTGTTATTATGTTCAACAAAAGAACTACCATTATTAGTTGTATGATAATTACTAGAATGCCAAAAGTGGCCAGACAATTTAAAGTGCTCCATGTAGAAGCCCTAAAAGTAGGACAGGTTCATAAATCTTTCCAAAGATTACACATCAAAGCTTTCTTAACCTGAATATAATAATTGGCAGTGCATTTTATAATGATTGACAGGTCTCCCTGAAATGTACAATCAAGGTATGCACTGATCATTTATATCTCCCAAGATGATAAATCTACAAACATCCTGTCATAACAAGAAGGGATGCAGGAATGTAGTCCTATTACAATAGATAACAAAGGAAGGGTACTAAAGAAACAAGCAGCCCCTTGTAATTGACTAACAGCTGCATGGTGGGTGAAATGTACAAGGGAAGAATGTAAAACTAGGGGGGTGACATTAACACTCAATTTGTAAACAAAAAGGAATGTCACCTCTGTGGATGAAATGCACAAGGCAAGAATGTGATACAAGGGGATGAGATTTTACACCTGAATTGTGTTATAATGTATGTCACCTCCATGCAATGTGACCTTACTGGGTTTTGAATCTCATTTTATATGTAGAATAGAAAAGGAAACTATTTATGTCATGCCAATTTTAATAACATTTGAATTGAAAAGGAATAATTGCCTACATTCATGTACATGAATGAGAGTAAACATTATTCTGGACCTTGCATGAGAGCAAGCATTATTCTGGACCTCTCCAAGTCCTAACCTTTTTGCCTGTGCCTGATTGAGCTCTCTCTCCTCGGACAAGTAATTTGCAATCTCCTTGACGCTTCTAGTCCTTGTCTGATTGCCCTTGTGCTCTCTCAGAGTCACCATACCGTACTGCTCCGACAGGGCTTGTTGCTTAGCAAGCCGCTCTTGCAAAATCTTTGGAAATACATTGTTAGATTGGAAGAAAAGTATTAAAATAAGTTGTGCAAAGAAAAAGAAATGAGGACTGCATTATACATATATATCAAATAATAAAATGCATATGCGTGATCATACATATGTAGATGAATAGCTAGTCACTCTTTCAATCTTTTGACAGATATTGTAAAATTAAGAGATGGATAACATCAACATAACTTTTGGCATGAGCATATAATTATAACATCTTTGTAAGGCGCTTAGAGATGATCAATCATATCAGGCGCTATATTAAGCAAGTATATTATTATTTACCGTTGCTTGTCTGTTCTGCTCTTGGCTGATCATTTTCTCTGCAGTAGCAAGGTTCTCCATCAGATTATTCATGATGGCTTCCACCTGAAGAGAAAAGAAATTTTGACAATCATCAGTGACATAACATATGCGACCGGTTATGGCAAAACCCGGCAATTGTCGGTAATTCATGTTTTGAAGAAATTGGCATTTTAAGTTCACATAATGTGTGTAAAAGACTTATGATTGTAAAATTGAAACAATCATATCTTCGTTAATTATTGACCAATTAGTTACAACAAAGCATCAAATGAAAGCTTGTGATGAGGCCTTTGTAATGGTATGAAAATCTACATTTTGATTTTTACCGACAAGTGCCGGGTTTTACTATAGCCGGTCACATATGGTCTAATTGGACTAATGGACTAATTGGGGGAATGCTTTTTGTATATTTATATTTTTTGTTTCATTTGAACCCTTAGGTTTGTTATTGTATTTTGTATTATTATAGAGTCCCCCCCCCCCCCAACCCTGTTCAGTTGTTTGTCTGAACAACACCTTTCCTGTCTCCTACAAAATGAGATGATTTTGTGGTTTGCCAGAACAAAAATCCCTTTTTTCATGGGATGTACAAATAAAAATGCCCATACTTTCAAAATATATTTGATATCACTTTATTGAATGATTATGTAAATTGCTAATGGAAGAAAGCACAATAATACTGAAGAAATCCATATTTTGTAGGACACACATTTTCTTGAAATATCCCTCGTATTACAACAGTGTAAACCATTGACAACACTTCAATATTTCTTTTGTTTATACTTTTGCTTTGTTTGTTTGTCCATGGTATAAAATGGAATTCAAGTAAAGCAAATTAAAAATAAGGACAAATGACGAAATGAAGAAAAAATAAATTAGGGCTCTGGCAGGATTTGAATCCAAGAATGCTGGAGTGTTAGACAAATTTCACTCTACCAACTGAGCTACCGAGCACCCTACTTGGTGGCTCGATCATCCCATAGACCCATATAATAATTTAACACTCAAAGTCAGCAAACATTGCCTCATTGATTAAACTCAAGTAAATTGTAAGGAAAATAGGTTATCAAAATTACCTGCTCTGTAGTCAATCCAGAATCTTTGCTCAATAGTTTGTCTTTCACCTTGAACATATTCTCTTGAACCATTCCATCCTGGAAAAACAACAATAAATAATATCCATTAAATATTTTATTATATTATTATTAAATATTAAAGTGAAGAACAGTCAAATCTACATGTATATATATATATACATATCTCCAATCTCTGTGGCCTCTATATCCCTATCACGTGACAACTGTTCAATGAGTCAATCACCCACATGTTTGTATGCACTGTGAGCAACGATGGTTTATGCGACATTACGGTCATCATACATCTTCAGAGCACAAACGATTACTGTATTCAGGATCCTATGCATGCACGCATTGCAGCACAGAGGTGCCAACCTGTCTATTATATAGAAACCACTATAATATTTACATGTATACTTTGAAAACTATTTGCATGTAAATGAACATGTGTATAAGACCATCTGCTTATAAAGACTCCCTTTTCTTCATCAGTGGGTAGTCTTTAACTCTTTATAGACAGATTTGCCTGGAGTAAATGTATCATCCAAATCTACCAAAATCATTTGGAATTTGAACTTTCGCTGTTCATTTGTGCTTTTTTTCCTTTAACTAACAGAAGCATAGACATTATTGTTGATATATATTGTTTAACTTCTTTATTATAAGGATATTCATGATTGATCGTCAAATAGAAATCCCATTTCGGGAGAATAAAACCTTGGTCCTTAGTTTACCTGGTCAACAGAGATACCATGGAAAAGGGGTTAATTAATAGCAACCAGCATTCCATACCATTTGCCTGATGTAGCCGAGTCTGGAGTTCTCCAGTGCCTCTTCCATCAACAGAGGATCCTTGGAAAGATCTGAATTCTTCCTTAGTTCTTCTTCCTTCGCCATCTGCGTGCCCTGAAGACTATCCTTTGCAGACTTCATCTCCTGAAAAATTAAAAATAAAAACAATAATTACAGTAACTGTAAGCAATGCTCGACATTTACTGCAGTTCATTGTGGCTCAGTTGGCATAGGTCGGCATTGCTTTCGTTGATGAAGCATTTGGGGTCAGTGATTCCATTGTTGGAGATTTTTTTCCCTGAGAAATTGTTACTAGCAATTTTGCATCGCTGAATGGCGCATCATATGTTCCATCATCAACTGGTCAACTTGGGTCTCGGTACAGCATTTTCATATAATTATCTCTAATTTTGGAAATATTCATCTGAAGTGAAAGAGAGCTATATAAACTTGGTTTCTAGAAGGCTCCCAAACTTTAAACATGATTATCTGAAGTACAAAAAGTGATATAGGGCCTAGCTCTCTTTCTTTTAACCAACAAAATTAGATTTGTGACCAAAACAAATGAATTATATTATAATTATTATTAATATTTTTTAAAGGGATTTAGTAACATTGTCCAAATTCTCAACTCTAGTGGTCTCTCATACCTTATTATATTCATATTAACAATAAAAGCACAGGACAGGTTTCGGTTTTTCAAATTACCATTTCGTTCAAAAGATATTTATGATTGAAGTGTTCAGATGTAAAATTGTCTACGGGATAATTTAAGCCGTGTACAAAGTAAGTGCAATGAGTTAGTGAATATCAGTTTGCATTTTTGCTCATACAGTATCTCGGCAAAAAAACATCCAATTAACGTGAAATTTTCACACATTACTTTATGGACATATCAGATCACACCAATACACATTTGTATTAAACACTCATCATTTTTTGCACTTGTCAACAAAGTTACTAGATCCCTTTAATACCTGGTTGGTGGTTTCCAGGAACTCCTCAGCAAATGTCTCATCCATCTTCTCTGCAGCCACAAACTTGCCAAGTAGAATGCGCAGAAGATACATGAAGACCTGAGAAAACAGAAAAAAAGGAAAAATTAGTGTTTCATTTTTTATATTTACATGGGTTCCAATATAGCCACAAATCCAATTTCTTTATGAAAATAATTGCTTTCACCAAAAAGTCAATTTCATCAATTACACAAGAATATTTCCAGTGTTGTTTACTAAATATAAGAATTTAATTTGAAAACCTGCCAAAATGGAACTAAAAGATCCTATGACATTTTAACCATGGATAGGCCACACCTCCAAGCTCCACACAGGAGGAACGAGAAACAGTTTCTCATCTACAAATGGGAATTGATTGGATTAAAAAAAGCAAACACGCTTCTCACTTGGGAGAACAAAAAAGCAGAACATGCGCACTTTAGTCGATCTATTGGGTCAGTGCGCTCAAGGTGTATGCGACCAAATGCACTATGAAGTAATGCTCTTGATATCTCGATCATTAACATATAATTTGTGTGGATGTACAATGTAGCTTTCCCAAGGTAGATCCAACTTCCATTTTGAAATGGGGGATGTGGACCATTGGACGGAATGCAGGTTTAATGCAGGGCTCATAAGCACAGACCCACTGCTGGCCCAGGGCCACTGAAAATTAGCTTCAGGCCACAAAATGTTGATGAATGGGCAACCAAATATAAACATAATGTTTAATGGTTTTCTTTTATTGGGTCCACCATGCAGGATTTGGGCCACTAGAATTTGACAAATCTTTTTTTTACTTGCCCAACAGTGCAAGTAGGTTAATTTCTATCTACACATTACCCATTCCTCCTCCTGCTGCAGCTCCTTCTCCATGGCTTTGGTTGATTGGAAATCTTGTTTTTACTTGCCCAACTGAGCAAGTAGGTTAATTTCTATCTACACATTACCCATTCCTCCTCCTGCTACAATTCTTTCTCCATATAGCTTTGGTTGCTTGGAAATCAGGTGGCCCCAAGCTAATTTTGTATTGGCCCCGGGACAAATAAGCTAATTTTTAGCATTGCCTTACCCATTCCTTCTCCTGCTGCAGCTCTTTCTACATGGCTTTGGTTGCTTGGAAATCTTGTTTTTACTTGTCCAACTGGGAAAAAATGTGAATTTCTAGCATTGCCTTACCCATTCCTTCTCCTGCTGCAGCTCTTTCTCCATGGCTTTGGTTGATTGGAAGTCTTGCAGACTCAGCTCCACCATAGTCTTCTCACTGAAAACATAAAACAAAAATGAATGTATCATCAGGGCCCTGTTTCATAAAACTTCATTACCAAATCACTGGAGTAGATCTATAAGCAATTAAGCGGTTAATAAAAACTGGCACAATTACATAAGCCTCGGTGTTAATACCCGTTTCTTTATTGAAAAGCCAGATCCCCACCCACCATAGATATGCTTTGCCAATACAATTAATTTGTTTTACTATAACTTACTTTGATGGTTTTGTAAGTGCTATAATGATGCCTGTGTGTGTCATCATCTCTCTGTCCTCCTCATAGCCTTCATCTTCTTCTTCTGTATCTTCCCCATCATCCTTCCTCCTATCGTATCTCTCATCATCCTCACTTTCCTCCTCACTATCCTCCTGCATTAGCGTCTTATGGTTTCGCTTCTCGGAGATCGTTGTTGCCTTTGTCTTCCTGTATGTCTGTATAGATATTATGAGATAAAAAATTTATTTTAAAAGTGATCTATTAATTGTTTATACAAAAATTCTCCCCCTCTTCATACTTCTTTCAACTGTATCCCTCATCATCATCACTTTGTTCCTCACTATCCTCCTGCATTATCGCCATATGGTTCCGCTTCTCAGAGATCGTTGTTGCCTTTGTCTTCCTGTATGTCTGTATTATTGGATAAACATTAAAGTGATCTAATGACTCTAGATATAAGGTTGTTTCCTCCTCTTAATCCTTCTTTCTACCCTACCCTATCCATCATCATCACTTTCCTCCTCACTATCCTCCTGCATTATCGTCATATGGTTCCGCTTCTCAGAGATCGTTGTTGCCTTCGTCTTCCTGTATGTCTGTATAGATATTATTAGATAAACATTATAGTGTGATCCATTAACTTTATCAGATATGTCTGCCACTCCTTCCTTCTTAAGCTCATTGGCACGATAGCCATTTTAATCCCCTGATATCAACTTCGCCACATAGGGCAACAAACATAACATATATATCCCCTTTTGTTTACAAAGTGAGATGCATTCATATTTACTTTTGTAATTACAATTTCCAATCACGGAGTCCATATAATTTTTACAAAGTTCTCACTGCATGGGTCCATATTGTTTTCAAACAATTCAATATGTATGAAACAGAGTTCATTGTTTATGATCGCAATCCATTACGCATATGAAAGTCCAAGAATGTTCCATGTTGTATTGTTCAAATAAATTGTACAAATCCTAGTACAATCTAGCATTAAGCAAAGCACAACTTTCTAGAGCTGACTTGGTAACTTTTCTCAAGTTTTTTTTTGTGATCAACTTACCATTTCTGTATAACCAGCAACCTTAGCTTCGTACGTAGCATTCTTAACCATGGTGTCGTCTTGTGTCTTTTGTACCTGTTGGTTGGAAAAGAATAAACTCTGATCAATGCATAGCAAACACAATGTTGTAACAGCTGATTATATGTATGCATATATATGCCATTGTTTTCTTCAAGTTGTTTGCAATATTGACAAGATACTTCAGGCTATTTTTTTTTCTCGCAAATTCTACATATTTTGTGAGAAAATATTTTTCTATAAAATCATATAATGGAAAATAAACTTTTGTGAAAAGAATGAAATGTGAGACAAAAGTTGAATACTATTTACTTGTACTGTATAATACAGTGGATATTGCATAGTCTGACTGATGGGGGGGGGGGGGGGGGGGGTACACAAATGCCTGTAAACCATGTATTGTATATGCATTATCTTTTACACACACACAGTATGGTATATTGGTAATGTGCATACTTTTAAGTTATATAAATTATTCAGATTAAGATGCATCCGCTAGCGTGACAAAAGTGCCTGCTAGCCAAGCATAGATGCATTGGCTTTGTGATGGGGGGGAAGGGGGGTGGGGGGCACAGTGGGGCACGTGCCCCCCCCCCCCCCTCCCCATAATTTTTTTTTTTTAAACAAAGAAATACATAAGGTGTGCCCCCCAAATAAATTTGCGTGCCCCCCCCCCCCCCCCCCCCCCATATCAGTCCGACCACGCTACGCACTGGTCTATATACAATATATAGTATTATTATATAAGATAACTTACTCTGCTTCTTGCTAGCTCTTTGACAAAACACCTTGAAATGATGACAGCCAGAATAACTCCTAGGATTGCACCAAAGATGGTTGCTAGGGAGACCTCCAGGGCATCCAGTCGCCAGGCGGAGGTCGGGATGAGCGACTCAATCTCAGCACAAGACATCCTGTCTTTTTTATCTGTATAGGAAATAAGAATATTATTATATAAAATGTATCCTAGACACTATTCCCTTGTGGAGTTGACCTGCCTTCTGTGAATCTAGGTGGCCTGCTCGACAAACAGAGCCATGCAGGTTGGCCAGATGATGTACAGAAAGCAGGCAGGGGCAAACAATTAATCTCCCATATAATTAACCCATTATATGATGACATAAACGGTACCCCGGGATACCAGACGAAAATCCGCCATTTTGTTTAATTATTTATTTAATTTTTAGGGCTGTACTGTGGGTATAGCGTGCATACAATCGCGTGCTGCACTGCATGCACAACGCAATAGCTGCGGTACGGTTGGACGCAAGATGGCGCTACACAACGCGGTACCCCGGGGTACAACGGTACCCCGGGGTACTGCGCGTGTCATCATATATACCTTATAAAGTTTTACAAACTTATTTGCCCCTCATTGACATCAGAGTAGGTCTGAAGTGAACTTCTGTATGATTAGGGCTGGTCCTGAAAATATCAATCAGTCCTGAACGGGTTTAAACATATTCTTCAAATATGAATTAATTTTGTTAATTACTTTGTGATAACAAAGGGAAGACTAATGGCGATTTATTTATAAAGAACATGTAATATAATACTTAAAATTAGGAGAAAAAATATTAGATTATAAGATTGGCGTAAATATCCCAAATAAATGGAAAATGCCAACAAACACAAAAACAACACCTTGCCTATAGGAACCTGGTGGGCGCTGTATTAATTGCACACAATCTAGTATGGAACAGGTTAAGTGGATTGCTTTTGCTGTAATGTACCAGAAGCGTAGTAGATGAGCCCCGGGGGGGGGGGGGGGGGGGGGGGCACTCATGTATAATGTAAGACGGGTATGTGCCGCTTAAAAGACCCCCCTTTTCACACTCAATCACAGCTCTAAAGATACCCGATTTTCAAAACTTTCCGCTCCATAGACCCCCGGAATGACTTGGCTTTGTATTTGAGTACTCGCCAAATCCATTATTCTTCTCCTAGTTCGGCTCCCTTAGACCACAATTTGAGCCTTTTTGAGGGTTTCCGTAGGTATTTGGAATCTCCGAGTCTATGTATTTTGTAGTTTTAGTCTGCTCCTTAGACCCCTTAACTCCCCTTTCAGGGATTTTGTAGCTCTATAAAGACCGTATATGTTGTGCATTTGAGGGATTTTGTAGCTCCAAAGACCCTATATTTTGTGCGTTTAATGGATTTTGTAGCTCCAAAGACCCTATATTTTGTGCGTTTAAGGGATTTTGTAGCTCCAAAGACCCTATATTTTGTGCTTGTAGTTAGCTCTTCAGACCCCCATTTCAGAGTTCCGTGCGGCACACCCCCGTCAAAAAATAATTCGAGTGCCCCCCCCGGGAGATGAGCATACAAAAAAGAGCTATAATAGACGACATACACTACAAATTTTACAATCTTTATCACCATGTACTAGCTGTAATATATTGATATTATTAGATCATAATTTATATATGCATTGGTAATAATTTATTATTAATATAATTATATATCATTATTAACCATAGCAGTCATCTGAGCAGGGCAATTTTAAAACGATATTGCCCTCGCTAAGTTGATAAGCCAACAAAACTACGGGTGTGTGATGTATTGCATCTTACACCCTACTTGTGAGGCATTGCATGTTGCCAGCATTACACTACACAATGTATGTATGGATACACACTCATACTACACACTGCATGTATACAATTATATAGACACACACAGAATACACACCAGTACAGTAAACTGAATACAGCAGTACTCTAATAAAGATAACTTGGAAACTAACTTGATATGCCTGAACTGACTGTTTATTGATGAGTACGAGTCAACTCATTACATGGTGGCAGCTTATGGACCTAGCCACACCCAAGGCGTTGTAAAATTTGAGGACTTTTATTGCTTTGCACCTGTGCCAGTTCATAGGATTCTTCTGCAGTGCATCATACAGTCCCATGTGTGCATTTTTGTGTAAGTACACATTACTATATGCTACAATCGTTTTGCCTTGAGAGTGAACTGAGAGTGAACAATGACGGAGTCAATTACACCTCGTATGGACTGGAATGACCCAGATAGGTCAAGTGCTATCAAGATTTTTCACCAACAATGTGAACTTTATTTCTCTGTGAAGAATGTTGTTGAAACCAAGCAAGTTGACCACGTTTTGTTGTTTGCTGGGGCAACTGGACTCAAGCTCTACAACTCATGGGGCCTTTCTGAGGAAAACAAGAAGGATCCTGCAGTGGTATGGAGCAAGTTTGAGAGCCAACTTCAGCCAAAAACCAACTTCCGAGTGGCCAGACTGTATCTACAGAAATTTGTTCAGCAGGAGAGAGAAACTGCGAATGATTTCATGTCGCGCCTGAAGCTGCACGCATACACCTGTGATTTCCGTGATGACATGGAGTTCCAAGAACGTGTTATTGAGCAGTTCATCGCTGGTACAAGGTACACTGACATACAGAAGGACTTGTTGGGGAAAGACAAATCCCTGACACTGGAAAACGCACTGGAAATTGCGAGAACTTACGAAGCATCACAAACTCATATGGCACAGCTAGCCCGCATGCAACCAGACAACAAAGCGGTTGATGCAATAGCAGCCCGTCCTCAGCAAAGTGCATGTCAGAGCTGTGGACGCCATCATCCTCGACAGCCACGTCACATTTGTCCAGCGTTTGGTACAGCGTGCAAGAAATGTGGCAAGCAAAATCATTGGCAGAAGTTCTGTCGGTCGCGGTCTGTTTCAAAGCAACCAGCCAATCGTCCTACCCGTCGTGACCCTCCACGTCAGCGACAAAACTCATATAGAAATCAGCAGCACCAGAGAGTGGATACCATTGACGACACCACGCATACTGCCCAACTCGAGGAGGTATTTGATGCTCTGAGTTTTGAAGAGATTGTTGTTTCAAACATAAGTGCCGTGGACAAAGATGACAGATCTGATTCTGCAATGACGTATGTTGAAATCAAGTTTGAAGGCCCGAGGACAGCCCGAATCCGGTCAAAGGTTGATACAGGTGCCGAAGGGAACACTTTGCCCGTACGCATGTTTCGCGGGATGTATCCAAATCATCTCACAGCCGATGGGTTTCCTGAGCCTAGTTTTGTACGCAACACTAATGCCAAGCTGACGGCATACAACGGAACGCAGATCAAGCATTATGGGTCGATAGTGCTCCCCTGCAGGTACAACAATTCTCCATGGTCCACAGATGCGTTCTACGTAGTTGAATCCGAGGGACCTGCTATCATAGGACTGAAAACATCAGTGCAACTGAAGCTGGTAACAATGCACACGAACATCAGCAACATCAAGCGCACTACTTCGACAGATCTGAATTCAACGGAGGAACTGATCCGACAATACCCCAGGCAGTTTGATCATATCGGAGAGTTTGAAGGTGAATGCCACATCACTCTCAAGTCAGACATTCAGCCTGTGATTCATGCTCCACGCCGCTGTCCAATCCACATCCGTGATGAACTCAAGCAGGAACTGGACAGTATGGAAGCACAAGGAGTGATCGCAAAGGTTACGGAACCGACACAGTGGGTCAACAGTATGGTTATTGCTCGCAAAGGAAACGGAAGCCTGAGAGTCTGCCTGGACCCAAAAGAACTGAATCAAGCTATACAGCGTTGTCACTATCGCACGATCACGACAGAAGAGATCACTCACAAGCTAGCAGGATCTCGGTACTTCAGCAAGCTCGACGCCAAGAGCGGATATTGGTCTATCAAGTTGGACCAGGAGAGCTCATTCTTGACGACCTTTAACAGCCCGTTTGGCCGATACAGGTACACCCGGATGCCTTTTGGGTTATCTGTGTCACAGGACTTCTTCCAGCAGAGAATGGACCAGATTCTGGAAGGCTGCAGTGGCGTCATAGGAATCGCCGATGACATCATTGTCTTTGGAGCAACTGAAGCGGAACATGCCAGGAACCTCCATGGCCTGATGCGCGTCGCAAGTGAGCGTGGTCTGCAGTTCAACAGCCAGAAATGCTTGATCAAGGCTCCAAGGATTGAATTCTTTGGTCAAGTATATGACGCACAAGGGGTCCACCCAGATCCCAAGAAGGTGGACTCAATCAAGTCGATGGCACCACCAGAGAACAAGACTCAGCTTCGCGAGTTCATGGGGATGGTGACTTTTCTCAGCTCCTTCATCCCCAACTTGTCATCCCAGACCGCCAGCCTCAGAGAGCTACTTAAAGAAGAGGTAGTCTTCGTGTGGACACAGTCACATCAGCGTGCTTTTGACGATCTACGCGACCGAATTTGCAAGGACGCAACACTCGCATACTTCGACAGCACGAAAAACACATTGATCCAAGTTGATGCATCGATGCATGGGTTAGGTGCCACCCTGATGCAAGACAACAAGCCAATCGCATACGCATCAAAATCGCTCAGTGATACAGAGAAGCGGTATGCAAATATCGAACGGGAGCTTCTCGCGGTGGTCTTCGGATGTGAAAGATTCCGCACGTACGTATACGGCAGGCAGTTCACGGTCCACTCAGACCACAAGCCTTTGGAAATGATTCTCCGCAAGTCTCTCACAGCTGCACCCCCTCGCCTCCAAAGGATGATAATGCGTTTGCAGCCATACGACATGAGAATCAAGTACTGCCCAGGAAAAGATGTCCAAGTGGCAGACTGCCTGTCACGCTCGCCGGTCAAGGACAATGACCACATTGAACTCGATCTCATGATACACTTCGTCCAATTCTCCCCTGATCGTCTCAGCCAGCTGCGACAGGAGACTTCGAATGATCCGGATCTTGCTGCCCTGCGCGACGTGATCGTCCATGGCTGGCCGGAACAGAGACGTGAAGTTCCAAAACTGTTGCAGTCGTTCTGGCCATTTAGAGATGAGTTGTCAGTAGAGGATGGCCTGATCTTGAAGGGAGAACGCATCGTTATTCCCGGACGTATGCGATCCTACATCATGTCCAAATTACATGAAGGGCACCAGGGCACAGAGAAGATGCGACTACGGGCCAAAGGCGCAGTCTACTGGCCTTCCATCAACCAAGACATCGAGGCGACGGCAGCGAACTGTTCAATTTGCAGGACTTACAGGCCCTCCAATCCCTCTGAGAGCCTATTGCAACACGAGGTTCCCAGTCGACCTTGGCAAGTGGTTGGTACCGATCTCTTCTATTTTGAAGGAGACAACTTCCTGATCATCTGCGACTACTACTCCAAATTCCCCTTCATTCGTAAGTTGCCGAGAGAATGCACGAGCGCAGCTGTAGTCAACGCGACTAAGCAGATATTCGCAGAGCAGGGAGTCCCAGATCGCGTCATCAGTGACAATGGCAGACAGTACGACTCAGCAGTGTACAAGGACTTCAGTACACAGTGGGGATTCTGCCATGTCACATCTTCACCGCACTACCCGCAGTCCAATGGCTTCATCGAGCGTAGCATCCAGACGGTGAAGAACGTGCTCAAGAAAGCCAAAGCGAGTAACATTGATCCCAACATGGCACTTTATTGCATACGTGCCACCCCCATTGACAGCGAGATTCCTAGCCCAGCAGAGCTTCTATACGGCAGGAAGATGAAAGACAACCTTCCAACAAGGATCCGCAACCGTGCTCCGGCTCGCGATGAAGTCTACCATCGTATGCAGCGGAGACAAGAGACACAGAAGTTCCATCATGACAAGACTGCTCATGATCTGCAACCTCTCACACCAGGTCAACTCGTCAGAGTCCAGGACCACAAGACAGGACACTGGTTCCCAGCTACCGTTCGTGAGCAGTGTCGGGAACCACGGTCTTACCTCGTTGAGACGCCAAATGGAGGTGTCTTGCGCAGAAATCGACGTCACCTCGACGATGTCGAACCTAGGCGAATCCACTTTGACAACGAACCACGATCCAAGGACACACCCGGTCCGTCTGTGGATGTGCCGAATCCATCCTGTGATGTCAAATTCCATCACCCATCACCGAGTCCAAGTACCCCTCCGGTGGTGAAGAGTCCACATACTACTCGCAGTGGACGCCACGTTAGGAAGCCAGATAAGCTTTCTTATTGATAAAGTTTTCAGAACAGAAAAACAATTAAGAATAGCGGCGAGAACTTTTGGACTTAAACATTTCGAGAACTTTTGGATTTAAGACATTTTGATATTTTTGGACTTTAAATATTTTGGGACATTATTTCTTTATGATGAAAAGGGGGATGTGATGTATTGCATCTTACACCCTACTTGTGAGGCATTGCATGTTGCCAGCATTACACTACACAATGTATGTATGGATACACACTCATACTACACACTGCATGTATACAATTATATAGACACACACAGAATACACACCAGTACAGTAAACTGAATACAGCAGTACTCTAATAAAGATAACTTGGAAACTAACTTGATATGCCTGAACTGACTGTTTATTGATGAGTACGAGTCAACTCATTACAGGGTGAAAAAAAAAATCGTAAACATGCCCGCTCAGAAAAGTCAATGGGATTTTGTGTGTAATTTGCTGGTCAATAAGATCACACAGTAAACCAATGGACAAAATCTTATTGCCCGCTCAGAAAAGTCAATGGGATTTTGTGTGTAATTTGCCAGTCAATAATATATCCGAGTATGAAGGGCGCGCGCTAACAGCATATGAGTGCGCAAAATCATACGCGCGTTTATTAATGATTTGCGCGTGTCTAATTATGACGTAATAATGTGTTGGCATCTCTGCTATAGTTTACGCGCTAGCTAAGTAATGATTCTTTACAAACTGGGTTGAAGATGTATGCATTTTGGTTAAAACTTGAAGTTTAAACATCGTTCAATAATTGTAAGAATTGTGCAATTTGTACCCTTTAAATTAATATATTACATGTTCGCTCGAGATGTCTGATTAGTTAATAATTACAATATTGACTGGACTTTCGGGTAGTGCTGTAACTGACCTTGATGATCGGATCGTTTGATCGGATCGGCAAAATTTTATCGATCTTCGAAATCGGATCGATGATCGGGATCGGATGATCGGCTATAAAAAAAAAAAAAAAAAAAAAAAAAAAAAAAACATTTTTTTTTTTCTTTGGAAAATGATCCCCAAAAAACACAATTTGGGAATATAAATGAATACCAAAGCAACATATATCCCTATTAATTAGCCCAAGGTAATCTTGTACGGGTATGCTTTCATTTCAAACTGATTACCTCTTCTTTTACAAAATTACTCACGCCGATTTTGAGCTTAGTCCCATGTGATTAATTTGGCGTAACCTTTCAGAAACACATGGGACTAAGCTCAAAATCGGCGCAAATAATTTTGTAAAAGGAGAGGTAATCAGTTTTAAATGAAAGCATACCCATACAAGATTACCTTGGGCTTATTAATATGGATATATGTTGCTTTGGTATTCATTTATATTCCCAAAATATGTTTTTTGGGATCATTTTCCAAAGAAAAAAAAACGATTTTTTTTTTTTTTTTTTTTTTTTTTTTTTTTTTTTTTTTTTTTTTTTTTTGCCGATCCGATTTTTTCTGCATGATCGGAAATCGGCAAAAACGGTCCGATCATGTATGATCGGATCGTGATCGTCATGCCGATCCGATGATCGGTTACAGCACTACTTTCGGGCTACCACTACAAATATTGCCCTCGCTAGATCCATATTGCCCTCGTCTTCGACTCGGGCAATATGAATCTAGTTCGGGCAATATTTGCCGTGTCTCCCTCAAGGCCAGTCAATATTCTTTAATTATTATTATCATCATCATTGATCATCATATCATTATTATTCAAATTATTATTCTACAAAAATATTAATGATATACTTTTTGATATATTGATATTATTAGATCATAATTTATATGTATTGGGAATATATTTATATATGTTTGTTATTATATCATAATATATCATTATCATTATCATCATCATCATTATCATCAACACCACTGATCATCATCATCATATCATCATCATCATCGATCATCATCAACACCACTGATCATTATCATCATCACTCATCATTATCATCATCAACACCACTGATCATCATCATATTCATCTTCATCGCTCATCATCATCATCATCATCATCATCATATCATTATTATACATAACTAATATATTATACCAGTCCTATTTTAAACAGTAATCAACTGGGTTTTCTTCATGGATGCTTCATAATCATGTTTCATTAATCTTTGTACACATTTAATTGCAATAACTGATTTTTTACAATGATGTGACAATATGAATATTTATACTAAGTGTATAATGAACGTTACGATTCATGAGACTGGATAGCGAGCTACGTACAGAGGCTTTCAGAACAGTATTATTATATTACCCATACAATACATCATGTACATATGGAATCTAGCACGTTACAGTATACTACTAGCACGACTGATAAGGCGCGCGTGGAGGAAAACTAGCGGGCCCCGCTCCCGTACTTACCGTCTCTCACCGCTATTCAGCTCAGCTCAGCAATGTTCTCAGCCGAACTTTTATACAACATTACTCACAAGTTAAATAACAGAATAAAGCTGATGCCATGCAACAATTCAGAGCTCAAAACATGCTCAAAATCATGATTATTGCGAGTTCGTGCTTTCTTCCAAAATGTGCGAAATATGAAACTATATAAATTTCAGTGATCAGGTGCATTAATCAACAAAGAATTCCAACACGCTTACACTCGGTATACCACCGCTCAGCAGGTGTGTGAGCGATGTTGATACCGATTGACCAATCAGAAGCCATAAAAACTACGTCATGTAGGGGGGGAAGCTTTACGTTTCTAAGGATACGTGGTCCGCTACGAGAGATCTTTTTGTCAAGTTTAACTGGTAGTATTTCACGAACTGTGGAGGATCAGACGATTTAAAGTCAATACATACGTCCCTACATCAATTTTCTACGGAATTCTTTGCAAACGTAAGTTTTAAACGGCGTGGAGTGTGATTTACACAATATTTCTTCGAATTTGTAGTGGTTGTGTACACCTGTTAGGTTGTTTCCACGGGAGGGTAGTACCAGTGCACCCATACTATTACTACTCCGCCGCTACGGCCCGTTGACCACGCAGTACCGTACATGTGCATATAATAAATAGCCATTGTAATTGTGTGTGTATGTCAATGGGTTGATGATAATGGAGGAGAGTTTAGTTGTGTGGAAAACCATAACATCATCATATGTAATGTAATGGTGTGTACGTGTTTAATTTGTGGTTGCACGGGGTGAACTGCCTGTATAATTTGTGATAGCTATGTGTGCATATGATTATATATTATACACATTGTCAAGTTATTAAAAAAGCGGCAAAACTATACTTTAGTAGGCTTAGAGAATTTTGGTCGCTAACTTCAACCCTAACCCTAACCCCGGGGGGGGGGGGGGGGGGGGTACTCACGTATATTGGGTATACGGGGATGTGCCGCTGGGAAGGGTGACTTTTTCAAGAAAGATCCTTAGACATGGGTCCCCTTTTCATCAAAAAAATCCTTAGACATGGGACCCTTTTTTCATATTTCCCCTTTTATATACGGGATTTTGGGATTTGCCGATGTGAAATTGCAAAAATTGTCAAGCTCGCTACGCTCGCTAACTTAAAACCACAAAATTTGCGGGAAATACACCCAAAACATGCGCCGCAGGCAAAAAAAAATCCTTAGACATGGGTCCATTTTTCGCAAAAGGACCCATAGATGTGGGTATGGGTTTGGAGGTCTCAGCCGCACACCCCCGTCCGACTATAATCTGAGTACCCCCCCCCCCCCGGGACCCTAACCCTAACCCTAACCCTAAATTTGGTGGCTATAGGTCAGATTTAGTGGCTATAGGTCAGATTTAATGGCTATAGGTCAGATTTAGTGGCTATAACCCAGATTTAGTGGCTATAACCCAGATTTAGTGGCTATATGGTTAGATTTAGTGGCTATAAGTTAGATTTATTGGGCAGTACGAAAATTGAAGTTAGCGACCAAAATTCTCTAAGCCTACTAAAGTATAGTTTTGCCAAAAAAGCTCTGTATATACACTTTGTTAGACATTGCCTGTAAGCTGTATGCATTAGCCAGCATAATCATATATATAATTGGTATATAGGCCTATATAATGCAAGCATGGGGAGGGGTGGATGTCTACTCCAAATTTCCAAAATACATATATTTTAAGTATGTCATGTACATGTTTATTTTAGTAATTATGAAAAACTGTATTAGTTTGTGACAAGATATATTCTGATACCCATATATTTGGAAGTAAATACCAATAACCAATATTTGAAATATATAATTGGTGAATTATAATTATATACTTGCAGTAAATTGTGTTTGATTATAGTCATCTGTTGCCATTGTTAGGAGTTATATCTTTTGATTAAATGATATGACTCATTTATTAGAAGGCTCTGAACAAAATGATTGAACTTGGTGACTCATTGTTATTAATATTATGTCATACACTAACCCTCATAATTTAAAAGTGATCCATTACATAGACCGTGATCAGAAATAAGATCTGACTATTTGTGTCGGTCGATCAGTAGACTTCAACAATGATCACGATCTATAAACAAATAAGATAAAGAAAGATACCCTTAATTAACATCAGAATATAACATGATCCTCTAGAATTTCGTAATTATGTTTTTATTTTTTCTTCAGAAAAAAAATCCAAACTAAATATCCCATAGTTACAATTAGATCACACTTAACAAATTACTTCATACGTTTTACACTTTCTTTTTTTATTAGGTGATATCACCAGCAGACATGATGCAGTACTTATGAGCATACATATACTTCATCACCATGGAATAAGAATAAGATGAATTCGGTTCTCATCCTCTACGTCTACTTCCAACAATTAATTAGCATCCGAACATAACGGATCTGACAACCCTGCAAGTCAAGGGGCTTACTGAGAATCAGAAGTATTAGATAATTTATTCACAATGTTGGCGCACAATCAACCTCGCGACAAACACCAACTATGGAGAAGGGGGAAGATCTTTCACTTTCGTCTTTGTCACCCATCTTACCTTGTCCTCCTCCTGATGCTACTCCTGTATCCTAGCATCATCAGTGGCAATGCACCTGTCACAGAGACTTTTCCCTCATCTCCCCTCAGTGAGATGTCATTGCAGATAGAGTCCACTGACAATCATAGTCCCGATAGCTCATCGGTTCTTCTAGGGGGGACAGTGGCCGCTTCCCTCAATCTGACTTTCGCTGGCAACGCGACGCTTTCCAACTCTAGCGTGATCGTGGAATACCCTGGAGAGTTCTTTCAGGATGTGAACGTTAACGTGACTGTGACGTTGGGTGCCAACCTTGCAGCGAGCCAAATCGACTTTTCTTTTGAAAGTTACTACCTGCTCGTTCGCCTGGGAACCATCAATAGTACTAGCCCATCAGCCAATGCGACTGACGAAGATATCATTTCAATATCGTTTCAATTGCTTCTTTTCGAGCCACTGGAAATTCTCGATGATTTGTTACCTTTTCTCGCAAAAGCCGACATTATCTCGTCTGGCATCAGAACTAAACAGAATGTAACTGACGCGATATCATTTGCTGGACCAGCAGTGAGGACAGAGTTCCAGAATGCGGGATTCGCAAAAATGGTTCCAGATTTTCTCCCGGACAGACTGACGTCAGTCGACATTTCCGTGGATTTCCCAGCCCAAAATCTGACAAATGTCACCATTAATTTACGTAAGTGCATCTTAATAATTTTGTATAACCTGAATCTCACAGGCAAAATATTTGATTTTTAAGTGCTCAATAAAATTGCCTAAATGATTTGGACCTACGGTGTTAGGTTCTAATCTGTGAAGATGTCTCCTGGGAACCTGGGATCTCGGGTCCCCATATAGTGAATGGTCAGTTTTTATGTGAAAGTTGGGTGTATACAATGTTTCTTTTTAGAACTACAATATTTCCATTTTTGATTTGTAATGTGAGATATTTGCAATTGACATACTATCGCACACTATACAGTATACTAAATATTTTTTGTTAAAATACCTTGATATTGAGCCTATAGATAGTATTATTAAAATCGTTTGTTAGATCACAGTATACACCATGGGCATCAATCCTTACATAATACCTATTCATCAGGGGGGATGAATGAATAGATCATCCCCCCTGATGAATAGGTATCAATTACAGATCGACGCCCATGACTATACACACATTTCATCAACCATTTGTCAGTTTCTGCATGTAAACAATATTAGATCCTTCTAGTCCCTATTTGTTACTCTCCTTTTTACCTATACATAAATTCTAATGAATTCTATTTCTTCAAATGCATTAAATTTGGTTAGAACTAATGAACTCTGTTTTCTACATCAAATTAGTCTTTTTCTCTTTTATGTTTGTTCAATTTCCAATCTTGATTTCTCTAACTGCAATTTACTCTATCTTCATTCATTGTGATAAGAACTAATGAACTCAGTTTTCTACATCAAATTAGCCTTTTTTCTCTTTTATGTATGTTCTTGATTTCTCTACATGAAATTTCCACTATCTTCATTAATTGTGATTATAACTAATGAACTCTGGTTTCTACCGTACTTCCAATTAGCTATTTTTCTCTCTATATAAACTTCGCACAAAAAGTTCCGCAATCAAGGTTTGCGCATTAATTAATAACTTTCCTATTACGTTATTACCATTCATAAATTTGGTATCATTGGAAAGCGTGAATTCTCCTCTTTACATTGATATAACATTTGCTATGAATCTTTTATCATGGAATGTGCATTACATCCGAATGTAGGGCAAAGTCAAAAGTGAAATGTTGCAAAATGCACTAATTTTGTCAACAGTAATCTCTCATTTCATTGGGAGATTAAGTTGTGTTTTGAACGATGTTAAGGCGATCATGCATGAATGGCAATGGCTTATTGTCATTTCCTCTGGAGGAGGGAATGTTTGGAATGATTTTGAAGTGGTCATGAATACAATAAAGAATTATTCTGTTGTTTGGACAATTAAATGTGCCTTCAATAATGTTTGGGTTTGGTCAGTTCTTATTTTTACTGAGTGGTCATTTGTCCATGTTAAAGATGCCTCGTTTATCGATTGTCCAAAAAGCCCGTGCAATCGGCCAACTCGAAGCCGGTGTTCTCCAAAATGAATCCAAAATCATAAAGACACATTTCATCCTTCAACGAAAATGATAATACACCATTGACATTCATGCATGACCGCCTCATCCCCATTCAAGCCACGTTTTATTCTCCAAACAAAAGGAGGCCACTGTTGACAAAATCAGTGCATTTTGCAACATTTCACTTTTGACTTTGCCCTACATTCGGATGTAATGCACATTCCATTATAAAATATTCATAGCAAATGTTATATCAATGTAAAGGGGAGAATTCACGCTTTCCAATGATACCAAATTTATGAATGGTAATAACGTAATAGGAAAGTTATTAATGCGCAAACCTCGATTGCGGAACTTTTTGTGTGAAGTATATATATATGTCACCATTTTTTATTCAGTGATCTTACTGAGGTGGCAGCAATTAGAATAATCCCAACTCGGTCTCCCTTCCAATTTCACCTGCACCAAAATTATATAAATGTGGCATATTGTACACAATTTTATTTCATTTTTATAGCCCCGGGTTGTAGTTTGATTGATGTTTACAAAAATTGTTTACAATTTTTGTATAATTATAGTTCATATATTTTTTTGTCTGTGTACGCAAATGCAGAGTTCATAGTCGGTTGACATTTATGGTAGATGGATAAAAATACTACTACAATTAATCTGATAGATTTTAGCACTTAAAATATGATATATTATGTACGATATGCTCTTTTGCAATTTGCGCTATATAAATGCTTATTATAATTTATATAATTATCATAACTTTTAATATTATCCCTCCTGCAATCAGAACTCTCCTCAAGTGATGTGGCGAATCTTGATGTTGATCTCGTCACGGTGACAGTCACATCTGACAGCAATTATGTCTCATTCACCACCCCGACTATCCCATCTACTTTCAACTGCATTAACAATGTGTGCACATTGCCTGACCTGGCGATGGGTGACGTGTATGCAGACAATGGAACGCTGTCAATACAGGTAATTTTAATGTAGATCAGATGTGGTGTGTGAGTTGAGTCATTGAGAATAATAGGATTTCAAGGACAAGAAGTGATTTATACACATGGTGCAAGCTTCTTCAAAATGTATGTCTGCGAACACTAATATTCATCAAAGTCTAACATTTGTGTGAATTTGTTTAATTTGTTTAATTTGATTAATTATTAGATATATACTTGATTTTGAAAAAAATTAATGCAAAAGAGTTATTATAATCCAGCCTAAGGTAAAGCGATAAATCCCCCATGAAAAGTACAAACATAAACAAAGGACTAATATTTCTAAATATTTTGGCAAGTAACAGCCTCAAACAAAGTGGTAGATTTGCAGTACAAGTGAACTGTTTAATTATACTATAAAATTATACTGATCGATCAGTAAGATTTCAATTGCAGTGTGGTACATAGAGTACATAATGTATGTGTTGTACTTTGCATAGTGTCATACCATGCATTTTGATTCCCTTAAATTGAGCTTTTCCAATAGTTTTATTGAACTGTTCAATATAACTATTGGAAAAGATCAACAGTTAACAGTTAATGCATTTTAAACAAATTCTTACAGTGTATGAAGAACTATATATACTTCACTCTCTTGAAGTGAATATTTATAGCCGACTTTGTCGTTTTTGTTATTCTGATTATTGCATTTATTAGTAGTGATGTTATTTCTTTTTGTTACTTACGTGTGTATTTCCTATCTTATCTTATCAATTAGCAGATCCCATTCAAACAAATATTCTGAATGGTATGCTGCTATAAATAGGAATTAAAGAAAGGGGTGTGCTGAGCATTTTATGTAAAAATTCACACTGTAAAATCTAACAAATTTATCATAAATTAGCAATCACACGTAATTCTTGAATGTCAAAAGAAGTAAGAATCATTCCATTTTGATGAAAAAATATTAGTAAATGTATACAAAAGAACATTGTTAAAAAGAAACAATGCATTTATCTCCGTTAATGAAATAAAGTGGCATATTTGCACTACATGTACATGTTTTAGCTTGATTTTCAATGTAAATTTGTACCATTATCACAGCAACAAAGTCCTTGATGATTGATAAGGCCACTTCTTTTCCCAATATGCCATGGTGACAAATGTATATTGTTATTCTTGTTAATCTAGTACCTCCTTGATCTCTGTATGTAATATTGTTAATACATGCTTTAAAACTGGAAGCCTAGCTTTCATTGATTTGTATCTTGAATGAGATAGTATCAACATAACAATCCAACATGTATTCTGTTACCAAGGCAACCAAAGACACCCCTAAGCCAGTTGCCAAGGACACTCCTCAATTATGTTATCTAAAGTCCCCTAGATAATCTACATGTTCACCATCAAGACAAAGAGCTCTAAAATGAAATGTTTTTGCAGTCTGACGATAACAGGTGATCACTTTTAATAGAATATCTCTCAAGCTGGTTCCATGCCTAAAACAGTGATATTTAATATTGTATTGATTTTACTACAGTACCATACCACTCATTGGTCATCAATAGACGTTTCCCCTGCTCCCATAGAAAACTAATTGCTCGCACTGGGTTTCAGCCTATCGCCACGTCTCTATGGCAACCTTTGTAAATAAATAAACCGGCCTGCGGGAGGGCTCTGTGTTTGCTGGCGATGAGTGTGTGCTATTGATTTACTTGCAAATTTGTGTAATAAGCATAATCAGGTGGGTGGAAACAGGATACGTTCCCCGAGGTTAGCGTCTCATTATTAATGTAATGGCTCTGTCTTACACACATAATGCATCACCCAGATCCATGGTGATGGATCACCCAGGATTGCTTGCAAAAAGATGTGTTTTTCATCTCAGGGTTCGATAAAGCATTTTCAGTACTCCATGCTTTAATACAATGTCGGTCTTCTGCATTCTTCTTCATTTTCTTTCCATTTATCAATAGTTGATAGTTCTATAGACACAATACATTTTAATTTGTATTTGTTTTGTTTTTTTGCATTTGATTCATATCAGTGTTTACTTTAGAATAGTTTGTTCTTAATATCGTAAAATTATAGCCTACTGACAAAGTAATTTGAACAAAATTTATAAAAGAAACATACAGAAATTGAACCAGCCAAACAAAACAAACATTTTAAATGCTCTTAAAGTTCAAGGTACACTTGAGTATTGGTACTTCCCGAAATGCCCCTTGACACTAAATTGGTTGGTTATAATTCCATTTGAAAGTTCATTGAATAAAACATGTAAATGAGAATCATACCCTTTCGAATGCTCTCATAGTTGTAAAATTTGATTTCAAAATATTTGATTTATAAGACTACCCTGCCGGGGGACATTTTGACTTTTAAGAAAAAGACAAAAAATGCTTATAAATAGAATTCTTTGAACATATTCAAAATAGGTTTTTAAATAGTTGTTGATGATATCTCTAAAATCATTATTTAAAAAAAAATCACATGCACAATTTTGTATGAAAAATGGTTCAAACCAAAGGCTCTTTTTGAATGATTACAGGGTTTTTACATCTCGTTTGTAATTGTGTATACCTTTCGAGCATGGTGGAGTTATAACTATTAGTTAGTACTGCAATGGTGCAGGTTTTGATTACTAAAATTAACTTTTGACCAAAACTCAACTATACACAGCATATATATATTTGTATGGATCAATGTTGAAGATATTTTTTCTCAAAAGTTGCCTTGTTGTGTAAGTGAAATCAAGACTTTCCATATGTTGGTGGCCCAAAACGTGAACAACATTTTTAAAAGGCTTTTAAATTTAGTTGCCAAGTTGGGCAAACCAAATTTGGCAGTAGATATTTTTAGTTGCTCAAAGCTTATTTATCCCCGGTCAGTGGACCAGTGAGGATTTAAAGGCCTGGTATGGTATAAAAGGCAGTCTGGGGTCACTAAAATAGACTACGAGCCACCAAAAATCATTTATCTCTGAAGAAGATTCTGCTAGGATCGAAAATTTAGGCCCTATAAGGATTCTCATTTTACTACACAAGCATTATTATAGTAGATAAGCAGTTTTAAGCAGTATTTTTGCATTTAAAAATCATTTATGCTAAATTCCTCCCCGAATAGGCAACCAAATATAACAGAATGTGCAATGTTTTTTCTTTGTATGGGGCCACCAGATTCAGGTTTTTGGCCACTAGAATTTGAAAAATCCTGTTTTTACTTTCCCAATTAACTGAGGCCACAAGGCAAACAGGTGAAGTTCTAGCATTGTAAAAGGTCCCTGCAGTCAGTGGGTTATTTATAAATGTGTGTGTTTACTGTATTGTATCCATGGGTATGTTTCTAATTACTTTCTGTGCTTGCCATTACTCTTGCTGTATCTATAGTGTAATTCTAAACATCATTGAAAATCAACAAGCATTTAAATTTCTTGATTTTATTGTTTTTGTTTATTTGCAGCTTTGCTTAATTGCTTTTCTGAGTATATCCCTTTATCTATAAAATATAGTGTATTTTAATCTTTCTCCAAAAAGTGTAGTCCATTACATTTACATGTATGTAATATATTGTATTATTCTGAATTCTGGTACTATCACAGTTTTGCCACTCTCTTTACCTTAAATCAAGACCATCATTGTTTACATTTTTAAATGTATGTGCTTCCAATTGGTAGAATAACTATATTCCAAATATTAAATACACAAAACTAAACATGTATTTTTATTAACAATCTAATGAAGATGGTAACTTCTTACCTGTTATTCTATCACAACATTTTGAACTAACTTTATTATCGGTTTTAAATTTCATTGTCAAATCTCTTCAAAATACCACTGGTTTTAGTGATAAAACCTGTGATTATTGACGAAGCTTGACTTGAAAGAATACAACATTTTCTCTTTCTGTCATTGTCGTGTAAGATTTGCCCAATCAGCCAACTAAAACTGACTTTCTATTGGCCTGGAGTAAGAATTGACTGGCCTTGGCCAACTAGCCAGTATTAGTGTTGAGCAATGTACATAGATTATCATACTTGACTGATACTCTGTTTGGTTGAATTCTTCTCTACCACAGTGGGTTAAATTTAACCCTGGGTTAAATATTAATCATGTCATATGACACAAATGTTAGTTATCTGTGGTCTACATTTAACCCAGGGACTCAATGTTGTATTACACACCATGACTGTTGTCATTGTTATCATTTAGCTAAAATACCCTTGTGTTGAATTTAACCCTCTAATGAGGATTCGGGCCATTGTGATTCTCCAGATTCTTAACAATCTAATGAAGATATGGATGTAGTGTTATACAACTAACTTGATGAACTTTTTTTTTGCTAGTGGCCTTATCAGGCACGTAGAATACTGTAAACGTGGTAACGTTCGCGGTGCATTAATTTTCGCGGATTTCACGCTGAAGTCGGTGTCCGCGAATATTAAAACCTGTGAATATAAATGCGCGATTTGCAATGCGTGTGTACACTTACTCGGCCGCGAAATTAAAAACACGCAAATGTGTTTTTGTGTCGCTACACGCAAAATATTAATCGCGGGAAAATAAGTTAATAACAATGTTTGTAAAACAGTAATTTTCTCTCAATTTTGTTACATAGCCCCAAAACTAAACTTGCCATCCAAATTGTTTTGTTTTATTCAAAAACTGTCTACCATTCACATTTTGTACTACCTCTAATGGTAAAACCTGCAACTGTGAATGAAGTTCAATTTGGAAACATAGGCTAATTGTTATTGTCAGATTGAAGATCTTGATTGCCCGATCGGGCCACAATATTTGACTGAACAATTTGTCTAATTTTCACTGGCCTTGAGACATCTGACAAGTGATATTGTTTAGCCCTGACTATATAATAGTCTTCATAACATGAGCTATCTAATAGTGAGGTATTATCAACATTACTTCAAAACACTTTGATAAGGTGCTGTATACAAATGCCCCATTTACATGGTATGTTATCAAAATTACTATTAACCAAAAGGATAGCTAAGGATAATGGTAGTTTCTTTAACATACATTTAGCTGTATTTTACTGTTTCTTTGTAGAAAGTAAGGAAATTCAGTGAAATAAAACTCTCTTTTTTTTACCATGGTCACCCTGTAGCCAAATAGCATCATTAATGGTCAAGTATTAGTAGCTTAAACATAATGAAAAGATTCAGGTTTATTTGGTTGCCTAGTCGAGCAAGTGAAATTTGGCATGGATGAACATTTTGTGGTTCTAAGCTCATTTTGGTGGCTCCTGGCCAGTATGCCAGTGCGAATATAGGTCCTATGGAGTAGTTCACATGTTTAAAAGATAAATAAAAAACAAAGTCAATGATTATATTGTATATTTTTCTTTCATATTTCACCCCATTTCCTGTTTTGTTCTATTCCCCATGTACAGGTTTCTTTCATAATTGGCCGCAGTACTCTAGCTGCTGGTGATGTGGTCATTTATTCCACCTATATGTGGCTTTTTGACGAGGTTATTAATCTTGCTGCTGGGCCACTGTATGTGGTATTACCTGACCTAGCGGTGACATCAACCATTGATGTGGTAAGTTAAATGTTTCTATTTTTTTTTATAGAAATACAATATCTAGTTTTATTTGATTAACTTAGCCCATGAATTCCATATTATATGTGACCGGCTATAGCAAAACCCGGCACTTGTCTGTAAAAATAAAAATGTAGATTTTCATACCATTACAAAGGCCTCATCACAAGCTTTCATTTCATGCTTTGTTCTAACTAATTTGTCAATAATTGGCGAAGATATGATTGCCTCAATTTTACAATCAGAAGTCTTTTGGGCAAGTCCAAGCTATTTTGTAGGCATAACGCGTGGAACATCAGAGCGAAAAGGAGTGCTTACTCTTATAAGAAATATTGAAACACCAATTTGTTTTACATTTTAGATACTTTGGAGCAAATTTTATCAAATGCCAAAAAAAAAAAATTGAAATCCTCCATGCATAAATAATGTATGCGACTTTATGCTAGCATCACGCGTGGGACCAGAGAAAGTTGGTATTTTTAAACTTTGAATTTGAATGTGAATTCCTCTGAATTTATATACAATTTCAAAACATATTTGGTATGGTCTTAATGTGCATCTTGTGCTCTACCAATATATGAAATTTCATCATCTCAAAACTTAAGAGTTTCACTCAGGGTCGATTTGAAAAAAATTGCATTGTCACGCGTGGGACATGCAACGCGTGGGACATTTTTCTGCCATGCGTTTTACATAGGCCCGCCACCAAATGTGCCCTTATTATAGATATTTCAAGTATTTGAGCTTGGAAAATACTCATTTTTTGCAAAAGTGTTCATTATGTCATTTCTTAACAATATTTTTTTTTTTAAGTTGCAAAACCTAATTTTTTCCTTATGTATTTCTTTGTTTTGGGAAATTCTTATGTATTTCTTTGTTTTTCAACTTCCATTTTTACATCTTTTTTTTAAATGAAATCAATTATTCACCATTGTCAAACAGTTATTGGCCTAAAACTATTTATTTGCAGTGATTACAATGAGAAATAATTGAGTTTTTATAAATTGATGAAAAAACACTATTTTCCATAGGATTTGTACATAAATCACAAAATCATGCAATTTCTGGAATGACTTCCACTTGAAAAAGTCATGTGACTTTGTGAGGGTATAGTTGTTCGTCATAAATTTGGTCTTAAAAGTTGCGCAAGACTTCAGAGAAAATACTTGTAAAGTTGCGGGCCAATATCTTTGTGCGTTGCGAAATTATCGTGTATTTGCCAATTGGCCAAAACAAGATTTTAAAAAACCCATTGCTTTACTGTACAGATTGTCCCACGCGTTACAAAATGTCCCACGCGTGACAAAATCTAATTGTAGAATTATGCTAATAAGGTAAATGTCATTAACTTTTGTTGCTATGTTATGGATGTCCCCCAAGGTAAATTAGAACTTTGTAGAGTTTCAGAAAAATAAACCTCTCGATTAAGGAGAAATCAAAACAATAGGATGTAAAAATATAACGCGTGGGACATGCTAATTTTGGAACGCATCTAATTTGCATATTAATTGAGATAACAAGCTGAAAATCATAATCCAACTACCTTCTTGTAATGACTTCAGGTCAAGCCAGTAATAAATAAAGAATTATTACAAGTATTTAAAATATTATTAGATTTGTCTTTAATTCAGATGTCCCACGCGTTATGCTGATTTACATATTATGCAAATATATTTGATTATTACTACTTATTGGAGACACGCTTTAAATTTTTGTTTTCAAATTATTAAAATTCAATATCTTAGCTTTAAAATGACATCAAGTGTCACTTGATTGGGTGAAGATGAAAATTCACCCCCTTGGGACCAATTACCTTGGACTTGCCCTTTTACACACATTATGTGAACTAAAAATGCCCATTTCCCCCAAAACATGAATTACCGACAAGTGCAGGGTTTTGCTATAGCCGGTCACATATGTTCCCAATAAGGGAGTTCGTAGTTAGCCCATGGAGCAACGGACGTAACCGGGTTTTTAGAAGATTGTACCAAAATTGACGCTTTACGCGTACGTTAACGGCACAGCCTGTGACGCACGCATTTAAAGTACAGGAGCTCTATGCAGAATTTCCGCGTGCGTGAATTATCCTTGTGTTTCCTTACGTTTGAAAGACCTGACCAAAAAAAACTCACCTTAATCCTAAAATATTTAAAATTGAATAAATGTAACCATTCATTTTAATTTTCAAACTTGAAGCAGGCTAAAAAAAAAAATTGAATAAAAATCACATCTTTGCCCGTTTTCAACACTTAAAAGAAAACGGTACACACAAATCTACGTATGGGGCCTTTGCGATTTCAATAAAAGCCCAGATACGAACGTTGACATTTTTGTTAAAATCCGAAAATAAATAGAACAAATAAATTTTTAAAAATCAGTCTTATGTATATGAGTTGTCCATTATGATTAATTCAGAAAAACATTCATGACTTCGAGCCAAATTTCCCCTGAAAACACGTTTCAAATGTGACAATAATTGCACGAAGGTCTATGGGACAACGGGCAATATCGATGTTTTTGGTACAGTGAATTTTCGTCTCAGAAATTGGTGCATGCGCAGTATGTAACTACGAACTCCCTTATTGGTGAGGTTACATATCGTGCATCTGGATCACTGTATGTGATATTACCAAACGACATCAACCATTGATGCGGTACCCTGATGTTTTCCATTTTGTTTATACTGTAAAAACAATAACTGAGCAAGACATTATTTAATTTAATTAAAGTTTATCCAATATCCATTCAATTCCATTTAATTTAGATTTTATCAAGTTAAGACATTCAAGATGATTTATTGTTAGTATTGATGTTGAGCATGTATTATCCATAGACCCCATTAACCCAAGTATTTTCAAGATCAGGGAGTTGGTTCACAAAGATTTATGGCTATACATAAATTTCATGTCTCTCGTAAGTGGTCGTCTAAGGAATACGTCAGTAATGAGAGACTTTCAGTACATTTGTAGACATAAATCTTTGTGAAACGATTAACCAGTGCTCGAAATTAGCATAGGCCCGCTGGCCCGGGGCCACTAAAAATTAGCTTCGGGCCACCAAATTTCATTGATACTAAATTGTACTGGCCCGATCAGGCAAGCCAATTTAACAGAATTTGTTATATATTTCTTTGTTTGGGGCCACCAGAAATAGGTTTCGGGCCACTAGAAGTTGAAAAATCTTGTTTTTACTTGCCCGACTGGGCCACGAGGCAAAAATGTTAATTTCTAGCATTGGATTAACCCTCATTCCTGAATAGGCTAGAGTGACTGAAAGGGCAATTTGATGGCACAAATAGAATACAGAGCTGTGTTTTCAGACCCAAATTAAATAATCATTACATTTTGTTGTTTGCATTTATACATGATTATATGTGATCTTTTGCCACAAAACCCTAATAACCCATTCAGGACTGGTCCCGAAAATACTCGGGCTGGGGTCTATGGAGAATACATGTTGTAGCACAATCATTCAGTCTTGAACAGGTTATTTAAAGTCACCACAATGTAAAGCTAAAAAATAGTTGACCTGTCAATAGTGTCCATGTCGTTGCTCGATTTCTGACCCTCATTGTATAAGGTTGTTGATACTTAATACAACAAGTTGTATATTACCGGAAAACTGAGTTTTGGGGGAATTCAGAAGTACAGTACCCTTATTATCAGAAAATTGAAATATTGCCACTTAATTTGGGTTTTTGTGGTGATATGTCATATATAAACAAAACCATAATTATATATCAATATATATGTACTTTATGTATCCTCATCATTAAGCCTCTGAAGAAGATTCTGCTAGGATCAAACATTTAGGCCCCATATTGATTCATTTGATTACACAGGCATCATTTTAGTAGATTTCAGTTTTCAGTTTTCAGCAGTATTTTTGCATCATATACATGTAAACAAAACAGTACATTTGACTAGACTTAAGGATACATTAAAAATGTCAATAGCGTTGTCAGGAGATGAAGATGTCATGTATGAATTTTCAAGGATTTACTAACTATGTTGGCATAACCATGTTATGCAAACAATATAAAGGGTGTCCAGGCAAAAGACACATCAATATTTTGGCAAATACAACTAATTTTATAGCTGAATGTTTCCATTTACAGGTAAATAATTTTAACTTTGGGTAAATTCATCATATCTTTTGGGGAAATTTTGAAAATATTGTAATTTCAATTAAAATCATATCAAAGGGGGGGGGGGGGGGGCGGCGGGGCAGTTGGTGGTTGAAGCAATGTTAGTGTATTTTTTTGCATTGCAAGTGGTGGTCTAACATTCTATTTTAAACTACTCCCTATTATCTGTATTTTTTGTTTGAATGTCATGATTCTAGAGCACAATTTGTATCATATATCTATAAACATGTATATTTAGTCAGGAAGTTTATTCTTGCATCTCCATCTATGAAAGAAAAGGCTCACGTACTGCCTGCTTGCTTTCCATCGCACTGTACTTTGTTTTGAGTGGAAAATGCGAAGTTAGGCACTGAAATTTGATTAGAGGATTTCTTAATATAATTACGACACCAAGCAATCCACTCATTTGTATTGCTCGGCATCGAATGCCAACAACAAACTGATCATACATTTAATATGATTATGTGCCTTTGTTCTGTGTTCTGCTTGTTTTGTCTCCATTGCCAGTAAAGTGTAAGTAAGGGGAACAAAGGGGCACCCCCCCCCCCCCCGATCGCTCTTTGTGGGAAATTTTTAACCCCTCACTGCCGTATAATTACTTTATATATATGTAAAACAAATATAGAGAAATATATCAATACATTCAAACAGACACCTGTATATAGAAGCCAACCTGTCTGACCACCAAAAGTGATCCCCTGCAGAGACAAACAATGTAAGATATAATACGTGTGGTTTGCGGTTGCACCATGTACAAGGAGGAGAGGATTGGTGAGTCCTGAAAAGGACTGTTTGGTATTCTTCCTAGGATAGTCCTAAAAAGGACTGTGGTAGTCCGCAAACCGCAAACCATTATCTACACCACCATGGAAACCGATACTTACAAGCATAATATATGGAACATGACTAGATATATAGGTTACCTATCTACAAAGTCAACTAGCCTTTTATCTTGTTTCGTTTAAGTGGTCAGTATACACAGTTTTGACTGTATATAATAATTTCCTTTTGGTGGGCATATGTTGTCCCCCCCCCCCTTTTGCCCCTCTTCCGAGTTAACCCAGGCTCTGCCACTTTTGAATGTGGGGTTTGTAATGCAAGTCACAGAAGCGTAAAGTGATCTACTACATTGTCAAAATCCCCAAAACTCTCTTGGAACTCCAGAAGTTCTCATAACCTCCTTTTATTCATACTACCAATAGAATCGTGGAGCAGCTTGCGTTTTTCCAAATTTCCGTTACATGATTTTAATTATCTACTGGAAAATTATAATGGTGAACAAAGTCAGTGCAATATGATTTTGCATTTTGCTCATAACTGTGTCATATGACATTCAAGTACCATGGAGTTTTCACACATCACTCAGTTGACATATCAGATCACAGAAATACACATTCTATCATCAATTTGCCTGTTTTTGCAAATGCCAACAAAGGTAATAGATCCCTTTAAGGAAAAGAAGATTGCACATTAATAGATGTGCAAGTTTACACTGCAGTCTCGCGAGCCTCATCTGTTTCTTGCCTTTGACAATTACAATCCATTTCCTCATTATCCCTCGCTTGATGTATTGCCCCCGCGTGACTGATTGGTGCTTAGCATCTAAATGGTTTCAAGAGGAGTGTGGGCAGTATTTTAGAGCTTTTTAAGTGCTGCAAATGTACTTTTAAAGGGAACTATCACCCGAAATAATTAACTAGTTTTTACTTTTTAGTATCCCTTTTCACTAAAGAACCTTGTGTTGCCAACAAAAATTGAATCCTCATTACATTTAACAACAATCAAAAAAGGAGTATATAGGCAACATTTTAGATCCTTTTTAATTGCTGAAAATGTAGTTTAAAGGGAACCATCACCTCATAATTTAAGAGTTAAAGTTAAAGACCTTCCCGTGCCAATGTTGGCACATAAGGCGGCGCCTATCTCCGATTCATTAGCCCTAGGCCACACGTCTACAAAATGTAGCGAAAGCTTCAGAAGGGGAGCAGTCCTCTAGTAACTCGTGTGATTAACTTTCCCTTCTCCATTCTATAAATGCTGCGTGCCTGGCTAGAAGGCAGAAGGTACCATTTTAAAAATCTTTGGTATGACCCGGTCTGGGTTCGAACCCGGGACCTCCCATGCATGAGGCGGACACTCTAACCGCTAAGCCACCATGCTCGGTCACCTCATAATTATTGTGTGATAAATGTTGAAGTGACCATTCTATTTGTGGTTATCCTTTGGTTATCTGTTATTACTATTATTATTATTCTTTTCTTTACTAAGTTTTTAATTTTGTAATTTATTTAACTTCTATTCTCCCTACAAATCTGCAGCTACCTCGCAAAGAAACAATCAATGATTACACATTCCAGTACATGCGCTTCACAACGGTCGTCTTCCACACGAACGCATCCACTGGCCCCGCCTACCAGGTTTCGTTCAGCAATCCCGTGGATGACCTCAAACTCAATCTCAACTCTGTCATTCCGAGCGTTTACGTGGCTGCAAATGAGCTAGCTCTGACTGCGACACGATACACGTACAGTCCAGGCACTGTGCAAGGTATGGAAACAATTTCATACGTGTGTTATGTAGTCAGATTTTCAATAATTTGAGATGATACAGATAATATGATATTTTTGGCTGGTCCTAGTATAATTCGGGTTTTTTTCTTCACTTTATGTTATATTTTCGTCATATCAAATAGTAGCCTAATTATTTTATGTTCATATTTTTGAAAATGGACAATTTAAACTACAACTTAAACAAATGAACAGACAAATATGTGAGTTAAAGGTTCTCCATTTAAAGCCTAAGGCACTTACAATGATGGTTGTAAACTAAATCGTTAACAGCCAGAACAGTCTGCTAGTTAAAGGGAGAGATCCACTTTTGCAAGCCAAAATTCAAAAGTTGCGAGGTTATTGTCTTATATGAAAGGAAATGTCATTTAATAGCATACCTGAAAAAATTAGGACTTGAAATCTCTTTTTCGTGGAGTTATAGACCTAAAACTGAATAAACTGAGGGACGTCGGTTAATTAGGTACATACGTATTTTCGGCCGGTGAGTAAGTTTGTACATAGATTTCACGGAGTGCCAGATCGGTATGCATGACCCCTACGTGACCCGCGCTAGCTACGTGACTCGCGCATAAGTACTAATGTGTGAGCGAATACCCAAACATCGCTTAAACTGACTACATGTAATTATATATTCTCTCTTTTTGAGATCTTTTTCCGTGACATACGTTAACAAATGTCGGCTTCACAATACCTTTACGAGAATTAGTACTATATTGTTGTAATATTATGCTTAATCAGTTGAACTCCTTTATTGACCGATATATAGTTTAAATGGAGGGACGCATTCGTTTTTCATTCGTAGAATCCAAATTAGAGGGCTGTTCGCTCTGATATTTTGTTTGCGTGTTACATTGATCCCCATCCGTCAACTGAAAGCTGTTCAGACGTTTTGTAAAAGTGGACCTGTCCCTTTAACGTCTGAATGAGTAATCAGCACCTTAAAGTTTAGCTTCAAAGAAAAACCAATATTAGCCAAATTATATTATATTTTATATTATATCGTACAAGGCCCATGTGACATCGATAACCTGCATTACACTCCCATATCCCTGATTATACCGTATACTGGGGAAATATCCACATGTGATGTTGTTTGCGAAATTGCGTGCTGATCAACGCTGGCGAAGTTATTTCTCGATTGAGTCAAGCTATTATTATACTGTACATGCATTGAGCTGAGCCGATCTGGCTCGTGTTGGTATTGCAGCGGCAATGGGCCGCGGGGCCGCGTGAGGAAGTAACCTGTACAGGCATCGGCTCGATCTCAAGCTCATTTTCTGCAACGTCTCCTAAATCCCCCTCATCGGAACTTGAGGAGCTGTTCTCTGTCTCATCTAGCTCATCTTCTACTTCAAAACTCAAATCTAAATTCAGGTTGTCCGCCATTCGAGTTAATACAGTCGAAACAAGAGTTGGAATAAAACGAGCGAGCGATGTAGTTGTAGACAATACGTCATCAAGCTTAGGGGCGAGTTCGGGGTGACTTTGGGCCTTGGTTTGGAGGGTGAATTTTTCTCATTTTCAATTTCGATGAAACAATATAAATTTTGTTTTCAAAAAATCTGAATTTCTCGAGGCTTGTAAAGTACAAGATTACCTTCACAATCATACCAAATTCGACTCAATTTATAATCAATGAAGCAAAACTTTAATGCTTTCCTTGTCTTGTTAACACTGCAAAAAACACGTCAAGAGTGGGTATAAACGTGCAGGCCTTCGTGCAATCAAGGCTATATTGTCAGTATGAACCCCTTGTGCCCAGGTAATTATAATGTGTACAGCTTTCTTTGAGCAAACTAAGCAATGCTGAATTTATTTGTGCATGTGTTTTTAAGGGAAAGAAATATACTGGTCCAACTTAATTTCACTTGCTAAAACTTGTATGTTATCACTGAAAAACAAAATTAGTTACCATTCTGACATGCTTAAATGGTAGATAGAAATATTTCAGTTTAATTAACCATGCTATATTTAAAATAGCAGCCATTAACACAGGGCACTAATCAGACAACTAAATCCCTCAACCCTTTTTTTCTTCTAAAAATTGTAAATGTAATTGGTTTTCACTAATTAACATTCAATAGAGAGATTATCAGAATCAATTTTAGAGCCATGCACTTAATAATCATTTAATTCATATTAGTGATATCAAGAATAAAAGTCAATCTTGCGACTTATATTAGAATGGCTATATTTCTGGATATTCAGATGGGTTTGACCTTATGTGTCATTGTTTATTTCAGTTGGAGAGACAGTGACCCTGTCGTACGAGGCCAGACTGACCCAAGCTGCAGTGGATGCAAACATAGAGACAGATATCCAGCTGGTCTCAAGGCTTACGTGGGCTTCATTGCCTCAGTCTGAATCCACAACCAATGTAAGTGTTTAAAATTGTCTTTCTTGTATTAAATAAACTGGTTGTTAAATTTAGACAGATTTTAACCCATTCCCTTCGAATTTCTGAAATCCCCATAATGATTTTAAATTAAACTTTGTATTCTATGTCTTGCCTTGCCTATGAATATATAGACAGTGTTGACATAGAGAAATAAGCTATCATATCTGTGGATTAATTCATAAACAAATTTGATAATTTTAAATTCAATATGTCTGCCTTGCCTTGACTACATATAGCACCCTGGCTACAGCTACGGCCCCATCACCGACAGCGTGTGCATCACACAGGCGATCACCTACGAGGAGAGTCTCCTCTTCAACCACGGTCTCGCGGCCCTCTTCTTCTTCCTCGCCCTCATCATCGCCTTCATCCTCGTCATCCTGGCGTGCTACATCTACGCCAAGACGTCTGCTGGGGGCATCTACTCCATGGTGCGCCCCGAGGAGACCATCATTGGGAGCGGCGCCGAGCACGGGCTGATCATCAACCACAGGGCGGGCAGGACTGGGCTGGATATGGTGGAAGAATACAGGTAGGCTTGCAGTCAAATACTTTAGCCGTTAGCTTCCACCTATAGACTTTGTTGAGTGAGAGTGAAGTGGGCTTTATAAGGCAGTTTTGGGCTCAATTGAGTGATGCATACCATCTTGTTGATTGGGGGCTCCGGCCTCTATGTTTCAGATAATAGTTATTTCTAATGTCAGAAAAATTGGGTTTGTACATGTATGCATGGCTATTCAATTTTAACATGATTAGTGCCCTTCTCTTTCTCAACCAGTGACTTGTTTAGTATCATTGGTGGCGATTCAAGGGAGGGGGAGTGAGGCGGGGTGAGGTGGGGTGAGATATGGGGCATTGCCCTCCATCTTCCCTGGGATATCATGCCCCCCCCCCCCTCCCTCCCCCTCAATGCTCCAAGCTATACCCTGTGTGGGGGAAATAATTAATTATAATAATGAAATATTCATTGAGCACGAAAATAACCAAATTAAGTATTAAATACTAGTATTCCTTATTTAAGTTTTGGCCACAGATTGCCCCCCTCATAGGAAACCTTAATTGCCTTTAGTATTTGGTCCTTTGATACCAGTCTTGCATGGTTACACTGGCTAAATCACTAAGTTCAGTCAAATCTATTCTTGATTAGTGACCACCTGTCTATAAGGACCACTTATATGGACTCCCTAGGAAGGTTTGCATGTAATGAATTTGTTTATAAAAGCCACCAGCTTAAAATACAATTTTTTTCCATATCCCTTAGGTGATCTGTAAAGGCAGCTTTGACAGTAGAATTAAAGATATTCACCTAAACATATGGATATAATGATAATAATAAAGTAGTTAAACCTGCTCTAACTACCGATATGTGTGTAATTGCCATGTGGTTGGCTTGTTTTTGTAAATGCAAAAAATGAAACTTCATGTAATGACCGTCTTGAATTCATCTTAAACATTTTATGGCAGGACTGGGCTAGAATTGGTTGAAGAATACAGGTACAGTCAAACCCAAGTGTTGCTTTTAGAATAGCTAGCCCCCGACTGCATGAGACATTATAGAACCTGCAAATACATCAAATTATTTTATTTCATACAAATTATATTCTTTTGCTGTTTTCTGCATGGAAAATTTTGTTATATTTTTTCAAATTTTCCCAATTTGCTTTTTATTTTGAATCGATCACCCTTGTTTAACCACAACCACACCCTCCCTTTATATGTTATCAGTGTATGCCATTAGAAGGTTGTTTGAGTAGGTTTAATTGCAATCATCTTGTATTGGCTTTATTGATTTTTGCCTAAGAATCCTTCATATACGCAGTCATACACCAATGTTATACGTCTCCCTTTCCGATGATGTAGTAAATGGGAGAAGAACATCATATAGTAAATGGAGTATATATTTGCCAAATATGATGGAAATTATCCGGGGGGCTTATTAAATTAAAAGCTCCTGTTATGTACATTTTAAATGTGTCTGTTCTATGGTATTATTTTTGAAACTGTTTCATAAAATGATCCTAAGTTCAAAAATTAAAAGAGAAAAACAAGAAGTATTTTTTATTAAATATATAGATACAAAATATCAGATACAAATACTTCATTGAGATAACACTTTATCTGTTAATACTTAAAATTTATAAAATTGTAATTTAATTTGCTTTGTGCACTCTCTCCACTCCCTACTTTACAGTGCACTCATGCTTTACACACCCACATTAAAGGGAGCGTTGAGTATTGGTATTTTCCGAAGTGCCCCCCCCAAAATTAATTCCAACAGATTTGGTTGATTTCAGTTCCATATGAAAGATCATCGAAAAAAAACATGGGAAATGATAATAATTCCCAATCAAATGCTCTAATTGTTGTGCAATTTGCTTTCAAAATATTATATAAAAGTGTTTGACGTCCGGACATCACTTTTTAGAGAACGCTAGCGTGAGTCGCTAGCGATCTAGGTCGTCCTGATAGAGAACTGAAACTAAATATTTTTGTGCACGCTAATTGTGCTTAAAACTATACATATGATACGGTACTTACCAGCAATTCACTCTCCAATATGTGATCCAACTATCGGGTGGATTAAGATTATGATTTTTCCCTCCATTCCGCAAAAAAGCAGTGATATATGCGCCTCATGGACTTGTCTCCGTGTGTTAGCCCGACTCCGAAAAGAAAGGCGAACAAACGGAGCTTGCAATACATACATACTACACGTACTATTACCGCGCACTGCACTACAGTCCTGTATTAGGACCTAGAACGCTAGTTCTTCGCGCTGGCGTTAATTTGACACTTCGAGTTGTAACGGCTCTTTTTGAATGATAACAGCTGGGTTTTATTTTGTGGTTTGTAATTGTGTATACTTTTCGAGCATGGTGAAGTAATAACTATTAGTTTGTACTGTAATCGTGCAGGTTTTGGTTACTAAAGTTAAGTTTGACCAATACTCAACTACCCCTTTAATACTTAGTACCCATTAATACACCTGGGTGGGAAGCACTCATGTGTATTAAAGGGTACCACCACCCAAAAATAATATTCTTATGAATGAAAGGTAACATCTTTAACATTCCATTCCATCAACAAGTTCATAAAAATATGTTTCCAGAAAGAAAGAAAAAATAATTGGAAAACGTATCACGATTGTAAAGCAGGCAGGCGTTCATGGGTCTGCATGTACGAGACTACTTTGTCCAGAGCGAACGAATCGCCCTGGATTCTATTTTCTCCAAACGTACGCGTGAATAGCATTGGCGCACTCGCAAATGTTTGGCCCATACGGAACCAGGAAATAGTAGTGGTTCCGTAAGTGGTGGAAATTAATTGCTTTGTTTATGAATTACACAACCCTTTGCAAATTGTTGGGTATCTATTGATATCACAAAACGTATACCAAAACATATAATTATGTGTTGTTCTTTGCCTGGTGGTCCCCTTTAAATGCCATGCTGAAGGACACAAATGTTTGGGCATGCGAATTGAATAGCAAATAATTGTTGATATTTTGTTATCAAGAGTCTTAATTGCCAAGTCTGGCATGAATGAAAATGGAGTGTTTAAGCCTGGGTCGGAACGGACGGAATACCGGAATCCGTCCGGTGTGTGCGTGTTCCGGTAATGTTTTCTCCATTCCGGTATTCCGATGAAAATCACGGAAAACCTCTTTTTCCTCAAAAATTCATATTTTGTAGTAGAAAACTAACAGAAGAAAACAAATTACAAAAAAGTACAAGAAAGACGATGTCGAATGCAACTTACAACGACAAGAAATCCACTGCGTTTATATGAAAGCCGATCTAATTCTAACGATCGACTAGGCTAGCTAGCTACCCCGGCGCGCCCCGCACAGTCATGCAGCTGCTAGCGCTATATCAGTCAGAGCTAGCTAGCTGCGCCGTACATATGTCATAAAACGTTTCTCAAACGTTGACATCCAGTCCGCCCTCTATCGATATCGGTACTAATAATGCTCCGACACAGCCCGCCATATATCACTCGTATACTTTTGTGTGCAGGTTATGGGTCTATTTTCTTGCGCGAGATCGATCCGCCGGGAATTGGGGAAATCCCCAGCGGATGGATCTCGCGTAGGAAAATAGACCCTATAGCCTGCACGCAAAGTATAAGTTAGTGTTGACTTATTCGTGTCGTTGTATTAGCTTCAGTTCATGCAGTTTCGAGCGAGTTAGAAAATGTTCGAGATATAATCAGCGCATTTTTGTTGTTGCTGTTTTTGCAGGTAATTGTTCTCGTATTTATTTTAAAAGCCATACAAACATGTAAGTAAAATAAGAGACATTTTCGTTCCTTTTCGGCACTTTTTAAGAGTGCAACTTGCTTGCAAAGTCAAGGCAGTTGAGTTGGCCTGTCTCGCAGCGCGGGGCCTGCATGCCTGCGCTGCCGAAACCATGGCAGACCTTCTCGTGCGTGTTCGTTCCGTATCATTCATTGGCAGATTTTTTTTTTATCGGAACACCGGATTCCGACCGGCACAACACCGGCGGATTCCGGAACAAAAAAATTCCGACATGACTCAGGCCTAGGAGTGTTACTCATACAGACTTGAGCTATTATTATTAGCACTCTCTCCTAATAAAACAATTGAAATTTGAAGAGAAAAAAAAAAAAAAAAAAATAGCGAACAATTATTTCAAGTCTCCAAACCATAGATTTGCTATGTCTTGCGTGAATAGAAAATCAAGTGGTCATCAATTTGTGTATATATACCGTATGTCCCCCAAAAAATTACAATCGGACTTTCTGCAACGATAACTTTAAAGGGGACCACCAGGTAAAGAACAACACATAATTATATGTTTTGGTACCGTTTTGTGATATCAAATAGATACCCAACATTTCGCAAAGGGTTGTGTAATTCATAAACATTCGTTCGCTCTGGACAAAGTAGTCTTGTACATGCAGACCCGTGAACGCGTGCTTTAGAATGATGTGTTTTCCAATTATATTTGTTTTCTTCCTGGAAACATATTTTTGTGAACTTGTTGATGGAATGGACTACTAAAAAGATGTTACCTTTCATTTATAAGAATATTATTTTGGGCTGATGGTACCCTTTAAGGATAGTACATGTAGATCAATCATAATGCTATTTCAGGGTATGAAACTATAACTTATTACCTACTTGCAGAAAACCCTATTCGATTAGCTTCAGTGGTCATGGAGAATGGGGATCTTGGTAAATCATGTCAGATGTCCCTTCCCTCCAGGTTTTGTAAGGAGACGCGTTGTGCATTGTGTTCACGCCTTACAAATACGAAGTTGTTCATTATGTTCTTGCACAAAAATATATTTTGAGAAAGTGACTGCTTGTTTCCTTTCATTTTCAGCGAACGAAATAAACAATGAATGAAATGAAGTAAAAGGGAATCATATTTATGAGTTTTGCAAACATTGGTAAGGTGTGAAAATGAATGATTAAATCATTAACTCATGGAAGACTTGATTTGAGCTCTTCCTCCTTTATGACTTTCTCTTATCTTTTTTCTGAGAGATCAATACATCTTTCAACAACAAAACCTCACACAGGTACACACTATTGATATAAAGGTATGCACAGAATTAAAATTCATTTGTTAGTTGCCCTGACAGTTGTGAGCAAAATATTTCCATTCATATGGGTGCCAAGAGCATCCAAGTGTCAAACTTGGAAGAAACGGACCCATGACAGGATTTACAAATATCCCCATTCTCAATGACCACTGAAGCAAATCGAATAGGGTTTTCTGCAAGATGTAGGTAATAAGTTATAGTTTCATACCCTGAAATAGCGTTATGATTGATATACTATCTTTAAAGTTATCGTTGCAGAAAGTCTGATTGTAATTTTTTGGGGGGACATACAGTATATGCAATTCATTAACCCTTTCATTATGTGAGAATATGATTTGTCATGTGTTCAGTCTATGAAATCACAATATCTTGTAGGCAACAGGTTATTTAGATCAAGACCACTCTCTCTTCCTTTTTTTTTTTGGGGGGGGGGGGGGGGGAGTCAAGTGGAAACTTGTTTCTATGCGAAAAGAGCAGCTTTCTAAATAAATTTTCCCATATTCGGGGACAGAATAAAATGAATCCTGAAAAGTATGTGGAGGGAAGTATGTTTTTGTCTTTGTATTTTTAAGTCAGTCGGGTGAAAGGGACATTATTACAATAATAAGATAAAGGTTTTCCTATAGGTTCCTATTACAAATTATAATAATAACAGTTATTTATATAGTGTGATATTCACGTGGGTATCTTAGCCAATATCATTTCTTTCTTTTTTTAATTCATGTCTCATAGTGTGTGGATTTTTTTTTCCAACTCCACCACTGCAAATTCAAAAATTATTCATACATGTATTCTTGCATCAACATTGTTTCGTATTATGTGTTTCTCCTTCTCGCCCATGCCAATAAATCTTCATAATGTGTCTTTTTTGTTTCTTTGTTTCTTTCAGCACAACCACTGCCAACGAAAGCATTATTCTTATTCTCACTCAAAAGGACAAGACCAAGAAAATCCTGGAATTTGAAAAGTAAGTTTGAAATGTTGTATATACATACGGATTGAATACTGTAAGTGTAAGATGTTTCTTGCATAATACTAGCATAATTGAACTGACTAAATATTCAAGATACCAACGTTTACTTTTACAAATATGAAAAAATATTATATAAGAGCCACTTTGTAAATAATCTCCCTTCTCCTCCCCGTTTTTCACAATCAACAGCCAGGACATCGTCGGCACGATCACCACCGACATCAAACTTGAGGATCAGCGGACGACGACGATGTCTGAGATGTTCATCATGCTACTGGGTACGTGGGCCCTGCGCGATGTCCTGCGGAAAGACATGTCGCAGAAACTGGCAAAGAAATACCAGCGGGCGAGCAAGGACGCCCTCAAGAGTCTGGATGATGAGTATCGGCAGGATAGCAGGGAGCTTCTCAAGCACCTTAGCCAGGAGAATAAGGTACACTGGAGGGATGCATGCCTCTTACTTTAATAATAATAATAATAAAGAGGTCTTGTAATGCGCCAATTCCACCTTTTTCAAGGTGCTCAGGGCGCAGTAAACTCATCTTCACACAAAAATAAGGGAAAACAAAAATAAAGAACATTTGAACATAATTATGGGACATACACATATAAACACATACTGAATCTACTGGATATTAATGAAATGCAACTTGGAAGGAATCTGGTAACTTTGTCAAATTCAACCAAAATCACTTGGAAGTTTACTCTCACATGGTTTCAAAACCAAGCGAAAACCTTGACACTACAACATTTGTGGATAGAATCACTACTCAAGTATATCTTTAAATCATTAGATTATATTTGGGTTACGAGGTCAAAGATCACCTATATACTATAAGGCAGATGCATATTTTTTTGTTTGACTGTGCACAGTTTTTGTTAAGCAGTTTTTTTTATTTTATTTTTTTAAACAAATTTTGTCTTGTATTTATTTGTCTGGAATACCTGCAACTGTCTTGAACAACAATGGACCTAGTGTGGATGTCAGATTTTCTGGAATAAAGAAAGTATTGAAACGAAAACTGTCATTTGGCTTGTAAATGTATGCTTTAATCAACATTATTCTTCCTGATATTAAGTTCACAGTAATTTGTTTTGATTTAAATAAATTCTTCTTTGTGCTCTGCAGGGAAAGTTGATCATGATGAAGAAGAAACATGATGCAGAAGTTCGGCTGAAAACTGCACAAGCAAGGCAGTTAAATAAAGAGGTAAAATTAATGTACATGCATTTCATTACATTTTTCATGTAGAATATTATATTTTTTGTGTCAAGCATATTTGGTTTACATTGTGACACCTTTTGATTTTTTAAATATATTACAATTCTTTTTTCCCTTAAAAAAAAGTGTAACTGTTAATTTAATACACCAATACTGAAAATTAAATTAAACTTCTAAACATTTTGTGGATGGAATCATCTATGCATAATTTTTACAACTGAAAGCAACTTTGTAACATACATTTTTATTCACAGGATTTGGAAGAAGTCATTAATCTCTTGAAAAAGCAGCAAGCAACTGAAGTGACTAGTGTTACTCAACTCTTGCGGCTGAAACAGGATGAGGAACAAGAAAAGTTACGCAAGGCAAGTATTTTCTTGGAAAATTCAAGTATAGTTCATGGTGATTACTGACCATACTTTATGTGACTAATTATTATGCTATAGGCTGGATCTTGCAATTGTGTCATTCAAAATGGTCCAAAGAATATGTATACTAACACTGCCATACAGATGGGGGAACTTGGAAGGCTGAACCCCCCCCCCCCCCCCCAACAAAAAATAGAAAGAAAGAAAGAAAAAAAGGATTAACAAAGAAAAAAATGACAACAAAAATAAATGAATTTTAAGAAATTGTGAAATAGAATAAAAAGAAACATGTCAAAGACAAGAATGCTGGGACAATTTCATTTTGTACATGTATTTTCATGTGTTCAGACACTCTAAAACACTCCCTGTTTTTAACACCAAATATATTTAATTTATTGAATCATCTTGCAGGAGTATGCCACCAAGAAACGCATAGCCATCAAGTCGCTGCAGCAGGATTATCTGGACCAGGCCATACTGCAGGGGAAGCTAGATGAGGACCAAGCGAATCATATTTTCATTTGTTCAGACACTCTAAAACACTCCCTGTTTTTAACACCAAATATATTTAATTTCTTGAATTCTTCTTGCAGGAGTTTGCCACCAAGAAACGCATAGCCATCAAGTCGCTGCAGCAGGATTATCTGGACCAGGCCATACTGCAGGGGAAGCTAGATGAGGACCAAGCGAGGGGGCTGTTGATGGAGCACCATCAGAATGTGGCGACGGTGGAGAGGCTGATGGACGAGGAGATGTCCAGGCAGAGGATGCTGCTGGAGGAGAAACTGGCACGGCGCAAACTCCTGGCAAAAGCAACCGTAAGTTAAGGCAATTTTGTATGTTAGTCTTGGCTTGTATAGTCTTGTCTTGTCTTGTTTAATGTTTGTCTATTCCAAAAAGTTAGATGGGGACTATTACCAGAAGTTAGGTCCTTGGCGAGATCGGGTGGTTTGATGAGTTCATGATATTTATTTATTCATTGATTGTGGAGGGCAGATTTGAATGCTGCACTGTTCTTAATGTTGACCATTAATTGAGATAGACTATTCCAATGCTGGACAGTTTATGGGAAGGCTGACTAGGTGAAGGGTGATGAAGTGATGTGGAAGCTGCAGAACTGGTTGCCCTGGGTGCATGTGTGCTTCTTTGTGGCTTTGAATGTATGTGGAGGGTGGAACGTCTATGGGAGTGGCCAGTTAAATAATGTTTTCTCCTTTTTGAGAGCCCTATACAATAAGTTTTACTGGCCCACCAAAATACTGGCCAAAGCAATCCTAAGTTAACCCAAGGCTTCACAGATTATTCTGTCTATTCAATCTCTCGTAAGAGTAGTTAGCCCAGATTTTGTTGTCACTTAACCCTCTGATGAGCATTCGGGTCATTTTGATTCTAAAGAATTGAGTGATCTAATGAAGATGTGGATGTAGTATTATACAACTAACCCAGGGCTCCTCAAACATTTGTTTTTGCAAGAGTCCCAATTGGGCCTGTCAAATAAGTTTCTCTCAATTTTGAGTGGCCCTATACAAAAATGTCCTGGGCCCTAAAATTATATTCCATTTATAAGCTTTCTACTCTCACTCACTCACAATAATTGATCAAAACTGCAATTCTGATTGAAGCTTGGCATGTTTCAAAATACTTTGAACATCGGGCCACTGAAATGGGACTTTAATTCATTTTTAGTGGCCCAAAATAATTTGTTTAGTGGCCCTGGGCCATCGGGCTGGTGTTAGTATCAAGCCCTGGATATCCCATTTATTATGTGAATCTGGTGTACTGTGTAATATCTCTATTTGGAATGGTAATCACCAGGTCAGTCCAACAATGTCTGCCATAAGGGAGTGACACGGCAGGGACAGCTTTAAGAACCTAATCTTTCCAAGATGACGTTGATCTGGCCATTATTACTTGGGGTTAATGCACTTTGTAAACTTGTAATGGCACAATAAGCATTGTCATAAGAATGCTAAGTACTAAGTACTATATTTTTGTAGAAAACATAATTTATTCGACAATTCAGAGTTTATGATGTGTATTGAGTTTTTTTTTTCAAGCGATTTGAGTGTCAAGAGACAGAATGTGTGCTGTACAAGTATCCACTTATGTCATTATCATCATTATTAAGCACTGCACAGCTAAATTAATTGTAAACTTAACAATATTTCTATATGATGATATATTTCAGGATGCCCAATCCGAGCATCACAGCCTCGTCCTTAACACCATGGCAACGCAAACAATGTCTGCCATACAAGAGCTACAGAGCAGTGAGCAGCTCAGCCGGGAGGAGGCCAAGGCTTTCTCCGCCCGCCTCCTGAAGGAGGTGAGGGGGATCAAGGAGAACTACGAGAAGGAGCGCATCAAGCAGGAGGAGACTCTCCACCGGAGGATCAGCGAGAAGAAGAAGAAGAGGATGATGGAGATGGTAAGACATCGTAATGATAATAACAAAATAATAACAAAATAATAATAATAATAGTAATAATAATAATGATAATAATATTAATAATAATTATTATTATTATGATTATAATGAACATTTCTATAGCGCAGCCACTATAAATATATACCCTCCTGCGCTTATAAAGAGCTCCTTCTGAATAGACGATGCGGACAGTATTCAGTTTCTGTTCAATATTACATAGTTTGTATCTGTAGAATAACAATGAATTATTAGTAGTGTTATTACACAGTTTCAACTTATTTCCAATTTATATTTATAACTAATTATTCACTGTGACTCATCTTATCTATTATGTAAAACTAGGAGAAGGAAAACAGGGAAGAGTTGACTGAATTTGAAAAGAACAAGAAACCCAAAGTGGAGAATGGAGAACTCGGTAAGTGCATTGAGCTAAAAGATGAGATAAAATTATTGTCATCATCAACAAACCTAAAACTAATAACATTATTCTTTACAAAAAAAATTAAAAATAATATTCCTTTTGTATGTGCCTACTGGGGTCTTTATCTTTGGAATTGTATTCTAGTGTAGATTTTAGTGAACAATATGTTTGGAAGTTATAGTTTGTTCTGAAAAGACTTTTGAGACAGATTATGGTACATACACTGTAGCCCATTCACTAATGTACCTCCATTTATAGATCCTGAGGAGTACTTGGATGCCCGATGCAGCCTGCTGGCATCCCATCGCACCCACCTGGCGGAGATCGACACCGAGGTCGACAACGAGGCGAGGGAGGAACTCGAGAAGCTTAGAGATGACATGGCAGGCAAGGTCAGGTCACAGGTCACGGGGGTCAGACAGAAGCTGCACAGTGACCTCAAGGATAAAGGTATATATTGTTAAACCTGTCTATAACGACCACCTAAGGGATATATTGAAGATATGTCTTTTATAGAAAGTCTTGGTTTGAGTTTTGTGCTAATTGATGCATTAGTAAAAGATAATATGGCAGGTAGGAATGGTCGGGGTCAGGTCAGGTCAGAGTTCATGGTGGTCAGACAGAAGCCATACAGTGACATCAATGATAAAGGTATATACATTTATATGTATTGCTAAACCTGCCTATTGAAAACATTCAAGGGATACATAACAAAAAAGAAATTTAGCTTGGCCAAATCCACCTAAAATTGTAAATCATGTGAGAATAATCTTGTCATTACTTTGAAGAGAATTTTCTTGACAGGTTGCATCCTCAGCTCGACTAGGTAGTGGAGTGAAATGTATGTGGCTCAGTGACTGGACAGGCAGCCTCTATTGTTATACATTCACTATTGTGATTAGTCTAACCAGTCTATGACAAACAAAAAAGCTAAGGCCACTTTCTTTATTTGTACTTGCAGGTTTGACAGAGAAACTTGCCCAGGAATTGATAGAACAGCACGAGAGAAACATAGAGGAGCTGACGGAACAGAGGCAGGAGCAGAAAGAGAAACAGGAACGAACTATCAAAGTAGGTTCATGGAGATACTCTAGTCATGCCAGGTCTCATTCTTCGATTTTTAGATCTTTTGGTTTCAACTAAGTCTCAAAGGGAAGCTATAAATGCTGGCATTTTAGCTTTTCACAGAAGTGAGTTACATATTGATGTTGTTGATCTGCTAGCTAGCTAGCTGCTATTTCATTGATTACGTTACTCGCTTGCATGCTCAGATGACGTTACATTATGGTACAGTTGGAAACATGGCAGTGTGTGGCTTCCCTTTGAATCCTATTAAACCATTTTCAAAATAACTTATGAATTGTATTATATGACATACGTAAAATACATGTAAATTCATAAGAAAATGTGTAAATGCCCAATAATCATGGACCCTGAATTACAGTCCCTTGTCTTATTATGTCCATGTTGTTGTAAGAAGTGTATGTACAATAGTGTTTGTTATACCCTAATAAGATGAGATTATATGAACTACATATATAGAACACAATATTACATTTTGTTCATATATACCTTTAATTGTGTCATTTAGAAACGCCTGGCCAAACAGCGCAAGGAGCTTGCTCTGCGCAAACAAGAAGAACGGGAGGAGAGAGAACAGATCAGACAGCACGAGGAGAAGATGGTCAGGTGAGACAGGTGGAACTGATGAGGAGGATGATGATGATGATGATGATGATGATGATGATGGTTATGATGTCTATGATAATGATGAAGTTGCTAATTATAATGGTAAAAGTGATGGTGACAATAATGACTATTGTGGCAATTATGGTGATGTTGATGATGCTGATGCTGCTGCTCACGATAATGATGGTGGTCATGATGATGAAGATAGTGATGATGATGAAGATAGTGATGATGATGAAGATAGTGATGATGATGAAATTTAAAAAAGAGATATTACGATGATGATAATAATATGACAATGAATAAGGTAAGAGGAATGGAAGGCATATCAGGTGAGGAGACCCTGGAAAAGAACTTGATTTTCCAGGAATTTAAAAGTTTTGAACTCTTTCTAAGTAAGAGCTCTGAATAAATAATGTTGTCATCCTTGTTCTTGTTCTTTGACAGCCATCTGTAAGCATCTCATGTGGCATATTGTCTGAGAAAGAGGCAGCATCGGGTTGTCATGGAGAACAGGAAACTATAGGATTTACTCAAAATGTTGTTGTCATGATTTGTTTTTGCAGCCGTCTGCTGGCGTCTCAGGTGGCCATGTCTGAGGAGGAGCGCCGCCGTATCCTGGCCGAGCATGAGCAGCATCTGGTTGCCATAGACAACAGCCTGGCGCTTACCAAGCTGAGGCAGAGACGTCTCCTGGAGGAGAAGATAGCCGGGAGGAAGAACAAACAGATGGCGAGACTTGCAAAGAAACAGGAACAAGAGGCAAAGGTATAGCGACAAACTGAAAAAAAATTAAACAAATTATGAACGGTTGTAATGATATAGAGATTAATGGGTTGATGGAGTGTATGATCGATTAAGGAGTTGGTGGATTGATAGATTGATTAATCGATAAATAGGAGGAGATAGCCGGAAGGAAGAATACACAGATGGATAGGCTTGCAAAGAAACAGGAGCAAGAGGCAAAGGTATATATAGTGACACAATGTCAGAACTTTTATGAATGGATGGAGTGATGTAGAGATGGAAAGATAGATAGATTGAGGAACAGATGGATTGATAGATTAATTGATTGGTAAATTAGAGGAGATAGCCGGGAGGAGGAACAAACAGATGGAGAGACTGGCAAAGAAACAGGATCAATTAAGAGGCAAAGGTACTGACAGTACCTTAATGATGGATAAAGATTCATGGCGTTCTTGAGTAGTAGTAATACGGACAGTACTTATAAAATGATGGGTAGATGGATGGATGGATGGAGTGATAGATTGATAGAACTTCTATTGAATGAATAGAGTGATATAAGGCTGAATGGGTTGATGGAAAACCCTCTGGTCTGAAATAAGTGAATATTTGTCCAATACAACATTTATATACATTGTTTGTTTGCATGTTTTCATTATGGGGGACTCTATATTGTACTTGATTATGATTATAACCCTGCCCCCTCTGGACTTACAGAGATGATGCAGAAAAAGCACAGATCGAGGCTTACTTGTGTCGGATGAAAGACATGAAGATGCAGAATTTTCATATTGTGTATTTCACTTCCTCTAAATGAATTATGCTCTCCCTACAGGACAAGTAACATGAAGGCACCCTAGATATATATAATATGATGCTATCTACACTGCACCCCTCTGGCCTGCAGCTCTGAAAGAGATGAAGCAAAATCATGGAGGAACTTCTCAGGCCACATTATACGTTTTACATTCAATTTTCTGTACATTCTTTATTTTGCAAACAGCGTAAACTACGAGAGAGGACACTAGATGGTAGTGATGATGATGATGATAACAACTCTGCCCCCTCGGGCCTGAAAGAGATGATGCAGAAACACACGGAGGAGCGACTGGCTGTGATGGCAGAGCAAGATGAAGATGCAGATAAGCTGGAGGAGGAAATAGAAGCAGTAAGATAACTCATTTGGATTTTGTTGGTCCATATCTAATACAGTGGCGTAACTATGGGTGGGGCATAGCAAAGGGGGCATATGCGTGTGTCCCCCCCCCCCCCCCCCCCCCCCAAAAAAAAACAAACAAACAACAACATAAAAAAACAACAACAAAACAAAACAAAGACAGTAAAAACTTTAGGGGAAATCCTTTACCCCCCCCCCCCCCCCCCTTAAAAGGAGGCTTATAATCAGTCGGTAATTATTAAGCCTTCTGATGACAGGCAAGTTATGCGTCTTTTGTGTCTCCATAGAATCGCAAGCTGATAATTTCCATTTCAGCATGATGAAGTCTCATTTGGAACCTTTGACATGTTCTATGAATTCATGACAAATGGTATACATACACTAAAGGATTAAAAACTACAATATTAATGCAAGAAATATGAGAATAACATTAAACAAATTAAGATAATTACTTTCAATCTTTATTATTTTCTTGTCTAGGTTCGCTGTGAGATGCTGCAGGAGAGAGCCAATGCTCTGAAGGAGCAGGAGGAGAGATTGGGAGCCGTTATGGCTCAGCTCCAGATGGATAAAGCCAGAGAGGTATGATCGATGCTTGAACATAATTACAGCTAATATGAAATTATCTTTATTATAAGGAGTTAGAGGAGAGGTTGGGAGCCGTTATGGCTCAGCTACAGATGGATAAAGCGAGAGAGGTATGATGCTTGAACATAATTACAGCTAATATGAAATTATCTTTATTATAAGGAGCAGGAGGAGAGATTGGGAGCCGTTATGGCTCAGCTACAGATGGATAAAGCCAGAGAGTTATGATCGATGCTTGAACATAATTACAAATAATATGAAATTATCTTTATTATAAGGAGTTAGAGGAGAGATTAGGAGCCGTTATGGCTCAGCTCCAGATGGATAAAGCCAGAGAGGTATGATGTTTGAACGTTATTACAAATAATATGAAATTATCTTTATTATAAGGAGTTAGAGGAGAGATTGGAAGCTGTTATGGCTCAGCTACAGATTAAAAAAAGCTAGAGCATATATTTCAAAACACAGGAAATTATCTTTATTCTAAGGAGCAAGCTAGAGGGGAGATTGGGAGCCGTTATGGCTCAGCTCCAGATGGATAAAGCGAGAGAGGTATGATCGATGCTTGAACATAATTACAGCTAATATGAAATTATCTTTATTATAAGGAGTTAGAGGAGAGATTGGGAGCCGTTATATGGTTCAACTACAGCTAGATCATATTAATGACAAAGTAAAACAAAATATGGAGCGTGTGGTTGCTGACTGAGGAAACAATTTTAAAGCATAATAAAGATGATTATCATTCATATATAAGTTGCTATATATAAATTTAAAAAACAAACATGTTATTATTGTAATATCACAGCTTGCAACCATTGAAGAGCAGCAGAGGGCCCTTCTGCAACTGAAGATGAACATGCTGGATGAGCTGACAGAGAAGGGAATCATGAAGAATGCACAGTGCAAGAAGGTCATTGAAACTCATCAAAAGGTATGTTTCATATTCATGAGTTATCACATAAAGAAGGCATTTTGTATATCATTTGTGCAAATTTTGCTCCTTTGAATTTGACTTGTTTTTGATAAATGAGTTACTGGTGATTGATGTAAACAAATAATAAACAAAGTAGTTCGATCAGTATTTGTCCTTCATTTAGAAGTAATATAAGCAAGTACACAAAATTCTAATTTGTTTGTACTTGGTAACTATACATTAAACACTTTGAGTGCCAGGGATCTTACAGCTCGATGGCATTTGTGGTTATATACTGTGTGGTGCAATGACCTTGGCACTCATGGAGTTAACCCATTCCACGCTAGAATGTGCAATCCCCGTAGAGTTATAAATGGAGTCAACTTTTTGTAATCTTTGATTTACAGCAAGTCGAGGTGTTGGAGACGAAGATGAAGAAACAACGCGCGAAGATGGAGGCAGAGATAAAGAGGAAATTGCAGGAGAAAGCCACCGAGAGGGAGCGCTCCTTGGCTCTCCAGCAGGAGGAAGAGATGAGGAGACTCATGGAGTCTGTGAAAGGGAACAGCACGGCGGCAAGATTCAAGCGGGTCGCTCTCAAACAGAAGCATATTGTGCAGATGGAAGAATTCAGGTAAGATAGCAGTAGTGCAGTAGATTTTTCGTGAATATATATCGTCCCCTCAAATTGATGCTAAAATATATTTCAGTATTTAGTAAAACACCAGCCAAGTTTTTCGCAATAGATTAAAGATAATTAAAACTTCAATTAATGAAGAAATTGACATGATGGATATTAAACATTATCCGTTTCTCTTTTGCAGGAATAAACTAGGAATTTTCTGTTTTTCGTTTGCAGGAATAAACTAGAAATTGAGATGGTTCAATCCCTGGAGGAGGTGAGGCGCCAGTCGGAGGTCCAGAAGCTCAAAGACAAACAAGAACAGGTGCGTGTGTGCTAGCTACAGCTGTTTTCAGATTTTTGCTTAAAGGGAACTAACACCCAAAATGATATATGAAAGAGAAACGTTCTAGTTTTCCATTCCAACAAAAAATTATCAAAAATAGGTTTCCAGATAAATTTGATCATAATTTGAAAACTCATCATCATCATACTAAATTATGCATTTTTTTCCATGGGTCTGCAGGAGAAGACTAGTTCTATTGTTTAGGAAATTAAAGCTGGTTTCTATGACAGTTGAACTAGTCTGCTCCTACAGACCAATGACCCTTTGTTCGCAGAAGTAATTGATTCAAAGTGTGAATATATGTATACTCATATTTTTATATCGATGCTAGTGGAATGGATTACTAAAAATAATCACTTACGAGTAGTAGGCCTATATCAAATACTACTTTAGGAGTGTGGATCCCCTAAAGCCCTTTTAGAACAGTCCAGGAAATACTCTGGTCTGGAGTCCATTGGGAATCCACTTCGAAAACAAATTATCTTGGAAGTGTCACAAACCAATATAAATTATTAGGACCTAATTGAGTTCCCGTCAGCGCTATATAGTGAAAATATGTCAATATCCTGCAACTCTTATTCCCCATTTAGTCACATGACTAAATCTACTTGTATGAGATGCTGAGAAAACCTGATGAAAGATTTATTATAAGTGATTGAAACATATTTGTTTTCTAATGCTTTTAATTTTCAGGACCTTGAAATTCTATTATATATTGAAGAATATTTGTCTTCCTTTGCTTCCAATATATTCAGGACCTTGAGTTTCTGTCAGCGCTAGTGAAAGTGGGAAAGTACGAGCGGTCGGAGCTAGTCAACGTCCTGCACCTCCTCTTCCCCCTCAAGTCACATGACCAGATCAAAGAGATGCTGGGCAAGTTGTACGAGAAGGTGGAGGGAGATGACACGGAGGACAGTGAGGGATCACCAGTTCATAGGAATGGGTTAGTACTGTACACAGGGGCTCTGGGGGGTCTTGCGGGATCACCAGTTCATAGGAATGGGTTAGTACACAGGGGCTCTGGGGCAGTACTGCTCTGGGGGGTCTTGGGGGGTCACCCGTTCATAGGAATGGGTTAGTACACAGGGGCTCTGGGGGGTCTTGGGGGGTCACCCGTTCATAGGAATGGGTTAGTATACAGGGGCTCTGGGGGATCACCAGTTCATAGGAATGGGTTAGTACTGTACACAGGGGCTCTGGGGGGTCTTGCGGGATCACCAGTTCATAGGAATGGGTTAGTACACAGGGGCTCTGGGGCAGTACTGCTCTGGGGGGTCTTGGGGGGTCACCCGTTCATAGGAATGGGTTAGTATACAGGGGCTCTGGGGGTTCACCAGTTCATAGGAATGGGTTAGTACACAGGGGCTTGATCTGGGGGGTACATGTTTCACAAATATCCCAAGTCGAACTTGACACTAAGTTAGACTTAAAAATTATGGAAAGCCATTGGAAGCAACAACAAATTTGAATATATTCTAGCCTTTTAATTTTTTCCTGGTTAGTACAATGGAAAAAAAATATACACCGGGGCTCTGGGCAATTCAATACAAAACCGGTATAATTCTGGTGGCCCAATTGGACTACAGAAGTTTTAAAATGATGATAGGAAAAACAAATTTGTTATTCTTTCTTGTCAAGAGAAAATACAATTTGGGTGCAATACTAGCAAAATTTTGTTTCTGGCCACCAAAAATTGGGAGTAAATGATTTGACTGGCCAGAGGGCTATTACCAAAAGAAGTGGGTAGGGGCAGTTGAGCCTTAATTGTGGTATGTTTTAGACTGATTCATAATGTTTTTTTCTCTCAAACTTTTTCTCCCTATTTCCAATTGTAAATTCTTTGTTAATCCTCTTCTACTAAATTAACCACTTCACCTGGTGCTTACATGTAATATCATATGATATAATTGTTTCTAAATGTGACTAAAATATTTGTTGTTTCATGTAATATATTTATATTCTTCAAATTAACAATACATACATGTATACTTGTAATAACAATGTTTTTGATGATTGCATGACTTAATTTGTAAATGTTGGCATTTTGATGATTGTTTTTATCTTTAAAATTTTGTATCATTGTTTAATTATGTCAATTTCTTATATAAAATTATGGGATATATCTAATCATCTTTGTTTCCGAATGGGTAAATGTTTTGTGCATTCTTCATGCATCAAACTGTTCATGGATACATTAATACTCGTATTTAACTTGCACTTTACTGTCACATTTACTATATTCAACATAATTGTGAGGTACTATATTCAAATAAAACCTATCAAATTCTTTTTTTCTCATGGAAAAACATGTGGAACATCTTAACTATATGCACTTGTGTTGTAACTATTCTATTCCGGACATCTATATAAAATCATGGTCAATGCACGTGTGTTGTGAAAACCTGTAGTGACCTGTATATGAAAATACTGCAGGGTCTCGGCGGACAGAGGGAGGAGCAGGACCGAGGGACTTCTGGAGGAGAAAGTGAAAAGCGCCATCCTGGGTCGGATTCAGGAGAACAATCGTAGGAATAGGTTAGTTTATGATCAATCGACTATAGAGTGCCGAAGTAGTGATGTCATATTTGTTTTGTTATACCATGGTAATTGTTCTATATGGCTCTGATTCAGGCTTTTGGTAGTGGGATAGGGATGGATGATTGCCTTCTTAGCGACCACTAGATCACAACATTTCTGGCTCGTCTTTACGTTGCTTATAACCATTACCCATGTCAATGCATAGCCGTGACGTCACACTTTACTACTCTATTCTTCCTACTTGCGGTATACAAATTGGCAATGCAGGATGGCTTTGATCATTAGGCAGAGGAAATTCGATAGTCATCCGGTCTTCTGGATGAGTTGAATGAGCTAACTGCTCTCTGCATCAAATTTTCTGCATCCAACTCAAGTCAGCATCTTGAAAGCATCTTTAAAGCTGCTAGCTTTGCACAAGTAATTAACCATCATCAACAGATTCCCTGTAATGATGAATCAAACTAATAACAGAAGAATTTTATTTTCTACATACATTGAGATTTATCAACCCAAAATGAAACTGGTCATTTTGTGCCATGCTATGGAGTGTTCTGTTCGTTTTATTTGGGCCACCCTGTATATCTATGTCAGTTGGATAATATTTGATACCAAAACAAAAAACTTACCTCAATCCATCAGTGTTATTATAAACTGTCTAGTTTGAATATCAATCGCTTGTTTATAAAGCATAATGTTAAATTTGATCATATAGTGTATGAATGACATATTGTATACATACATGTATATGTATACTTTATCACTTTTTTCTCTTCTTTTTTTAAAGCTTGACCAAGAAGAAAAAGAAGAAGCTTAAGGCTCTTGCACCCCTGAGGCGAACAGAACCAGACTACGAGCGTGACGGCAACGCCCCCGAGCTGAGAGGCCCTGTAAGGGGCGGAGGGGCTGCAACCTTACCGCCTCTGTCCTCTTCCCGCCGGCCAGAACCCTTGGGGCAGGCTGCTGACCCCTATGGGGGGAGGAGGGGGAGTGGGTATGATGATGGGGAGGGGAGGGGGAAGAGGAGGGATCATCGTGATGAAGATGCTGATGAAAAGGGGAGATCGAAAAGATACGATGATCGCGGTTACGATGATAATGACAATGGTAGGAGAAAGGGTAGACATTATGATGATGCAGGGAGTGATGGAGAGGGGTCATCTGAGGAGGAAGAAGAGGAGGAGGAGGAGGACTATGGGGCATACAGAAAGGGCAAGGGGGACACAATTCCATTAAAACCAAAACGGGCGAAGAAAGGGAATGTTTCATACTAAAGACTTAAAAGAGAAGGTTTAAATGGCATATATAATTTACAGTTAGTACAAAACGGGTCCACTCTAGAGTTGGATCATTTGGGCTAATAGTGAGTTTTCGCAAATGCTACGGAAGCGCTGAGTACAGGGGAAGCAGTCAGCTGTGACCGTACCCGTACTCTGGCTACCCTCCCGATCTATTTGCAGTTTTGCAGTGAAGAATACGGGAACGTCTCCTTGCTTGTGTGACGTCAGAAATTTTGTACCGCCCACTCCACTGCACTTCCGTGGACTGCCCCGCGTGCGGGAGATATGATCGAGTGAACAAGTGCGCTGATTGGCTGACCACGCCGCTCCGTACTCGCTTAACGAGCCAACAACCGTCGTAGATTTCCACGGTACGGGGGAATTTTCGGACTGAGTACGACCACCTGCTGAGATTAGCGTACTAAATGTCCTCCGTAGTGGTTGCGAAAAGGGCCTAATATATGATGCTTGCATCCAGACTCCAGACTTGTCACCGGCCCAACTCTATAAACATATCTTTAACACTAATCTCAAACCTTAGTCCTAAACCTTATCCCTAAACTACCTCTAAATCCAGATGTTGCTAATATACGAAATGGGTGTAGAAAACATTTTTTGTTAAAGTTACTGTACATGATCTACTTCAGCTCAATCAGGGGAAGAAATGAATGTTATTAATCCATTCAGGACTGATTGATTTTCCTATACAATTGCCTTCTCCATAGACCAAGTATTTTCAGGACCAGTCCTGAAGGTTTTTTTTGTCTACATACAATGTACATGTAAGACAATGTTTCTTAAATAGGTGTATTTAAATATATATTTTGTTTAGGTGCATTTTAATTACGTTTGAATTTCTGAAATATTTGTTTTCTTTATAATATCAGCATTTCAGTATCACAATCAGTTTAAGCTATTAACTGGAATTGGATTATGGTTTATTATTTTTTGTGAATCCAGAGTCTTTCTCTCTGTATTATACACCAAGTTCTTTCAGAAATGCTTTTTCCAGACATGTTTTATATTTTTAATTCCAAGTATTTGTGGTATTTTCATAACTCTCCAAATTATCACTGTCTATATCGAAAACTTGTAACAAGACCAAATGGTGCCTAAAACAGTCTGTACTCTTTAATTATAGTCTGTACTCTTTAATTATAGTCATTCTATATTTAGGGTTTGAAATTCTAGTCCAGTAAGTATAATAAATAAGACTTGTTTAAAAACAAATCCATGAGATCAGTTTTGTATCTCTTAATTCTGTCAAGCACATTTGAACTTCTTAATCCAAATTTCTACCAGAATGTGTCAAATGAACCAGCTATTCCTAAATTTAAGGCATGAACCTTGAACAAATTAGGGTATCCAAGTGCAATGCACTTGCTAATCATCTTTATTTATGAATGATATACATAAGTGTTGTAAAAATGCCATCTTTGATCACAAAGAATAGAAGTCTTTCATATACAGTGTACATGTGTGATGTTGACGTTTTGCAAATTGTGATATTGATTCATTTGTAATAGTGAAGAGGAATGAGCTGAATCTGTGTGGATTTAATCAATTCACAGACAACCTTTAATTTGTGTTGCTGAAATGTTTTTGTTATAAAGACTGTACAAAGAAATATTTGCTGAACTTCTGAACTATTAAGTAGGCAAGATCAATAGATATATTTGTTGTCATACAGTAATATAATAATGCATTTCCTAGTGTGTATACTTATTACAATTATTGTACATTGTAATTGTAGTTGTAACCAAAGTAAACAATTGCCTTTTGCCTACATGAGCAGGAAAATGACTGTAAATTGTTAAGCTTAAGTGCGCATGGGCTTTCATTAACACTTTACAAATCTATGAACAGGGTATTGTTTTTTTAAAGAAAAGGGAACATGTGTGCAATTTTTTTTAGTATAATGTCCGAAGCCTGAAATCTAGTTACCGTAATGTGTATATTATATACATAAAGCTAAATTACAGCTTTGGGAATTTTTTTACTTACAGGAAACATGCATGTTTATTGGCCCAACTAATTGATTAAAATTGCTGAAATAGTATGAGAAAATGTTAAGATGGCACAATCTTTACCTAATTATTGTTAAAAGCAGAAATATAACCAATAAACTTCCTAGTGGAAATTACCCTGTGCCTAGATGACACCAAATTACACACAAGTCTTGGTCTGGGCCACGTTGCCTAAAACATTTACAGTGGAACCTCTTTATTATGAGGTCCTAGGGTTAACAAACAAAAGAGTACAAAGGGATGGGACCATCAAAATTACCTTGTTATCAGAGCTCTTTATAACGAGGTTCCACTTGTTGCTGCTATAACATGGTAATGGTTCTTTTAAAATGTTTTATTTGATTCTGGCAATTGGTAGTCGGTTTATAGAGCTGGACGATTGCCTTCTTAGCAACCCGCTAGGTCACATTTCCGGCTTGCCTGACATTGAACCATCACCTATAGCAATGAATAGCAGCGATGTCACACTGGTACATTTAAAGTGATCCATCAATTTAACCTCATATTTCCCCTAATAAGTAATGTTTGAGAATACTGGAGAATGATATGTGAGAATATCATCCTGATCGTTCGTGTGAAGTCTCAAAATTTGGATACTCTTGACTACGGTCAGAAACCGTCTATAGACGCTCTCAAATTCAATCTCAAATATATCCATGATTATGGAGACATTTGAAAAAAATCAAAACCCATTTCATTATTCTGTTACCATAAGCCAAACAACAAGGTACAAGACAAGTGTGAAAGCTGCAAGTGATTTTGGTTGAAATTGTACATAGTTAATGGATCACAGTTAATGGATCACTTTAATCAGAGTTCCGACTTGTACCATTCCAAACATTTTAAGTAGTCAATATCAACCTGGTGTATTGTTGGGTCTTACATTCATGGATAACTACAGGTATATTCGTTTACGATGTTAGAAATAAAAGTGAATATTCTACATCTTTGTTTTCCAGAAAAGTTGTTTAGCTTTAAAATAATTAATGGTTGAATTCCAATATACATGTACCTCATTCATCTCTAAATAAACCAGCTAGCAGAATCTATACAGTCTTCATGTTAGACTCAGGACATTTTATATTGAAGAAGAAATGATTGGCTGAAAACTTGAGAAATTTTTCAAGTTCTTTTTTTCTTTCAACTTCCACCAATTTGTAATAATGCGTCACAGGAATTTTGTTACATTGAACATGAATGCATGGTACAATAGATCATGTACTGTACACCTGTAATAGATTTCAATCCGGATTTGAAGATTACGGCTTCAATTTGTGTTGATTTTCTGCCTTATTTATATTTAATGATGTACATATCTCAGCAATCTTGTTATTCCGAAAGTTCAGTTTTTCCTTTTCATCAACTCCATTGGTAACGTGTCTTTCAATGAGATTTTTTATTATAATTTGTACTTTTACAAGGACCTACTCTTTTTATGCCAGTTTGTACAGCAACAGATTTCTATTTCATTTGTACATTGTATTTAATTAAAATAATATTAAATGATTGTATATACATGTATATTTTCTGGTTGTTAAAAACAGAACAAATAGATTAAAGAATTCATCTAAAAAATTTGTATCCCATTTTTTATTTCCACATAAAGCTCTGTGTTTGTGTCAGTGCATTATCATCCATATTCATCATAATCAAGATCTTGGGACCATGAAAATCACCTTGTAACTAGTATCTTGTTTATCAGGGTTAAACAAAAAAATATAAAGAGCTACTTGTAGAACCAGCAAAGTTACCTCGTAATAAGAGGGTTTTGTTATATCAGATCTCTTTATAACGAGATTCCACTGTATGACATTTAAAACACAATAATAATAAACACTTGGAATTTGTTAGACAGTTTTATTATCATACCTGGATGGTGATATAGAAATAGTCACATCATATCAAAAGCCATGCCTTTCAGAACAAGGCACATCATGCAATAGAATCTATGTTTGACGCTTAACTTTTGAGTGATGAATCAAATTTGAATGGTTGCAAACTCGATACCCTTTTTATTTTTAAATTGTGTAATTTTGCCATCTTGTGTCCTGGAATAGAAACAAATTGCACATGTTCAACTATTCAAACATTTTAACAGTTTTATGTAACGAGTTCTGCCGTTATTTCCCATACCCACTTTATAAATAACATTTTACGCGTACCTAGCATCTATTTAATGCTCCAGTTCATCATTCACAATCTTCCATTTTAATCATTTTCACTTATGTCAAGCGTTATGTTCTCTTTTTTAATTTTTTTTTGTGCAAACAAGGACTGACATTTCCTGGAAAACAACATCCAATAATATGCATCATAATTTGGTTTAGATCAAACTACATCTACAGACTACATACATATCTAGTAAGTTTCTAAACTTCTAAACTCTGAAAGATCAGTTTGTACAACACATATGCTTCAGAATGTCTATATGTACATATACAGACACAAAAGGTTTAAAGTTTTCAATAAAATATGATAAAGTTTCAAAAACTTGCAAGATTTAAATTCTTATGAAATATTATTTACAAAGACTAATGCGCCATTGCCCACATACATGTACATACAATGTATATCTACCAAACATGGATGACAAAACCACAATTGAACAAAAAAAACAAAAAACATTGTTCCAAAACTACAAGTTCCAAGTTAGCAAACTTCACCTATAGATTCTAAATAACTTCCCCAAACCTGGAAAACAAAATGGGCATCAGCAGAAATGAGTACCCGACAGAGGAAAATGATAGAATGAAGAATAATAATGGCAAAAACCTAGCAGAATACATTTTTTATCAAACAAGTTATTGAATGGTGCAAAGATTAATAAAAGAAGTCCGGTAATGTGCATGTTCATCCCATCATAGCCTGTATTGCAACCTCTGACACGATATTCATACACAATGCAGCAAAAGTATCTGGAATCACTATGAGATATGATGCTGAAATTATCTTTTTTTTCTTCCGGCGACCCAGTTAGGCAAGAAGACTAGAAAGCCTTTCTGAGAGACTTTCTGAGGAAATATCTTAAATGATAGAAAATGAGCAGAATGGCATCGAAACTAACTAAAAATAAATAATAAATCGTCAATGACAACAATGCAATCAATAAACAATGTAATTATTTTAAACCTGTCCAAGACTATTAAGCCCTCTGCAGACAGAGCCGAATCGACCCGATCCGACTGGTTTCAATCAGGTTAGAGTCGGGCCTGGTCGGACGGAGCCGATTCATCGTGTTGAATCGGGCCCGACTTGCATCCGACTGTCTCTCGACTGGCAAAATGTGTGTCGCGAGGCACTGAAAACTGTGCCGATCCAACTGAAAACCAGTCGGGTCGAGTCGGCTCTGTCTGCAGAGAGTATAACATGCATTCTCCAAAAACTCCTGCCCGAGAACATTTGGGACCAGTCTGAATGGGTTAACATAAATAATTGAGTAACATTTCAGAATTATGCAAGTTTTAAATGTACTAACAGAGGTATAACATCATCTGTGAGGAAAATATTCATGTTTTAAGTTTGCTAACTCTACTTTTAACGATAGAAATGTAAAGAGTAAGGAAAATAGGGCTACCCCAGGATTCGATGGAGACCGTTCTAGCTCAGTTGCTTGACCGGTGCTCTACCAACTGAGCTAGAAAGCTCCTGTGCTGGTTTTTCGTCCCTCTGAAACCCTTTTCAATGCTTTTTTAGAAACAATATATATGTCTATCTAAATAAATCATTAAAAAATATGAGACAGAACCACACATTGCGAAGAAAAGATAAAATGGAAAACATGGTGACACCAGAAGTCTGAGACATGAACACAAAAAAAAACTTGAATATCTTAGAAAATACTGTGCACCCAGTCAAAAAGTGTCTCTCAATTCATCGGTTGAATCCACGTTCGTACTTGACAACGGGTTAACGTGGGCGGGGCTTAATCATGATGTAATGCATGTACCAGTCCACTAAAGGACGTGCAAATCGAAAAGTCCCTATTACTACATTCCGTTACAAACTGATAATCATCTGTATAGAAACTTTAGAAGAGTGATTGCAGTAATGACTTTGACTAGAAATTATTAAACGTTTACTAGATCACACATCCCTTGGGATTAACTTTTTTACCAAAACTTTGTCACAACTAGGATAGCTGTATTTGACTAACTTACTAAATATTACAGACTGCATTAGTTATATGGCTATTTTTATTGGAAATCAAAAGAACACTTTTAAGGCCATGTCACACATACCTCTCATAAAGAGGATAGCTGTTTTGACCAAGAACTTACGAAATAATAAAGAATGCACTTATTAATGTGGCTAGTTTTGACTAGAAATAAAAGGGGGAAATTAGAGGGACACTTTTAAGACTAGGCCACACAGTCCTGTGACATGACTATACTAGTTTCTTGGCCTCAAAGAATCCCTTGAGATGCCTCATTTGCCAGAAGCCTGTGACGAGTAGAATGCATGTCTGGCCGATGGACCACCACAGGACACGTTGGTTGGTGCTCTCGCTGGTCTGACGGAATCGCTCCTCCCGATACTGCAAACAGAACGGAAGGAAGATAAGAACGTTATATAAAATAATATCAAATCTGTCAAAAATACAGTCAAACTGCCAATGGGAAAGAAGAAAAGTGGCCACTGTTGTAAAGTGACCTCTATAGACATGCTTGGAAATGATGCTCAGATCTTCCTTATTCATGTATACACATGTATTTTTCATTCCATCTTTCCTTCACGTGATAATTTGTCATGCCACTTATAGGAATTCTCTCAGCATGGGTCCCACACATGGTACATCTTTTAAAGATGTCCATCTTTCTTCCCCTAGATTTGCTGTCTATTACATAATACCAATACACTGCAAATATCATAGCATTTATCCAAATAGTAAAAGTATCTAAAGTAAGATTGCTGAGACCTTATTTGCAAGTGATTAAACATCCCATTTACCCGCTGACAACTACTTGTAATTGATGTACCAACAATTGTCCACAGACCTCATCCAAAGATATTTCTCATTTATATTACTCCAAAGTAGATCAAGTTAACTATAAGTTTAAAAGTACCACTGGTCTGCTGGCCCAGAACCACTAAAAAAAGATTTGGCTCACCAAAATCCTATTAACCCGTTCCCTTCGAGTTAGTGAAATCCCCACTGACTTTGTACACAATCCATCCGGTTCCCGTAGTCAATGGGTTAATGTCAAAAAGTTGTATTATGAATTTATAAAGACATACAACAGACTTTTTAAATGTTTTACGTTATTTAGGGTCGAGCAAATTCTGTTGGCATGCAACAAAGAAGGAAAAGTATGGATTTTTACTTCCCTAAATATCTACACACTCTGATGGCTGCCATAATGCATGGCTCATAAGGGGAAAAGAAAGCACACACCACATGTGGATTGATTGTGAGTGCATCTAATGACTGGGCTAACAATATTATGTTTAGGCGCTACATAAATTGAGTATTTTATCATGCACTCACCCTTTGGTAGTTTTGTTCCTTCTTCACTTGCTCCACCTGGTCCAGCAGCTGCCTGACTCTCAGCTGCAGCTCTGTGAGCTTGTCTTTCTCTGCAATCTCCTTGTAGTCGTTTGCATGCTCACCTACTTCTATGTCCAGGTGAATACGCTGAGAAAGGTAATAAATAGTGATTTAGGAGCAGGGTAAAATGTCACTTTTTTTTTTTTTTGACTAGTATATACCGTTAGTGATAATTAGGAGTATATCTTTAAAATGTATATATTAAGATAATAGAAAACTTCAATTTGCAAGTAAAACATGTACATAGATATTGTAATTACCATGATCATGAGTCATCACCATCATCATCATAAATCATCATAGTCTTCATAAATGTCCTAGATCTCACCAACACCTTCCTCATTTATCAAGATCAATTAACTTTCTTCATGATTTCATAATCATCAATTCATCATAATCATACCAAATCATATAAAGCTATAATAATAAGTAGGTAAATCTCACCAGTTTTGAGCCTCCAAACATAGACCACTTGGTGGAGTTTGAGTACAGACACAGCGTGTGTTCGCCCGGCGTGTGTGACGTGAAAGTGAACCGTCCCTCTGAGCTGTACATCTTGGAGAGGATCATCTGATCGTCTGGGTCACGAACCTCAACGTGCATTCCAATTCCCGGACTCGAGGGAAGGAATTCATTCTTGCTCTTGTCATATATCTGTATTTTGTAATTTCCTGTCAGTGTTGAAACAAAAAGAAAAAAACATACTTGTTATAAGTTAAGTTTAATAATAGGACACCACAGCAACAACATTGGGCGCTAATTATGCAGTTACGTACCCCTTTTTTGGTTTCATTTGCATCACTTCAAACTCAACTAAATTGGTTTGTATTAATCATTGCACTTTTTCCTTATCCCTCGATGGTCTGTTGTAATATTTTGGTCTGAGTCGGTTCGGTCGATCACACCGGTTCCCGACCGTTTCAATCGGTACCCGGTTTCGTTTTATCGGAAACGGTGCCCCGAAAAAAAATAAAAATAAAAATAAAATGTTAAAAAAGAAATTGAGGTTATCACTTAATGTAGCGGAATTCAAATAAAAACGGGGCAATCGATATCATTTACTTTAAAGAGTGGTTATTTCAAAGACATTCTTGGTTCGTTATTTCGTTTGACAGTCGCAAACTTGCTAGTCATTTAAACGATATTGCCAACGGATGTTCACACAAAGTTAGGCCGACACTCCCGGGGAGTGTATGTATGATCGAGCTGATGAGCCAGTGCATTCAAAAAGTGGCTCAAAATACGTATTTTGGTAATTTATACCATTTTAAAATGTTTTGATATTCTACTTACATGATTCTATGCCGTTTGAAAGCTGAACAGAACAAACAAAGAGCCCAGAAACGATGAAAAAAACTGCGCAAATTATCGGAAATTTCGATCGCAGCGGTGCACCGCGGTGCTAGCCGGCCGACTGAAGTTAGCGTGCGCGGGGCCGGGAATTGAAGTTAGGTAGCATATATAATATAGCATGCACTTGCGATCTTCTCGCGATATCGGGACCCGAAAACTTGCTGCTAACTTCAACCTTCGATTTTAGCGGCTTGTTTCAGCTTGGCGCGATGCTGAACAAACGATCGATTTCTAGGTCCAATTAATTTCGGAAAAAATACTTTTCTTGCGAAACTGAGTTAATTCTGGATAGGCTGTAAGTATTTTCCCGTAAAGATTGATATGCATATCCATCAAAGCGTCAATATTTGTAATATTATTTGCATATAAAAAGAGCAATATAAGCCCCAAACAGTGCATTTTTGCCGATGCTTGCACGATTGCGTGATTTTAACCGGTCTGAGTTTCGACGGCAAAAATTTATCGGGATACCGGTTCCCGACCGGTTCCAGTTTATTGGTACCCGGTTCTGAAAATATCCGACATGACTCAGCCTTACTTTAATCAAAGTTAGCAGGACTTCACCAGCAGCTATGCCGTTAGCTAGGGGTGACTTGCAAGTGGAGAGAGTACCGTACTCCTGCGGTACGCGCGCGCTCCGTACCGGTCGGTTACATCCGTAGCTCGAGTTGATGTATGGTGGCTCTAAATCTGAAACTAAACAAAAACAATCATATGGCCACCCACTTGGATCGATTGATTACATTTCAGATTTAGAGCCACCATACAACTGGTACGGCGCGCACGCGCACCGGAGGAGTACTGTACTCTCTCTTCTCACAAGTCACCCCTAGCTAACGGCATAGCTGCTGGTGAAGTCCCACTAACTTCAATTTTAGCGACCGCGAAGTGCGAAAATTACATCGCCGCGACGCATACAAAACCATTGATTAAAGTTGTAAAAAATGACATAAATTTTTACCAAAATATTACAACAGACCATTGAGGGATAAGGAAAGAGTGCAGTGTGAGTGAGTGATACGAACCAATTTAGAGGAGTTTAAAGTATTTTTGAAGTGATGCAAATGAAAACAAAAAAAGGGGTACGAAACTGCATTAGCGCCCAAAATTGTATTGACTTTGTATCTCTCATAATGAATGTTTTAGCCATGCGACTGATCAAAATGCAGTCTTGGACTTACTTGATCCATTAAATTTGCCAAATTCAACAAAAAATCACTTGGACTCTTGAAGCTTTCACGCTTCTGTTGAGTGTTGTAGTTGTACCCTGCTGAGTGTTGCTTGGCTTATGAGGGTAACAGAAGAATGAAATGGGTTCTGTTTTTCAAATGTCTCCCTAATTAGGCCTATGGATATATTTAAGATTGAATTTTAAAGCGTCTGTAGACTAGACGCTTTCGACCGTAGTCAATAGTATGAAGGTGTATTGAAACTTCGCGCACAAAAATTTCGAACTTTTTCAAAGTGTCGTAGGATCAACAAAATGATGGTAATCTCAATAAAACAAGCATTAAAATACTCCCTCTATTCTGAGGATTCGATGTATCTAAAACATTTTTGATTTAAACTCACAATTCATGTGATATTGGCCCGATTCCGTAATCATGTCATATCAACAAGAAATTCTTCACCGAGTACGGTAGTCTTGAAACTTCGTGCTCCATACACTGCCATTGCATTCCCGTGTAGCAAACTTTAAACACGCATTTCAATGGGAGTGTGAAGATGCAACATTTGGCGCGTATTAGCATCACAAGCGCCTTTGTACGGAGATTGCGCAATCCGAAAGTAAATTTGAAAGGAAGGTCGAATAAAGGAGCATTTTGTGCAGCATTTCGATGCCAACACGTCTGTTCTACTGGAAGGATTTCGATTTAATTTGATGATTTTCCCTGTCTATAGTTGTGATATACGAAAAAACACACAAAAAGTTACTTTTTTTCTCAAGAAATATTGATCTTTGTTTGCTCATTTTTTGGTTAATAAGTAAGTAATGTGTGCTCTTTCATTTGGCGTCCCATATTTCCGTCGCCGTGTCCGTGCTCGTATTTTTGCTTATCGCTTATATGATGCGCGAAGTTTCAATATGCGCGAAGTTTGGAGACTTGTCCATATATGAATTTGGATGTCTAAATCCTCCGACCTTACTATTCAAATTCGGATACTTCACGCGAATGATCGGGCCGGGATCATACAATTACAATCAGACATCGCTTTACTTTTTTTTCTCACTAGGTTAAAATTATACCTTTTCTATGAAATACGCACATATCGGCCAAATCGTGGTTTAGGTCACACATAGGTACATTACAGTAGCATTGTGTGGAGATCAACCTCTTCCGCCTGCTGCACTATCCAAAACATAAACAATTTTTGTCGGCCGATTTCTCCCTAAATTTATCAGCAAAGGAAAAAAACCTTTGTTTATGTGATCCCTAAGTCATATACTTTGATAATAATTACCGACTTTGTTGTTTTGAAGATTGCAAAATGTAGAAAAAAACCGATTATTTCCCCGTCTGATTTCATTACCGATGCATTCCTAACACACGACGTTCAACTGATGAACGGTACAGTGTATGAATAGGCAGTATGGTAATCTCCCGTGTATTACCATATATTGCGTGTAAATGGTCCACCTAAGTGGACCATATACTTTGTAGATGTGGTTTACGTCCCACTCTGTTTGTTACGTCCGTGAGCTCACTAGTCACTCTGTGTACAAAGTCTATGGGAGTTGGATTAGGTCCCCGTCCGTAACGAAATGAACGCAAGTGAATGGAAGGGGTGGACTAAAGTAAGAGAATGCCCACATATCAGTCTCAAGAATCTTATATTACATGATAATGGTTTCTGATTGAATTTGAAGTCTCAAATATAAATTTCTCCACACACAATCATCGCACTAAACTTTACTACAGTCCCACATGCTTACTTTCACGTAAGAAATAAAAAAAACATCTGGATATTTCAAAAGAAAGTTGTCAAATTCTTACCAATGACCATAGTTTCGTCCGGAATTTCTTCGATGAAACACTTCTTTTCAGTCTCTCCTATATGAAAATATAAGCTGAAAACTGGCCCAACGACCGCAATTAGAAGAATTGATAATATTACAAGTTTTGCCATGGCTGCAGCTGGTTGTGTATTGTCGATTCGGTTCCACGCAATTCGATAAAAAAAATTATTAACGCTTGGGTGCACGTGCGCATGCGCAAAGTTTATGCCACGTACATTTACATTGCGTTGGTACGTAGGCATGCACTGAATTACTAGAACTTTGCTGATGATGGATGATATTTCAAACTTTTTAAACTTCTTAATTGCATTGACAATCCTGACAAAACTTGTCTTCATATGCAAAACATACAACGGTCAACCTATACCCCAATTTCTAAATCCTGCCAAGGTTTTACCAAACCACTTGCCTTTTTGCCCCCCCCCCCCCTCCCCCGTTCGGCCCCGGGGCAAGTGAAAATCATTTGTGGGCAAGTAGGCCTATGATAACTGTTTTTCATTTTACAGAATATATTCACAAATAAATGTTACGAATTGAATGCTCTTCGATTCCAAATGTACAACATTTAGACAAATCAGTAAGGTTTCGGGCCCGTTTCGGGCAACTTGGCTATTTTGTTAAAAACTTACCTAACTGGGCAAATCAGACAGTACAGAAGATTGCCCTGATCATGCACTGACAAAATGATGCATGCATGTTGTCGTATTCCAATGCTATGATTTAGCCTGGCATTCATCTGTAAAACAAAATAAAATGCGTTATAATAAATAGAAAATAAGGAAATAAACAGTCGGAACATAATTGAAACAACTATGGCGAGGACCTCAGAGTACTACAGTTCAATAGAAAATATATATGATGCGACGAACCCTCAACACAAATAATGTATAATTTACAAGTAAGATATAACTACAAATTAAGATTTTAAACATTTTCCATTCATTAGACAGAAAGTAATAGTTTTGTATTCATCTAACAGCAAAGAGTCAGCTGAGCCCCTCGCCCCCCCCCCCCCCCCCCCCCCCCCCTCCAGTCCATGTGCCGACTGATTAGATATTAGATACGGTATGCCAATGGTATTATTTGTATAATATAATATATCTTCCTTAATTTAGTTCCATGGTATGAGGGCAGGGGGGAGTCAGGTGCCTTTATAAGTTATAGTCCCTCTATATAATGTGTCTCAAAAAGAATGGTACACTCAGTTGGAAAATAATTGTTAACGGTATGAAGGTTATTTGAAAAATATACATATTTGGTGTCGGCTTCCTGATATTTTTTATCTCAGCTTATTTGGGTTTATCATTCGCGAGATTGCAAAAATTTCGAAATTCACTTTGTGTCAATTTACGTGCTGTGCATTACATGACTTACCATGAATATACGCAATTATTTTTAGAGCAAAAATGAAGCATGTATTGAGTAATTATTCGATTGGCGAAAATATATGGTGCTTAAATTTGTTGTTACCAATGTTGGATCAATGGAGGCTTTGCAAAATCTTCAAAGATTCGTCTACTGAAGTAGTGTTTGAGCATTAAAGGGATGCCTGTAAAGTGTCTAACTGCACGAAAAATACTTGGAGCTTCCTCGTTTCTATTCTGCCGTGTTGTTTAGCTTATGGTAAGAGAAGAATAAAATAGGGTTAGATTTGTTCAAATGTCCCTTTAGTATGAAGATAATTATCATTGAAATCTTCATTAGGTTACACAGTAGTTAGGGGACTACCTCTCCTCAGCGCTGGCGAGCGGTCTAGGTTTTCCACTGTCAAGCTAGTTCAGATTGGACCTTGGGGAATTTATTTGATCCCTGTTCGCTCTTATCACTAGCCTCTAGGCGCTGATGTGTCAATTTACTGGCAGCAAGAGGAGGAAGTGAGGAGAAAGAGAGGAGGTATGTCAAGGTCGTTGGCCAGTGGACCCGAGCTAGACAGTGTTATAGTGTTAGTCTTAGTAATTAAACTCAGTAAAAGTATACTGTAGGTTATAACATTGGTTGTGTGAGTATTATATAAGGTTTGCGAGATGTGTGTATAAAAGAGACTGGGAGAGAGAATTCTCATTCTGGGGAAAACATTGCTAAAATCTTTCACTGCATATTTACCAGAATGATTGTTTAATAAATGCTACTCCCTTGGTTATGTTTTTGGCCTCAAAAGAGACTGGTGTTTTACTTTTAGAATTAATTTAGTTTAGTGTCCACTACAGTCTACAGGCAGGATAACTGCTACAGACAACTTAAATAGACATGCTGTCTGAATGTTTATAGGTCATAATAAGAATGAAGAGGTCTGCAAACATAGACTAGTGGTCATACAGTGAACTGCAGCCCAGAGAAGATTATCTCTATGATAGCACTAGGCCTGGGGGGAGGAGGCAGTTAAAACAGCATGGGATTGTTGCCTGAAGAGATAAAAGTGTCAACATCAGAAAAAAATGTGACCAGTTGAGTTCCACCGAGGTGGAACTCACGCTAACAGGGCAAACACGTCATGTTTATTTGAAAAGCGTTGGCAACGCTTTTCAAATAAAGTACAATAGCTGAACACGTCCGGCCAGCGCGCGTGGGAAACCTTCCCGACCCGACTGAACTTTGAGCCGAGCGCGCGCAAATTCCATGAATTCTGTACCGTCTGTAAACATACACGGGTGCGGATATCGTCAAACGGATGATTATTACTGCGACAAATCTACGGCAGGCCATCAGTATTCGGTGATAAAATATGAACTCAATATTCGTTTTTTTTCACTAGGTAAACAGTGTTCGTTTTCTTTCAAACTTTCACAAATCTTTCAATTGTATTTTACAATGATATTGATATAGGATTGAAGTCTCACATGTCATTTTGTGCAATATCTGACACTTTACAGTTATCCCTTTAATGCGTATTCAATGCGAGCCTTTGCTGCACTTTATCATGGTCTCAATATTCAAACGCAAAGCCTGACAAATGTCTACAATCAATTAAATATGTCATACAAAAGGCATATGAAAGCACAACTCTTCCTCTGTAATATGGTACCAAATAACCTAACAAATGTTCATTATTATCATATTTTAATATTTTTTCCTGACTATACCATTCTTTTTGAGACACACTGTATATAAACCCCTCACAAAAAGTTCCGCAATTCAAGTTTGAGCGTGCATATCTCTCGTTCATAAATTTGGTAGCTTGTTTTCCCCCTTTTAAATTGGTATAATTATATGACATTTGTTATGAATATTTTATCATGGAATGTGCATGACACCCGAATATGGGGCAAAGTCAAACGTGAAATGTTGCAAAATGCATTGATATTGTCAACAGTGTACCCTCCTTTCGTTGGGAGAATGAAGTGTTCTGAATGATGTTGCTGTGGCGGTCATGCGTGAATGTCAATTAGGTGTATTATCCTTTTGTTTGGGGGAATGAAATGTATCTTTATGATTTGAGGTGGTGCAATAACAGGGCAGCAACTTCATTTTGGGGAATGTCGGCTTCGAGTTGGCCGATTGGGCGGGCATTTTGGACATTCGATAAAAGTGGTATCTTTCACATGGACAAATAACCACTCGGTAAAACTAAGAACTGACCAAACCCAAACATCATTGAAGGCACTTTTCATTGTCCAAGCAACAGAAGAATTCATTGTTGTATTCATAACAACTTAAAAATCATTCCATCCTCCAGAGGACAGGACAGTACTCCATTGACATCCATGCGTGATCGCTTTATAGCTCAACATCATTCATAACAAATTCTGCCAATGACATGAGAAATCACTGTTGACAATATCAATGCATTTTGCAACATTTCTCTTTTGACTTTGCCCCATATGCGGATGTAATGCTCATTCCATGATAAAACATTCATAACAACTGTCATATCAATGTAAAGGGAGGAGAACAAGCTTTATAATGAAACCAAATTTATGAACAGTAATAAAGTAATATGAGAGATATGAACGCTCAAACTTGAATTGTGGAACTTTTTGTGCCCGGGTTTTTGTGAGGGGTTTAGAAGAGGAATCAGTCGATCACGGACGGTTGTACAAACTAAGGCGCATGTAAAAAAAAAAAAAATAAATATCAGTCTATTTTGAAAGTGAAATATTTCACCAACTTACGAAATTGACCGGAAAATCCTACATTGCATCAGAAATTATCATGATTATTTATCTCTAGTATACAAAAAGCATAATATATATGCGTTTAATGAACAAAACAAGATACAAATTATTGTTCATTATACTTAGAAGCAATATTCTATATAACTATTACCTTACAGATCAATTTGTATTTATGTTGGAATAAATTAAATACTTTGGTAAGTACATTCTATTATAATTATATTTCACCGTTTCATAATGATGACCATATATACAAACCAGTATAACCATACATGCATGCATGATGACAAACAACTCAAAACAAAGATTGCAGACTGATCTATATCTCTAAATTTTAATGCGCTTCCAGAACTTGGCAAACGTCATACAGATTGATTATCATCATGTTGAGACCGTTTCCATAGAGCCCGCCTGACGCGATATATAGTTATATACAGGGTGGCCCAAATAAAACGGAATTACGTACTATACCGGGGAAGGACGACTGGGCCCAGTGGCTCAATTACGGACCAGCGACATTTACCATGGTAATTGGCATCACTGGCTCTAACTCATCGATGTCAATATCCTAGAATAGCAAAAGAATCAAAAGAACGTAGCAGAGCACACATATCTCCCTAACTCATTCAACTATAACAAACTACCCAAGCATATCTAGAGATCAGTGGTTCTTGGTCATGATCGAGCTCTCGCCCCTGGTTTATTTAGATGGGGAATCTTTTACTGAGAAGACTAATAGCAAGATTAGTCATTTGGGTCACGTATAGTTTTCGTTCTGTAGGTAGAATTTTGTGACCCCGTGTCAAGTTTTAAATATGACAAATTTCAACAAAACGTTGGCCTGTTATTTCGCATCTTTTGCATGTCGTAATCATGCATTGAGCGGTGGATGTACATTCTTTACTATTTCTGTTTAGTCAATTCACTCCTATGACAAGCGAAAGATGCGAAATGCCAAAGTTGTGTTCAAATTAGTCAAATTTGAGTCACAGAATTCGACCTAGAACAAAAAACTACTCAACTAGAATGGCTGAGCTTGGTAAAATTTGTCTGAGTGAACGATTCCTTATCCAGTGTAACCAATCATTCTGCCCCAATATTTTGGGAAATATATGCCGTTCTGTTTTGTTTTGGGCCACCCCGTATAGGCCTATAGACTTACATTTCGCGTGCCCGGATACTTTTTATCAAGACAAGAAATTAATAATAATAATAATAATAATAATAATAATAATAATGTATTTATAAAGCGCATATCACATGTCTCTATGCGCTGTAAGAAATTGAAATAAAAAGAAAGAAAGAAATTAGTTTATTTTCCCCATTCCCATTTTTACTTTTCAACTATTAAAGGGGACCACCAGGCAAAGAACAACACATTATTATATGTTTTGGTACCGTTTTGTGATATCAAATAGATACCCAACATTTTGCAAAGGGTTGTGTAATTCATAAACAAAGCAATTAATTTCCACCACTTACGGAACCACTGCTATTTACTGGTTCCAGACGGGCCAACCATTTGCGAGTGCGCCAATGCAGCTATTCACGCGCACGTTTGTAAACAATAGATTCCCGGGCGATTCGTTCGCTCTGCACGCATTGCAATTCACCGCACACATAGCAGTCTGCGTAATTCAGACCGCATGAACGCATGCTTTAGAATGGTGATGCGTTTCCAATTTGTTTTTCTTTTTCTGGAAACATATTTTTGTGAACTTGTTGATGGAATGGAATACTAAGTATGTTACCTTTCTTTAATAAGAATATTATTTTTGGGTGGTGGTACCCTTTAATGAAAGACATTGCTTCAACTATTGATTAAATCTGGTGATCAAGAAACAAATAATACATTAATTATCAGGCCATACCGCAAACTTAAAGGTCAGCCGTAATCGATTGATAAAAATCAATCAGGACATAATTATAATGAATTAATTATCAGATCAGTATACCGCAAAGGACAATGATTTATTAATCTATTGATAACAAATTAATCATAGTTAAAATAAAATTTGCCTCTCTGGCAAATTAATGGGCCCTGAAATATAATGATTGTATACCGTATCACATAATCTATACCCTTGTCATATATAAGTATACGAAAAACTGTGTAATAATAGGCTAACGCGCAACGGCGCATGCCCATATTTTGTATCATAAAGAAAGATCAATACAATAAAATAAAATAAAGTAACAAGTTGAGGATAATGTACCTGCCAAATCAACCAATGGGAGGCCTCCATTTGTGAAATGACGTCCATATGAACTCGGATATGAGAAGTCTTTTTCACTTTCTGTATAATGCTATAGGCTATACCTCAACGAGTATCTGACTATAAAGTATAACCTTCTTAGAAAATTGTATGAGACAATTTACCGAGACAATGTTCTGCGGTCATCATCTGTTTTCCGTCGTCATAAACTCATAATCATTTCAAAACGCTGTCCGAACGTTATTGTGAATTCATGTTTCATTTGACTGCTAGGGAGATCAAGGATCGAGAGTTGACATAAAAACATTATCCAGTTTTCATTATACAGTAGGTCTTTTAATGTCATTTCAATATTATTGTCTGCCTTAATTCTTTCTTTTTTGTTGTAGTGGACTACGAAATAATCGTTTCCAGAAAAAATTGAAAAGTCTTACATCTCGCCATCGTTTTCTCATATTGTTAAAGCTACACGGTCGTGGTCGTGGTCGTGCTACCTTCCTTACGTCGTGCCGTTCAGTGCATAATACGTACACCCTTGCAAGTGTTTTGCTTTCTTCATCACCTCGTACTTTATATACCGAGCAGGAATCCGCGAATCATCTATATCAATTCGCTGCCCGCCACGTTCAGTTGGAAAGTGAGCGGAGTCATATCGTGGAAAATGGTAAGTGCCGACTGTAAAGAATTCATATTACAATGTATGTTGCTACGAATGTTGTATCCTTTTTTTATATATATCATGAAAATTAAGTGTGCATGATTTGAAGATAAATTAGACTCTGTTGATTTTGTTTATATTTACGAAATGTGCGGTTTTACGATGTCATGAGCTACAATTTATTGTTTAAAATTGTATTTAAATGTTACCATATGGATTAGTTGAAATAAATCTAACACAAAAAGTAAGCCCCCCCCCCCCCCACCCCCCCCCCCCCAATCCCCTAAACAACTCCTCATAATGTCATAACGAAGAATTTTCCTAGATTTCTTTTGCCAAAATATTTGTTAATAGTAGTCATGGTAGTTATGAAAACTATTTGTAAAGCATAGGCGTCGATCAAGGGGGGGGGGGGGGGGGGGGGGGGGTTGAGGATGTATCCCGCCAATATTTGAGGTGCGGGGATGGCCTGTATTATTTCCCCCCCCCCCCCCCCCCACCCCCCCCCCCCCTCCATATTTGGGGTTCAGATATATAAAATAACATTAAAATGAAGGGACATTGCCCCCTCTCATCCATTATGTGAAAGTTGATACAATAGTCTTCTTTAAACCATATCTTGAGAGTGCTAAACTGCCTAAATCAAAAATCTTTCGGGGGCTGCGCCCTCTGGACCCCCATTAAGGCTATCTGACCCAGTCCCCTGTGCACGCTTATTTAGGATTTCTCGCTATGCCCACTAAAATTGAGCTACTATTATATAACTTTCTTTTTAATAGCTAACTATTTTACGTATTTACATGATTATGAACAACATCTTTAGTTGAACCCCATTGAGATAACAATGATGGTATCCCAGTGCTGTAGTCGAGTCCACCCTGTCCGAGTCCGAGTCGAGTCCCGGACATCCGAGTCCGAGTCCCCGACATCCGAGTCCGAGTCCGAGTCCCAATGGGAAAATCTTAATTGCAATTATTTTTATGTCACATCAGTTCCATTATGATAAATGCCTTACAGTGAACTCTCTATAACATAAATAGTTGTCTGGTTCATTGTAAACTTCCATTTATCAGATATATTTTAACTCTTCTTACTACAACAGTTATCTTCATAATATACACCATTAAAGAAATGACAAAGAGTTATCTGCAGAAATGATTTTGGGCAATGTCAAAGGTTATTATTACAGAGTACGAGACAAATTTCAATTATTGATGTCTATGCAGGATAAAAAGTTCATAAAAAGTGTGACAGACGGGACAAGAATTTAGTTGATCTTTGTCACCCTTAAATTTCCCAAAAATACAGTGGATAAGGAACTGCTGCATATCTTTTCTATAAGGTTCACTGTCAAATGGATTAATGGGATATAACTTTATGTGCAAACAGTCAATTTGCTGAAAAGTAATCATTGTTGCAGTTAAGCATGAATTTCAGCAAGTTTCTAATCCTTTTAAGATCACAATTTTAAGCAAAAAATATCAAATATCTGAAAATTCACGTTCTGTGCCATAAACTGTCAGTTATGAATAGATGAGCAAGATATCATCCTAAGAAGCAATGAAGAGCAATCACTGTCAAGAACCAATTGGAAAGAAAAGAAATACTGATTAATAACGTAATTCAAATTTATCATGGGGGGGGGGGGGGGAGGCGCTACATAATTGACTGAAACTGAAGGGACTGTTGCGATACTTGAATATTATATTTCTTAAAATTGGTGTGAATTATTCAGTCGCATGCATCTATCATGACCTGATTGAAGTTTGAAATTGAACTATGATTTTGTTATCAGATTGGATGGTTATATACTGCAATACAGGGCGGCCCCCAAAAAACGGAACGGGGCACTTCCCAAAATATAGTAATAAAATGATATGTCCATATAGGATTATATGGTATCTTTTCCAATGAAAACGATACTTAGAACAGTCATTTTGGTCAAGTAGTTTTTGTTTTAGGGCGCGCTGAGTGACACCATGTCAGGTTCCCATTCTTGTCATTTTATTACCAAGTCAGTGCCTGATAAATCGCACTTACTGCTCGTCATTATCATCAAACAACCATGCCCATATTCTCAGCACACAGCTGAATGCACACTAACAATAGCGCGCGTATTGCTTGTTGTTCAATTTTAGTCGCATCGTATCAGGCTTTCGTAAATTAATTCACGTTCTGGCCGTAATACTTGACCCTGTCTTATGCCCGGCGCAGACAGAGCCGACTCGACTGGTTGTCATTCCGATCGGGTCAGTTTTCAGTGCCTCGCGACACACATTTTGCCAGTCGAGAGACAGTCGGATGCCAGTTGGGCCCGATTCAACACGATAAATCTGCTCCGACCGACCGGGCCCAACTCTAGTCTGATTAAAACCAGTCGGATCGGGTCGAGTCGGCTCTGTCTGCGCCGGGCTTTACGTGTAAACATAAAACGACTAATCTCAACGTCTACATTATTTAGGCATATAATAGCTTGTTGAGGCGATGTTACGATCATTTTCCAGAATGCAACACTCAAGCCGAGCAAGGTACGCCAGAACAACGGGTTTGTTTTTGCTTGCGCTGGGATAATTTTATGAACTATAAATAAACGTGGGAAAAACGGAAAAAATGCCGGTCTCGTTGCCGGTCTCGGCCCGATTTTCGCCCGAGTCACGAGTCACCATTGGTCGAGTCCGAGTCCGAGACCGAGTCTTTGTGGCTCGAGTCCGAGTCCGAGTCCGAGTCCCGAGAAATACGGACTCGAGACCGGTCCTACAGCACAAATGGTTTCCCTTGACTAAATAGCGGCCCCCTACTCCCCACCATTCTCTAAGGGTTTCTTGCCAAAGTACTCACCAAGTGTGCTTCTTCAAATGGTATCGCAAAAGTGATATAATTGCTGAAGTTTATTTAGAATTGAAACATGTCAAATATCACTTTTTTACAATCATAATACATTAATTTAACCAACATGTGCCATTACAAATAACAATGGATGGAATTACGAACAGCATTGTTTCACAAACCATAATCAATGCATTCAACCAAAAGTGGCTTTTCACAACAGCATGCCACGTTCTTGTGACTTTTAAAATTGCATCATTTTGTCTTTAATTTGTGCTTATTTAGCCATGAAGGTATAAAAATATCTGATTTTCACAGAACATAATAACATTATAACTAAAGAAATACTTTTGTCAAGGCAGAATTATTGAAAACTTCTTGATTAAGAAATTCGGATAAATTGTTTAGGGGGGACTTATTTTTCGTGTATATATAATGTTTCCTTGTTTATAACATAATCATGTTTGGGTACGTATACTTTTGTTTTTAAAATATGCAATTTCAGTTCCTGACATAGGCCCCATTATTATTGAAGCGTATAAAACACCAAATTAAAATAGAATAGAAAGCGTTCGAGCAAAAATTTTGGGGCGTTCCCGATGGCGATTTTGGAATTAATTTAGATTTAAAATGCATTTTTACGAAGAAAAACTCTTATCATATTTGAATTCTCCGTAAGAAATTACACAAGCCAGACTAAGAAATAAATTTGTTGCCCTTTTGATGTCGAGGCCACTTCAAAAGTTATTGGAACGGCATTAACATTTGTATAATGTTTAAAGGCCCCATACAATAAGCTCTGCTGCTAAGGGTAGCCTAACCATATGCTTAATTTATGATGGTGATATTAATTTGTAAAGCTGGATAAACGAATGAAATAAAGGGATCTATAGTAACATTGTCAAAATCCTCAAAACTGACTCGGAACTCTAGCGGATCTCACTTATATCTCATTGTATTCGGTATTCCAATATAAGCATGCTTGGAACCGCTTTCGGTTTTCCAAATTTCGCTGCCGTTATGAATTAGGTGTTCATATTTATACTTATTATGATGTTATGTTGTAGTTAAATATTTGATCTTTCATCTTAAAATCGGGACTCTGCAGATCGCAATCAAAATGATTATCATGTTTATGCTTTCTTTATTCTTATTAGATACTCGATTTGATGGCGGCTGTGCGCCTGCTGGTCCTCTTAGCAACAAGTAGGTTATGTATCTATAAAGTTGTATTCTCATTCTCATTATTATAGGATACTAATGTAGACAATATTATTTGTTTAAATAACATGAACTGATTGTAATGAAGGCAGTAATAATGAGAATGAGAATACAACTTTATAGATCAATGTAATTGTCCATAAAATGAATAAATTAAAATTGCCCCATACTATAATAGGCTTCATTATCATATTAAATTTATAATAATAGGAGGATGAAGAGGAAGGCGAGGAGAGGAAGAAGAATATGGAGAAATTGAAGACAAGAGAGAAGAAGGATAATAAGGAGAACGAAATGAAATTAAATCAAATTAAATTTAAATCAATTAAACGTATTTTTCTCCATTTCAATTAGCAATCAATTCAATCAAATGTTCAGATCATGCTAACACGTATGTTTATCAAATCAACTGACATAACGAGCCTGCCCAACAATTAATACAAAACATGCTCATATGGCTTCCCTTATAACGACAGGTTAAAGGACCTAAAGAATACAACGTACTTTGGCACTTATTCCATAGTTGATGACTTGTAAAATAGGTCTGCCGAAAAAAAATCCATGAAAATAAACACAGTAGTGATTTAAGACTAATTTTCTGATGCCACATCTCATTTTGCAGCCAATTTACGCCCCACCCACATTTAGGGTCCAGAATCGGCAGCGTGATTGACACGTGATTGACAATTCATTCACGCGTCATCTACAGAATTTAGTTCATTAGTCCGTTCTTTAGATGACGTCACATTTTTGCGATTTAAAAGGGGCGTTCCCAGGACAATTAGATATTTTCTAATTACCCCAAAATTGATTGATTTCATGAGAAATGACTGCCAATTTCTTTTTCTTCAGGAAAAATTACGTATAGAGAGCCGAATTGTGAAAATTAGGCCATCTAGACGCTGTAGTCCCTTTAAATAAGTTGTAACAATGAATGAAAGCAGCATATAAATATTCACAAAGTACATCATTTTACTAACCGTTTACAATATTTACGCTTATTAATATTGTAGTTTTACTTTTAATACAAAAATCTTACACAAATACAGATAATACAGACTTGTAATGTTTGCTGTAATTTTATGGTGTCAGTTCATAAATATTTGTCACAAAAGTATTGTTTTAATGATGTACAAAGTTTGTTTGCGTATTACATTTTCCAATGTACAATATATTCCATAAATTCTGTCCTTTGTATGAAATTGATTGTTCTCCGATGTTTGTATTAATTGTTTACAGTACATTTCTCTCTATCCAACGTTTTATAGGGATGTTCGAAAAATGAAAAATGAATAATTTATGTGGCAATCGATTGTTGATCGAATCATGCAAAAACAAAAGTAAGATGTCTGATAGTATTTTAAGTTCAAATGATAAAGTAGCTGAGTGATATTTAAAGCCAGTTTTGGTTAAGAGGGCGCTTCGAGGAATACATTTTTGTGAGGTAATTTGACAAACTTAGCGTAAAATTTTAAAGAGCGCACAATTTCAAAGTCAAAATCAACTTTGTTTGATCAAAAACAGCCCTGTATTATAACTTAAAGGGATAGTTGAGTATTGGTCAAACTTAACTTTAGTAATCAAAACCTGCACCATTACGGTACAAAGTAATAGTTATAATTTCACCATGCTCAAAAAGTATACACAATTACAAACGACTAAGTAAAACACCTGTTATCATTCAAAAAGAGCCGTTACAACTCAAGAGGGCGCTATTTAAAAAAAATCACTGGTTTTAGCCATTTTTCATACAAAATTGTGCATTTAATGTTTTGTTAAAATAATGATTCAATAGAGATATCATCAACGACTTTTTAAAAACCTATTCAGATTTTTGTCCAAGTAGTCTTTAAGCATTTTTTTTCTTTCTAAAAAGTCTAAATATCCCCCGGTGATTGCCAGTGAAGAATCTTTTGAATAAAAATATACTTATGGATATTTCAGCCGTTTTTAAACCGATTTTGATCAAATAAAGTTTATTCTGTCATTAAAATTGTATAATTTGTTCTTTCAAATTTGACAGTCAGTTTTTCATTATCTCACAAAAAAAAAAATATCGGGGGCACTTCGGGAAATACCAATACTCAACGGTACCTTTAACCGTTTATATGTTTTATTACTATTCGAGTATCATTGAATTATAACTGAATATTTGTTTGTATTGATAACTTTTTTTTAGTTACTAAAATTATGTTTGACCACAACTGTACTATCCCTTTAAAGTCTCTAAAATGGTTTCATAACTATAATTACAAAATTAAATATAGCTGTTTTCATCCCAGCGCTAGGTGTGGTGATGTCTAACCACGTGACAGGCAGAACATGTTGCAGCGACGATATCGGACTCGCCTACACACTACCCATGGGTCGCGCCTGCCAGAAAACTGAATTCCCGCTGGACGGGACTATGGTGCAGACGATCCCGAAAATAGTCCTCCCGGGACCAGGTCGAGACACGTCGTGCATGAGACAGAGCAGAATCGGGATCCCGAAAGGAGTGCGCGTTTGCCGAATCCCAGGTGATATATTAAATGATTTGGTCAAAAATATCTTCTATACATAATTATATGATTATGATAATTATTTTAAATATATACGGCTAAACTGTTATGAAAATGTTCAAAACTCATAATCCCAAAACAATCACATCCGGGAACCAAATATCTTATTTTACAAGCTTTGCTTCTTTTCGGTTACATCGTATTTCACATTATGTTGCAGAAACTTGACTTATATTGATTATGTAATATATATATATTGTTTTTATTGTAGTTCTGTTTATTTCATATTGTATTATTTTGTCATGAATAAATTTGTTTGATTATTTCATTGTCAAAACAAAAAATGTAATTGTGAAATATAGAAATAAATTCAAATTGAGAGGCCATCGTTGTATTCGAGGGGTTAGAGTGCCCGAACCGCTGTGTGAAAGGTCATGGGTTCGAATCTTTCTTGTGCAGTCAATTAGTTTAAAAATGGTATACCTGATTAATTTCAGGGGAAAGGCGAAGGATGCATGGGTTTCGTTGTCGTTATAGACGTGACTGGGAATTCAACATCCAGTCGCCCTACTATATTACGTCCATTCGGAAAAAAATATATAAGATTATGTAATTCATTTTCAGATTGTCTGAGCAACCCATGTGCAAGTGGGAGTCGATGTGAGGAGACTATGACGGGCTACAGGTGCTTTAGTACTGCTGATGGTGAGTTTTATATATCAACGCCCAATGTTGCAAATAAAACAAATCGACCTATATTGTTTAGTATAGGATTAATATCATAAAACGATTAATATCTAGTAACTTTGTCACATTGCCAAGTAGTGAGGGAAAATGCAAAGTGATATTTGCACTAACTTTGTACACAGTGGAAAGTCTTTCAAACCCCGGCCACTTCAATCATAAATATATTGATAACGAAAGAGAAATGCGGAAAACCGAAACCTGTTCGATCCGTGCTTCTATTTGCGATACGAAATAATACAACGAAGTATTTAAACGGGAACCATTAGAGTTCTATAAGTAAGTTTTGCTGATTTTGAAAATGTCACGTGATCCCTTTAATGGGATGACTTGTATACTCATCTCACCAGACTCTCTGTCCATTATATCTGCATCTGATTCAACGGTCACCATGCCAACTGTCTCTTGTTCTCGAGAAGATGACGATACCCCGGATGTAGGAGGCACAACCTCCTCCAACCAGACAGGATATGGACACAATGGAGGTAGATACAATTATATATAATTTACCATATGACTTGTAATATAGAGTAGCACCGGTCTAGCAATCCGGATGTCTCGGGTTCGGATCGCGGGGAAACCCTATTTTCTTTACTCATTTATCATTAATATTATATATTTCTGGTTCGTTTCCCAATTATATATGAAATCATTAACATGTTTAAGGGGAATGAAATCCTAGCATTTTGACTTACTGGATGTGATAAGAGCATACCTCCTGTCATTGCTTGTCACTTATTTCCTTTTGAATATTCCCGATTACACAAATAAATTATAATCAACATTTTATGGACCACTGTCGTTTGCTTTAAATGCCCACAGGAGGCGGCCATTTCTTTAACTTCTCGCGGCAGGCGGGGAACACAATAGCGTATCGTAACCCACTATTGTGTTCTCCGCCTGCCACGTCATTTCACCGCGAGAAGTTAAGGAAATGGCCGCCTGCAGTGGGCAGACGACAGTGGTCCATAAAATGTTGATTATTTTTGTAATCGGGAATATTCAAGAGGAAATAAGTGACAATCAATGACAGGAGGTATGCTCTCATCACATCCAGTAAGTCAAAATGCCAGGGTTTCCTTCCCCTTTAATACACAAAATAGCTGCATCACATCGGTGATTCCTTGCACATATCCCTAAAGCCCGGCGCAGACAGAGCCGACTCGACCCGATCCGACTGGTTTTCAGTCAGGCTAGAGTCAGTTTCGCTCAGTCGGAGCCGATCCAATATGTTGAATCGACCTTGAATGACCTCCGACTGGCACTTGACTGGAAAAACCCGAGTCCTGAGGCAGCGCATACTGAGATAATCAGGCTGAAACCCAGTCGGATCGGGTCGAGTCGGCTCTGTCTGCGCCGGGCATTAGTTGATGTATTATCTGTCGGGTACTTGCGTCTGGTTTATAATAGCTTCTGATCATCACGAGCATTGATTGAACGGGTTTTTAAGGACAAAAAACCAGCAAGAGGGCTTTGTATAATTCAGTTGGTAGAACACCAGTCTAACAATCCGGAGGTCCCGGGTTCGAATCCCGGGGAAACCCTATTTCTTTGATATTATTTATTTCTGGTCAGTTCCCCTATGTTTAAAATAAGAATTATTTGCATGTAACATCAGGCTATTGTCAGTACCCAATGTTTGATGTATATAATCCGGCTACAATTGTATAACAAGCGACCGATTTAGATTAATGAAATGCATTCATCAGATTCATCATTTGAATACTATGCTATATAAGCTTTGTGTCGGTATATAAGTTATAACATGTACAATTTCCTATATTCACTCTCTATTGATGTATACATTTACTACGTATATCATATATCATGGGTGGCAACAAATCACCATGCAGTAACCGGCTAATAAAAAATAAAGCAAAATACTCGTGACAAAACAAAGAATACCGAGTAATACGAGGTAATAAAACTATTATGTTTTCAATTACAGGTAATCGCCACGAGGAGGGGGAGGGGGAGGAGGAGGGGGAGGAGGAAGAAGAGGACAAAAGTGAGGAAGATAGTGATGAAGATACTGATGAAGAAGAAAATGGTTATAATGCGTTTAATTAAATAACTTTAACATATAAATACGGAAAGAACAACAATGTGTATGTGTGTGTGTGTGTGTGTGTGTGGGGGGGGGGGGGGGTGTAGGTTTGTTTGTTTTTGTTTAGGCCTACTATAGCGGTCGAATCACGAGGGAGATGATTTAAGTCATGTTTTCTTAAAGTTTAGTATATCAAAATGTACTTCCTAGGTATGCACCAGATTGCATTATTTCGAGTGACACATTGCAAAAGTATCCTACTGTGGGAGGGGGATAACCCGACACCTCCCCCCCCCCCCCCCCAAACAAACAAAAAAACATCTCAAAACAGATCTACACCACTGCTTCAGTTAAACCTGAGATGAACACATTGATTGATGATGTATATTTTGCTTTATGGACCATACCACTTATTTATGTCATTTATTTAAATGGGGTCGTGGTATAAACTTTGCTCTTATTTTTTTTTTACAATTCATAAAATCACAACACCAGAATACGTGACAACTGAGACCGCACCACCTGGATCTGGCAGCAGCACAACGAATATTTCTCGCACGGACGCATCAAAGAAGACAATCCATCATTCATCTTCGGTAGCTCCCGAAACCATGGCAACAACGGCGGCTACAACAACCTCACCAACTGCGACAGTACCATCCTCATCTTTTCCCGGTAGATTTTTTATTACGATTTTTTATTACGTTCAGGTGCATAATTATGATGCTATTAGATGAGCATTTTACTCGAAATAAACCACTGGTATAATTGGTAACTTCAATATCAAGATAATTACATTCTGTCATCGATGGTAAGCTTCTGCGAAGGTTTGCAATCGAATCATTGGCTCGTTGTATAATTCAATATTTGATTTTGTTAGTTCGTTTATACCTTTGTACTTTGTATATAATTATATTGAAAAGGTGTGGAAATGAAATAATTTAAATCAAATCAATCAAACCAAAGGAAGGCAATGCAACGATTATAAGAGTTTGGAAGGTGCAAATGTTATGTAGATAGCAGCTCACCTAACATACCTAACAACACCGGAAGACAGAATAATAATGTATATTACCGTGTAGGATTAATGTAAGGGGTTGCGAAAAGGGTGAGTGTTAGGTTTATAGCTTGTGGAAATTAAAGTTTCAGGCGTCATCTAGTAGACCAAAATTAGTTTAGAACTAGATCAAGCGACCAGAACCCACCCGATGCATAATTAAAATAAAATGTATAATGGTATAATACTTTACTCTGTTAGTAACTTTTTAAAAATAGAATGTGAGAACCATACCTGGGGTGTATTCTGAAAATGATTTTAAGTTAAAATTTATTGTATGTACGTCATATCTACGTCACTGAAATATCAAACTGTACTTAAGGAATAGCGATTTGCTAAAATACACTGGGCCCAAAAAGAAACTTATAATTTTCTACATGATCATATCTTAAAATCCTGTCCATCAAAATTAACCAAAATGACACACAGGATAACTTAAATACTCTACTCTCAACGTATGTCAGTAACCAAGCAGTTGCCAACTGACACAACCGCAAAAAGCACTGACATGGAACAACTTCCGGGACCACATGTCACAGTATAGGGACACTCCGCCTATTAAAGTGATCCAGGTAAAGTGTCTAACTCCACGCAAAATACTTGGAGCTTCCTCGTTTCTCTTCTGCCGTGTTGTTTAGCTTATGGTAAGAGAAGAATAAAATAGGGTTCGATTTTTTCAAATGTCCCTTTAGTATGAAGATAATTATCATTGAAAATCATTATTTCAAAAGCGTTAGCTAACGCTTTTGATAAAAAGTACAATTGTCGTAGCTGAACACGTCCGCTCGTGTGGGAAATACTCCCGACCCACTGAACTTTGAGCCGAGTGCGCGCAAATTCCATGAATTCCTTACCGTCTGTATACACGTGTGCGGATATCGTCAAGATCAAACGGATGATTATTACTGCGACAAATCCACGGCAGGCCCTCAGTATTCGGTGATAAAATATGAACTCAATATTCGTTTTTTTCACTAGGTAAACAGTGTTCGTTTTCTTTCAAACTTTCACAAATCTTTCAATTGTATTTTACAAAGATATTGATATAGGATTGAAGTCTCAAATGTCATTTTGTGCACTATCTGACACTTTACCTGGATCACTTTAATGCACACACTCAGAGCAGCTCTACAGGAAGAGAGGAACAATCTCCCCAAGCCTGTATCAGAAACCTGGAGGACAGCATGTGTAGCAGATGCACTGAATGCTTCCAAGCACATGGTGGACACACCCACTATAATTTGATGTCTGTGTTTGGGTAACTGACATTACCCTCATTTCAATTTGTTTTTACTTCCTCACCTGCATTAAACTCTGTTGCCGAAATTTCCCGGCTGTGACATGTGATACAGCTAACGGTTCCATGTCAGTGCATTTTTCATTTCTGTCAGTAAGGTAACCGTTTGGATTTTGACATGTCATTGGAGTAGGATCTTTAAGTAATCCCGTGTGTCATTTTGGTTAATTTTAATGGACAGATTTTCAAGATGTGACCATGTGAAAAATTATAAGTTTCTTTTTGGGCTCAGTGTATATTTAAATTACGTAGATATGACGTAGATACCAACAAATTCAACTCAAAATCGATTTCAGAATACACCCCCTGCTGTACTTCCTCTAATCCATATTCAGCGGATGGCACAACAACAGAAAACACACCATCGACCATCCAAGCAGGATTGAGCAGTCTTGCCAATCCTACGGTTGCAGCCACCCCAACACTAACAGACATCAAAACGATTGTTGCGTCCACACCGGCATCAGACAGCACAACGTCGGTTGCAGCCATACCGGCATCAGACACCACAACGTCTGTTGCGGCCACACCGGCATCAGACATCACAACGTCTGTTGCGGCCACACAGGCATCAGACATCACAACAACTGCTGCGGACACACCGGAATCAGACACCACAACGTCTGTTGCGGCCACACCGGTATCAGACATCACAACGTCTGTTGCGGCCACACCGGCATCAGACATCACAACGTCTGTTGCGGCCACACCGGTATCAGACATCACAACGTCTGTTGCGGCCACACCGGAATCAGACACCACAACGTCTGTTGCGGCCACACCGGCATCAGCAGACATCAATACAACTGTTGCAGCCACACCGTCAACAGACATCAATCCAACTGTTGCAGCCACACAAGTAGTAGCAGACAACGCAACAACTGTTGCAGCAGCACCGGCATCAGGAAGCAACAATCCCTATGCAGTCACGCCTACCACAGACAGCACAACGCGTACAACAATGGTAACACGTGTACTACCTACTACAAGCCCAACGACATTTCCAGCCGCACCATCAACTACTTATGGTAAATTGTAAATCAAATCTTTAACGACTTAAAGATGTACTTGAATTGGGCTTGAGTATTGGTACTTTTCGGAGATATTTCCCCAAAAAAGTCTTGTGTTTGTGAACATATCTTTTATTCGGCTTTTTATCATCAGTATTATACGTGTGATTCGCCTCGCATTGCCCGCATCTAAGTAATTGCATTTCAAAACACTATCATTTTTTTAATTTTTAGATTTGATTATTTTGAGAATGCTCATCTGAGTCTGATTTACGAATCTGAAATACCTACTAAATACGGATAAAAGGCGTTTCAATAGAAGATCATAATAGGTGGTCCGGATTCGTAAGTTAGACGCATGGTGCCATCCCAGGTGCCATCTATATAGACAGAAAAATCCATCTCGTTATGGGGGTCCTTTAAAGGTAGTTCAGATTCGTCAAATGAGATGCGCGGCGCCATCTTGCATACGCGTTGCGCACGGTGCGTAATGCACGTTAGCTCAGTGTCATGCGGTGCGCGCAAACTAACCCAGTTCAAAATGGCGACCCGCTATGTAGCATCCCCACGCTTGATGCCCTTTAATATTATGACGTCATACTATCCCATCATCCCGAGAACGGGTGAGAACAAACAAATCGTCAAAGAACCCTCGAAACATTGGCTGATTTTTCGGACTAGGTGCTATCTATAGCGAACGCCTTGCGCACGGTGCAAAATACACACTTACTCAATGAAATACAATACAATACAATATATAGTTACTTAGTTATATAGCGCTAAATATGCAAGGTTTTCACATACAAATGAAAAAATACCAATTAAATACAGTGCATGATAATTAATTATGCAGTGCGCACAAACTATAGCCTATTGCTATGCAGCATTTCACAGCGCCCTCTACATCCCCATGCATGACGAGCTTTAATTGTGTTGACAAACTAATAGTTTCTGATAAAATATCCAACATGTCGAAAGCGTTCTCAGAAGTTAGGAGCACTACATAATTAATTATTTACAAATAAACAAAATCAATTCATTAAAATGCTCCCTTTAGTTTCCAACAGTGTTAGAACGTCACCGCTCCCCGCGACCAATGAAATCTTCTTAATTCATTATGTGCATCCAAAATTAATTACACTATCAAATATAATACGTATCATCATTTTCTATAAACATAAACCAAACAATTATTTACAATTCCGAGTCAAACTTTAATGTTAAATTATTCCATAACTCACAATATTTCAAGAATATTCGATTTCAAAGCATATCCTATATAAAATTCTCCAGCCTTATCCAATCCACAAAAACGTGCATGAATAATGATCTCATATCAATAATTATCAATAGAAAGTCACATTAAACTACATAGAAAATAGTAAACAAATATACCATGCACTGAGAGCCTCTAGTTGAAATTATGGATTCCGAGGTGACAGGAAAAGCACTATGTTCTGAGGGTCGTAGACCCGAAGAACATAGTGCTTTTTCTGTCACCGAGGAATCCATAATTTCACTAGTGGCTCGAAATAGTGCATGATATATTTGTTTTATATCCTTCGCATAATCATAATCATCGCAAAAACAAATGATTTCAATTCAATTGAAGAAAAATATAAAGAAAAACTAAACATTGATCATGGAACCATCACTACACTGACTATGTTCTGTTTGTGACACTGACCCCCTTTGCGCAATAGTCCTAGCGCAGAGCGCGTATTGCGCTATCTTTCCATTCATGGTTACGCGCCTTAACAACTAATGCGCACCCAAATGCAAAACGCGCGCATCAAAGTGAATAATTAACTTGCTTTACATACTACACACGTGTAATTGTATGGAGAAAATACATTACACATACAGCTAGTGCAGTGCACACCGCGGCCGATTGTTAAATGACGAATTAGTGTCACGACCACAGAAGGACAACGATGCACAATGTGCACCATTGTCGTAATTTTTAAATTCGAATACCGCTACGTAATACATGAAATGCGTCTCTAGAATATTCTTTGGAACTTATTGATATTCACGGGTGAAAATATGCTGTATTTCTTTTTTAAAAAACTCTTTGAGAAATATCGTCGAGCATCTTTCGCAAGCTAAAACAAGACCTCTGCTCGCAGGAAAGTTTTATAACACGCATCTCTATGGGCTCAATATGATCACCCGGCGTCTATGACGTCATTCATGGAATAGCATTTACTATTCCATGAATGACGTCACGCATAGCACATTTTTCTACATGGGCATTACTATGTTTGGTCACATGACGCTATGTAGACCAATCACTGAACAGGATTTCATTCATGTAGGATATAAATCCATATAGTTGCCATAAATTCACTTTAAATCATATCTTATGTATATCCATTCCATACCCATATATGATTGACTTACTTGACTTAAGCCGTCCATACCATCGCTGGGATGTATGATGGCTTCTGCTTCACAATGCCTTGCCACATCTTCCTATCTCCTGTCATTCTGGTGGCTTTAGTCAGGGAGTCAATTTGTCTGTTTTTACAGTCTGCCTTGACACAGTCCATCCATCTCTTAGGTGGTCTTCCCCGCGATTGCCGTGTACATTTCCGTTGAGAAGGATGTGATCATATATGATTAGTGCAAAGTAATACATAATTTGCAGAATATTCAAACAAACAAAAATTTGTTGTTTGCTGAAAATCACTAAATCACGTGGATCCATTTCGCCCGTCTTTTCACTGTATACCGTTCTCATTTAATATACATGTACATTTTTGTTTTGATAATGCACAATATCGACTGTCTATATATTCAACATATTAATATTAAGATTTACTCTTCTCTTCAACTTAAATTAAGTACAGTTCCGAGGTTGGAATGTATGTAGGTATGTTAGTGACCCTTTTTATTAAGATTTTTACTTTTTTATTTTTCATTCGAAATTTGTCTAACCTTAACCTTATCTGCGTATTCAATATTCATTCACTACAAGCAATTATACATTCTAACTGTTCATCAAAACATTGACTTTAATTGATATGTCCATGAAATATAAATATCAGGGAAAAAACAAACAAAAACATAATGGGAACATTACAACAAAAATACATATACATAAGATGTCCCCCCCCCCCCCCCCCAAAAAAAAAAAACAATTTGTGTGCCCCAAATCAGTCCGACCACGCTACGCCACTGCATCCAGTGTTTAACCTACAGTACTTAGGTGAAGGGCGAACATACCATCATTTAATATCATCATTGTTGGGAGATTAAAATTTAACGTAGTTCCGGGTGAAATATTGATAGCTATATGATTCTATCACAGTTTTTTCACGATTTGTATACTGCGCATGTGAAAGTATGAAGTGATAATATTTGAGAAGAACAGTAACATGTAATCTAAATTAGTGATCATTCAAGAGTCACTTAAACAATTTTGTTCTTCTTATTTCTGCGGAATTTCTGAATTTATCATCATCTCAATGCTTATTTATAATGATCTAAACACAAGTATTCATTAAGAACTCACGAAGGACAAGTTTGGAAAATTGTACATTTTTCACAAGATTTCATTACAAATTCATGAAGGCTAACTTTGAGAAATATGGCATGATTTATCCTATGATTTGTGAATATGTTTAAATTTTGGTTCCCCATAATTTTCACATTATGTTGCACAAACTGTTTTCTGATTACGTAATAATGTCATATTAGTTTACACATACCTCCTTTAGTATCATTACTGTAATCATATTAAGAGCTCTTAGAAAATGCAAGCTATTATTATTACAGTAGTATTGTTGTTTTACTGTAGTTCTGTGTATCTTATATTGTATTCTAATTATTGTCATGAATATATTGCTTGGTTTGTTTATTTCGTTGTAAAATATGTTTATGTGAGAAATATGGAAATATATTCAAATCAAATCAAATCAAATCAAAGTTTCGTTGCCAATGACACATAAACAAACAACATTAATACAACATTTTTTATCTAAACAAACCTATTAATGATTTCAGAAGAGAGGGATGTAATTTTCGTCGCCGATGGCGCGGGTCACCAGATTTGGATGGGCGACCAGTCAGATATTCGCAACTCCATGCAGCCTCTCATCACCCTACCCGAGGGCTTTCAGCCCTATTACGTAACCTTCTCTCGTAGCAACCAGATGGTTTACTGGTCGGACCATGTCAACGGTGGACGGGTGTGGCGCACTGCCCTTGCCAACGTGACCGCGTGGGAAGCGGTTACAGTAAACATCTACGGAGATTGTAAGATGTTTGTTTTGTTTGTTTGTTTGTTTGTTTGTTTCAATCACTGTTAAAATTTTGTTGGGGTTGACGGCCCAGCTGGAAATAGCTATTTAGTTGAAAGCGGGCATTTAAACCCGTTTTCAAATAAAAATGTTTTCAGCTCGGCCGTCAACAGAAGGAAAACAAGATAACCAACAATAACTTTTCATAAACTGTTACAAACGAGAATAAAATAGTGCAAAATCGAATAAATTTACATATGCATTAGACATTTTTTTTTAAGACGTTGACTTTTGCGCAATAAACAATTTTGTTGGCGAACTTTCAAATTTGTAAAACCTGGTGCACCAAATTAATAAACATTGTGGCCCGGATTCACAAAGGAGGTTTGTGTTTGTGTTTGATAATAACAATGATTATAATAATAATAATTCTTAACTACTACTACTTTGCTACTACAACTTATACTACTACTACTATTACTACTCCTCCTATACTATAACTACTACTACTACTACTACTACTACTACTACTACTACTACTACTACTACTACTACTACTACTACTACTACTACTACTACTACTACTACTACTACTACTACTACTTCTACTACTTCTACTACTTCTACTACTTCTACTTCTACTTCTACTACTGCATATAATAATATTAATGAAATAGTATAAACATCAATGAACGAAATGTTACATCTTTTGCGTCGCGAGTGTATATACTTGCATGCTCGGAAAAGGTGTATACTAATTATTATATCAAACATTTACTATACATATACATTTGCCATAACCTTGTAACTGTATTATTATCATTGTTCACAGTACCTTTTGGTATCGCGATTTCCGAAAACCTTGGTAATATCTACTGTACATACAGTGTAGAGAAGGCCATTACGGCCACCACTCTAGGATCCCCTGCAACTGAGACGGAAGTAATCAAGGGTGCTGAGGACGTACGCGCTGTAGCCGTAGATGAAACTAACAGGTCTGTATTTAAAAACAACTAGTAACATTGTCCAAATCCACAAAACGTAATTCAAATCTAGAGGTTCTCTCATACCGTGTTGTATATCCGTATTACCAATAGAAGCATGGAACCGGTTTGGGTTTTTTTTCTCTTCAAATTTCCCTTTCGTTAAACAGATATTTACGATTGAAGTGTTTTTAACTATCCACTGGATAGTCACAATTGTGTACAAAGTTAGTGTAATGAGTTAGTGAATATAATTTTGCTTTTTTGTCCATTATACTCGGCCATATAACATCCATACAAACGTGATATTTTCACATAATACTCAGAGGACATATCGAATGACAAAACCACACATTTCACCAACCATTCATCACTTTCTGCCAACAAAGTTACTAGATCCCTTTAAAGTGGCCCTGCAAGCCAAATTATTTACTTAGTTTATTAATACATTCAAATATCCCTTTTTGGTCAATATTCCAGCCTGAGTAGTAGTTATAGGACCCCGTGGAAGAACAGAACCATCATGTTGATAGTTCTGAAACGGGCCATCCTCCCGATAACAATATAATATACAACATACAAATATAATTATTCTTTTATGACTCTGTAGTATACTTTTGTTAAAATATGTGTATTTTGTGTTATGTATAATGTGTTGACCATTGTTGTATTTTAAAAAAATCTTGATTCGGAAATAAAAAACAGACAACAAACAAACAAACAAGTTTGGATTCTCCGTGAACAATTAATGAATAAATTCAGTGAATGTCAAACAGTGCTCTGTTATAATTTGACGAGCTGAAGAATTGTAATATTGGTTGTAAAACTATTTCTGGATAATAGACCGCTTCTGTATATGTATGCAAATAATATGCGTATGACGTAAGACTCCCCGTTGGCAAGCTTAACAATAGTAACTAGGTCCGGCAAGCTTGCCGGAGCTTGCCGGACCTAGTTAATATTGTTAAGCTTGCCAACGGGGAGTCTGACGTCATACGCATATTATTTGCATACATTACAGAAGCGGTCTATTGTGTATAGTCGTGGTATGTTGACTGCTGCTCTGCTTTATCTTCCAGATTTCTGTACTGGTCCTTAAAGGATAAGATCAGGCGCGCACCCCTCCATGACTTGTCCAAAGACAAAGATGTTGTGAGCGGCGGCTCATACAAGGATGTCTTTGGCCTAACACTTAATCCCACAGGTAAATAACGATTTCTATATTAAAGGGACTGTCCGCCTTTTACAAATCGTCTGGTGACAGTTTCCAGTAGACGGATGAGGATGAATGTAACACACACACACATTCAGATCGAATAGCCCTGTAATTTGGATTCTACGAATGCAAAACGAATGCGCCCCTCCACCAAACTATATATCGGTCAATAAAGGAGTTTAACTGATTAAGCATAATATTATTACGACACTATTGTACTTATTCTTGTAAAGGTATTGTGAAGCCGACATTTGTAAATGTATGTCACGGAAAAGGTCTCGAAAATGAAGAATATACAATTACATGTAGTCAGTTTTAGCGAGTTTTGGTTATTTTGTTTAGTATGCGCTTACACCGTTGTTCGATCACAATCTGTGCGCGGGTCACGTAGTGGTCACGCACAGCAACGTGGTAATCCGTGGAATGCGCCGTGAGCGAAATTTCGCACCGGGTGAATACTAGTATATATAATGCACAATTAAATGCGCTGTGTCGTTTTATTATTTTGAGGTCTCTAACTCCACGAAAAAGAGATGTCAAGCCCTAATTTGTTCAGGCATGCTGTTAAATGACATTTTCTTTCATATAAGACAATAACCTAGCAACTTTTGAAATTTGGCTTGCAAAAGGAGAACAGTCCCTTTAACCCTTTGTCCCTTTCCTTACTGTCAATTCACTGTGTCACTTTATATGATAGTATCGTAGTTGAGTCTGGCCTCATTTTTAGACCCTGACCCGGGATCGGACTCGTATACTTGCCTTCACACACGTACTCGGACCCACCCATGGACTCGGACTCGACCTCGGACTATAATTATATGACTTGGATTGTAATCGGACCCGTGCACAGACCCGGAGCCGGTTTCGCACTCGGACTCGTACGTTGGCGTTGACCCAACACTTGGACTCGTATTCATAACCGGAATCGGATTCGGTCGGACCCGTACGCGCGCGGTTGGCTTTAACCCGAATCACGGACTCACGTATTCGTTATCGGACTCGGACCCCCCCCCCCCCCCCCCCCCCCGACCCCTACGTAGATTCGGACCCGAGGCCGAATATGAAGCAATAATGGAAAGATGATATTTCATTTGGCGGCCCTGGCCTCAAAACTGGCCGACTCGACTCAACTCTGCTCTATGGCAATCTCTTACGGCAACCTGATCTAATTTGTACGAGATACTTCTTGTGTATGATATTTATTTTAATTTTTGTAAAATGTTTAGCATATGCGTAAGAAAACAAGTAAACGACCGAACTACGGAAATCAATCATTTAAAAAGTAACGGTGCATTAATCAATATGGAAAATACTGCATTAATCAGGTACATAGTACAGTCATGATCCAGCAACATTTTGTGCCGAAAATTGCCAAAATTTCACTGCCACATTTGATCAGCAACACAATTCTTGGCGACAAATCTCAAACTTGTTGCTTTGCTGACAGCTGCTCCGTTCGACAATAATATAAACATTCTTTGATAAGCATCGTGTTTATTTAATTATTGCATCCATCAAGCAGATGGACTCATACTTATGGAGGAGCAATTGGCTGCGGAACTGTTGTCCGTGCAACAATATTTACCAATCATTTTACAAAAAATAATACAACGCATAAGTGAAAAACATGTGAAAAATAAAAAAGAAATGACAAATTTAGTAAGTTGTCCCTCCCCCCCCCCCCCTCTCCTACAATAATTCGGGCCACCACCCCTGCACCTGATAAGTCTGAACAGGCTACGCCACTGTGTTGTATCGCAAGTGTTGCCTGAGGCTGAAGAGGTGTTCTGGTCTTTTGGTCTAGTGGTTAGAGCTCTGCTCTTCGCACTAATCGGCCCAGGTTCGAACCTCGGCTACGTCTCTCGGATGGAGATGATAAATGGCGGTCCCAGACGTAAGCAATCAGAATTGATTGAACGCGTCTGCACAAACCAAATAACCAACCAACCTTAGGCTAAAGGACCTAAAGAATACAACATACTTTGGCACTTATTCCATAGTTGATGACTTGTAAAATAGGTCTGCCGAAACAATCCATGAAAATAAACACAGTAGTGATTTAAGACTAATTTTCTGATGCAAAATCTCATTTAGCAGCCAGTTTACCCCCACCCACATTTAGGGTCCAGAATCGGCAGCGTGATTGACATGTGATTGACAATTCATTGGCTTACGTCATGACGCGTCATCTACAGAATTTAGTTCATTAGTCCGTACTTTAGATGACGTCACATTTTGGCGATTTAAAAGTGGCGTTCCCAGGACAATTAGATATTATAATTACCCCAAAATTGATTGATTTCATGAGAAATGACTGCCAAATTCTTTTTCTTCAGGACAAATTACATATAGAGAGCCAAATTCTTAGTGAAAATTAGGCCATCTAGACGCTATAGGTCCTTTAATAATCATGCCGTGTTTCCCTCATTTCTCATCTCATATTGAAGGTAGCAAGTTGTTCTTCTGTGACACAACGTCCGGTGCTTTCTACGTGGACCTATCAGAGGGCCTCGCGGATGCAGTTGAAGAAGAGATGGCGAACCCCATCATCGAAGGTTAGACTATGTGCTCTATATATAGTGGCGTAGCTACATGGTGACAAGGAGAATGCCCCCCCCCCCCCCCCCCCAACAAAAAAAAAAAAACAGAAAAAAAAATAATAATAAATAAAAATAATTTGGCCAAAGCAATACAGAAAATTTGTGAAAAATAAAGAAATATACATAAGGCATGTCCCCATTAATAATTCGCGTGCCCCCACCCCACCCCGCTACGACACTGTATGAGCCGTTTTTTCACTTTGTGTTTTATTTTAATTTTTACCTTCATTTGTGTTTTCATTTCACTAATTCCACGACTTGTTCACAAAAATGTAGAATGCACAAGTATAAGCAAAAGAACGATGTGTTGTTCAATGCATATTATGACGCACATTCTCATAATATACAAAGGAAATTGCAAGGATATTTTTACCTGAAACATGTTAAAGGGATCTAGTATTTTTTGGTCAAAATCCTCAAAACTATACTTGGAACTCTAGCGGTTCTCACATACCTCATAATATTCGTATTAACAATACTGAGAAGAATCGAACAGCTTTTGGTTTTTCTAAATTTCTCTTCCCTTATAGAGATATGTATGCTTGAACTGGATAGTTAAACCTGTGTACAAAGTCAGTGCAATGAGTTCGCGAATATCACTTTGCATTTTCGCTCATTACTCGGCCATACTACATCAATTTAATGTGAAATGTTCACACATTACTTAGTGGACATCACAATTAACACTACACGTTTTTTAACCATTCATTAATGTTTACACTAATGTCAGCAAAGTTACAAGATCCCTTTAATTGAAATAACAATTATTTATATTTGATATTATAATTGTCATTATTTGTATTATTATTTATTATTATTATTATTATCATCATCAGTATAATTATTATTATAATTATTATTTTTACTATTATTATTATTATTATTATTATTATTATTATTATTATTATTATTATAAGCTTAGAAGTCGCCTTAGGGCGAATATGCGTGCTATAAAACAAGACGTTAGGGGGAATGTGTCGTTAAGGGGAAACATACCTTTCGCCCTAACGTTTCACCCACTGTTTTATAGCCCTTCCTGCTAGTTTTATCATGTGCTACTTTGTTTGCACCAAAACAACACCCTGAGGGCGTAATATGAGTCGATTATACTATACCCCCATGTCAACAGAAGGAGATATCCACATGATAAAATGATGCTCTTATATGTTGAATGCTATAAAACTGCGCCTTAGGGGGAAACACGGTTTTTCGATGTTATTTTCTTAATTTGGGATTATGTCTAGATTATCTGACTTGAAACATCATTTTGAAACCAAAATACTCCTTACTGCCAAATCTGGTGATATGAGAGTATTTACTTAATTTTAAAGCTTAGTTTGTACCAAAATGACCCCTCTATTTCTGTCATCTTTCCAAAATAATACTTTCCAAAAAATAATAATCGCTATTCGCGCATGCGCAGTAAGATACGACATTCGGCCGACCGTTTTCACGAACTCGTCCGAAAATGAGGCAAAGTCTTTAAAATAAGAAGATGATTTCTGGAATCATTCCAGCATAAATCGTAAGTATGTTTGTTTATTCATAACATTTAGTTCATGTATTTTACGTTCAGTTGTGGGTTTTGTTATGTTTGTGTGTTTTTATCATCTTAATTTAATCCGAACCTCGGAAATCCGAAACCGTCGCACCATGTTTAAAAATCCCAGTCCCATGCATGTATTTTTATGTCCTGTTTAACCAAGAAATCCGTCTGCTCAATTCGATAGAGAAACCATCCTTTTAACTATTACGGTATCCCTCTAGTAAACTAGCATGTTCATTTTACTAATGAAATGGTGGAGATTCTTTTAAGATTGCCGATCAGATGACCACACTAGAGAGAAGAATTGTTTTTTTTTTATCTAAGAAGTAAGAACGGCCCCTTGAAAGTGAAACAGAGGAATTCGGTAACGCGTTACACTTACAGTTACTGATTTCGGTTTACGTGATACCAGTGGCAAATCGCCAATCCTAACAATTGATTTGACATGCACACTCATGCCTCATGGTCATGGACTGTTTGTTATTATACTTCATTTTCTTTCATAACTTTATATAACCATGATTACAAGAGCACTGTTTCTCGATAAATTGTGAATAGTGAACAAAAAATTTGATTTGAAAATGAAATGCCTTTTGTCTTTTGAAATCGAAGAATGTGGCATATATTTATGGACCATTTACTTTGTAGATGTGGAATGTGGCTTTTTAATTTTTTATTGTGCAGTCTATTTTTTAGGTAAAACATTTGGCTATATCGTGGTTTGGTTTAGTCCATTAATGCAGCATGCTGTTAACCCCTTGTCTTGTAGTTGTAGGGGTGGGTTTAGTCCCCCGCCCCCGGGCCGGGCCGGGGGACTCCAATTTTCACAGCACCAAACTTACGGCAATTTCGATGGATTTCTCGGTCTACTAATCTTGAATAGATTTCCTTTGTTTACGATGCGAAACTCGATTTGAAAGCAGGGATTTCTTGGGTTTTCTTTCCAATGGCACGCGTTTTCCCATAGAAACAATAATCACGGATATGGACAAGTATCATGATGACATATAGAGCTTTGCCAATTTCGTAATCGCAATAGCAAGATCACTTAGTAAAACCATAAACTATAATATTTAGACAGATTTATAACTCGACTCCCTTTACTTACTCGTTAAATTAGGCTCCATCCTGTACAAACCTATGGATCGCCTTCCATAGAGTTGTACATGGCGGAGCCTATATTCGAGAGTTAGTATAGAGTTGAACTTCGCCAACTCTCTTTACTTGCTCGTGAAATTAGGCTCCGCCCTGTACAAACCTATGGATCGCCTTCCATAGAGTTGTACAGGGCGGAGCATTCATTCACGAGTAAGTAAAGAGAGTAGAAAACTTTAACATTGATTTTCATAATTACTTGTTGCAGTTTTTTACAGTGTCGGGGAGAGTGAGAGCGAGATATTGAGCAATGTTTTGCAGGAGTGTCTCCCATTCAAGCATCTTTTTTTGCTAAATGGTTTTGCACCGGTATAGCAATCTTGAGGTCTTGAGTTCAATTCCCGTCAAAGCCTATTTTGCTTTGCTCACGTTCAATCAATTATAATGCTTCAATTCAATTCTTCAATAACATATGTTTGTTATAATTTGTATCCTTTTTGGTGTGCCAAGGAAGTGCTCAAGCTTTCAAGTGTTACAACAAGTGTTGAAACTGCAAGTGCTGCAAGGCTATATAGAGCTCCAAGAGACCAAGACCCAAGGTAATTTGTTTAATTTGTGATGATTGCAACATATTTTTTCCATAACTAGTAACTCTAGAGAACGCCAGCGTTCTAGGTCCAGCTAATACTGCCCCCGAATTACACATTTTATGTGCACGATAATTGTGCGTAAAATAATACGTATGATACAGTACGTACCACTGATGAGCGCATAAATATGTGATACAACTTTGGGGTAGATAAAAATGATGATTTTTCGCTCCATTCCGCATTAAAATGAGTGATTTATGCACCTCTTCGACTTCTGTCTCCATTCAAGCAGAGTTCAAGTACCACGCACGCCGAATAGATGGCAGATTTGATGCGCATATGTGGTCATAGTCATACTTAGCACTGTTCACACCTACGAGGTTGCCTAGCTGGAATGTTCCCCAGGGAGTGGACAATGTGCACTTTGTGCACTGAATTGAGTGCAGTATGTATCAGATGTCCGGGGTAAAAATGTTGATGCGCTGCAAGTGTCGAAAGGAGGAACGTGCTCTATATAAGAAGCCACAGTTATTTTTTGTATAATATTTTAATTTAAACCTGCTGTCCTATATGTGACCTTACACCACAAAACGACTGTTATGTCGCTGTGATAGTTTATCTTTTTATTAGCTAAAATTGTTCAAAATATGAAATTTAGGATTTTGGTATTTTCTGAATAGGCATATTTTAATTTAGCTTCTGTAACATTTTGAGCGTCGGAAATCATGTTTAAATATTATGTTTCCATCTAATAAATGTGATCTTATTATAGCACTTTAATGGAAACTGATCTTTTAAATGGCCTGTATCTCCCTTATTTCAAAAATGCACCAGCCATATTCCAAATCCTTGGCATTCATGTTGAAAGGGTTTGCTTAGTCCAAATATGACAAATTGTATAACATTTTAAAGGTAATTGCTTCTATTTTAATGTTATATGAAAATCAGCAAAATCAGTTTTCCCGACTTATTGGTCGTTTTGTGGTGTAAGGTCACATATCATGTTGAATGAACAGTACCATGTGCACATGATATCCTTAGGTATGCATACAGATTAAAATTATGTGGATGTGGCGTGGCAATATTGGTAGAGTGCGCGCTTTTCGATCATGAGATCCCGAGTTCAAACCCTGCCCACTGCGTTTGTCCTTCAGCAAGACAATTTATCCACGATTGCTGCTCTCTACCCAGGTGTATAAATGGGGACCCGGTAGGAGGTGAAAGCCTTTATGTGAACGATCTTCTTGAGCCCATGAGCACTTGGAAGGAATGCTCCCCAGGGAGTGGAGATGGTGCACACAATGTTTACTGTTTTGCATTGTATCCTATGACTGGGGGTAATTAATATTATAATTGTAAAGCGCTTAGAGATGATTATCAATCATATTAGGCGCTATATAAATCAAAACATTATTTATTATTTATTATTGTATATTACCCCTGCAGTAAGGAGACCTTCTGTGTCCCGTCCCGGTGACCATCTCTACTCACATCCAGTACAGACACATACAATTGCCTTCAATCACGACCATTCAGTGTTGTATTTTGGCCTTCCATATTTTCCTCTTTATACATTTTTGTTTCTCACTCTATATCACTCTCACAGTGAGAAGACATCAACTGCAAGTCCACCTGACCAACCTGCTATGTCCCATCCTGGGTGATCATGTCTACTCACATCAAGTACAGTCAATCCTAGGTGTGCCCATGCTCATGGACCCCTTTAAAGTGCCTCCAAGTCAGACAATCCAGGTTAGTATTATATTATGTAGTCCAGGAGAATGTAACGCAATTTATGTACTTGTGTGTTGGATTAAAAAATAAAACTTTTCAATTTGTTCCAACATTTAACGTGACATGTTCAACAAGTCATGTCGGAATACATTTAATTAAACATGTATTTCCCTAAATAGTTATTAAAATAGTCAATTTCATTATCAACAGTAAATATGCAAATTTGTTCTTTAGTTGTAACTTGTAATGTTAAAGGGGTATTCCGGGCCTGATAAAACCATTCGTTATTTGAATTAGCAGAACAAGACTGAGGAATAATTGGTGAAAATTTGATCAAAATCGGACAAGAAACACAGGAGTTATATCTATTTGAAAATCATGTTGTAATGAGCGATCGTTTCAAAATTGCCGCCATATGCAACATCATTCACGAGCAACTCGCCATGGCTTTAGTACATGAAAATGCACGTATTTCTCATTTTCGTTGCTAAAAATTAATTTTTCTCTGCTTGTTTTCACGAATTCATAGAAGAATGTCGATGGGCCTAACCTCATTGGAATTTGTAAGCTAATAAATTTGCTTTGTTATGAAGAAAATAATGGCTGCAGCTCGCAAGTGACGTCACGATCGATAGGAATTGCGAACGATACTAAAAATGGGAGCACAGTTCATCCGGTCATATCTTTTTTATTACTCTACCGTTTTGGCTCAGATTTTCGATCATGATTCTTCATATTCACCTCATTTTATAGCAAACATCACATTTCTGGGGTGGAATTCCCCTTTAATTGCATTGTTAGGGTTATTCATGTTGTTTGAATTCATACTGTTTTTTGCAATTTGTAATTGAACAGAAAAAAAACAATTCCAAAACTTAATTAACCTGTTCCCTTCGAGATTCTGAAATCAACCCACCCGGTTCCCGTAGTCAATGGGTTAAAAGGATTTGCAATTTGGATTTGTACAAGGCCATGTATGGAAGGAATACTCCCCAGGGAGTGCAGATGGTGCACACAATGTGTGCTGGTTTACATTGTATCCTATGACCGGGGTAATGATATCATTGCAAAGCGCTTAGAGATGATTATCAATCATATTAGGCGCTATATAAATCAAGTGTATTATTATTATTATGTATAACTATTCAGTTTTATTTGTTTATCCCTTTTCTCTTTAGGTCCTGAAGGCAGACATGAGGAAGACGTTATCGCTGACCAATTGACAGGTGTCGCTCCTACCCCACTTCCTGCATCTTCACAGCATCATCATCCCTAACTGGAGGGGAGAGAAAGATGTTGAGCTCACAGCACCAGACCCCCCTATATTCAGTAGGACTCTTAAGCTGCTGGGTATGGAGGAAGAGCGTGATCCTATAAAATATCTGGGGCATGGGGGATGAAGTAGTAAAACCCATCTGCTTTTCCTCCATCTTACTTCATCATCACCATCGTTGACTATAAAGGGAGGGAAATAAGTTGGTAAAAGATCTGCAATATTAGGCCACAAGAGATACGAGAACTCGAATCTATGAGTGTATTCAAATCGCACTTGAAGACCCACTATTTCCCTCTGTAATTAATTGTTAAGTGAACATTATGCATTAAGTATTTGATTGCATAATTGTATTTGTTATGTTTTTGTATTAGCGCTATGATACCTGCATGAATAGCATACTTTAAATGACAATTATTATTATTATTATTATTATTGAGCTTGTGGCATCAGACCAACCTATCTTCAGTAGGACTCTAAAGCTGCTGGGGCTAGATAATAAGGAAGAACATGGTTGTAAAAAAATACCTCAAGCATTGAAGATGAGTAGCAAAATCCCCAAGCTATGTGGGGCCCCACACTTATTCCATAATTTTGAACCAGCCGTAAAAATAAATTAGGTTTTGGTTACTGAAATTCAGTTTGACCAAAACTGTACTCTCCTTACCAGAACTCAACTATCCCTTTAAGCTGTTATCAATGGATGATTTGTAAATCAATGAAAACCAAGTGTTCCAAGTGATTTGCCCATCTAAATTTTCCTCTATATCTTCATGAAAAATTTGTTTGAAACTGGTGTATTTTTTTTTATAGAGATATATACAATGCTAATGGCTCGTTCTTAAAGGGATAGTTGAGTTCTGGTAAGGAGAGTACAGTTTTGGTCAAACTGAATTTTAGTAACCAAAACCTGCATAGTTACATTACAAACTAATATAACTCGAAAGGAATACAACATTACAAATGACTTAGTAAAGATCCTGTTATCATTCAAAAGAGCCGTTAAAACTCAAGAGGGCGCTCTCTAAACACTCATCGGTTTGAACCATTTTGACTCAATTATTGTGCATGTGATGTTTCGATGAAATAGTGATTAGATAGCGAGGTAATCAACCACCCTTTAAATAGCTATTTTGTAACTTGTTTAAAAGAGGAAGCATTTTTATGCTTCCGTAACGAAGTTGCCGGATGCATTATGTTTTTGGGTTGTCTGTCCGTCCGTCCGTACGTATGTCCGTCTGTACGTCCCGTTCTCGTAATCGCGTTATCTCAAGAACGGATTGACAGATTCTGACCAAACTTGGTATATGTATGTATCTTGGGGGGACAATAAACTGATTAGATTTTGGGGGTCATGAGGTCAAAGGTCAAGGTCACTAATAGCTCATAATTGTGATACGTCAAGATCTAAAAGACAGAGTACCATCAAAATTGAGTTGACAGAATTCAATGTACATGTTGATTTGGGCTTGATAAATTGCGTAATGGCGGAGGCATCATTTTCGACTGCACGCAGTCGAAGATCCATCTAGTTTTTTTTTTTTTCGGCTGGTTCAAAATTATCGAATGAGTGTGGGGCCCCACATTTATTATAAATGGCCATGTTTATGGATATTTCAGCCATTTCTGAACCGATTCTGATCAAATAAAGTTTATTCTGCATTAAAATATTATGCTCTTTCAAATTTTACAATTAGTTTTTCATTATCTCACCAAAAATAATTGTATGTAGCGCCCTCTCTACCAAAACTCAACTATCCCTTTAAGTAATGACGATGAACAGGTTTGGATATGTTCCCTATATTCAACACTACTCATTAATCTCTGCAATACCCCTAAACTGGAAAGCAGTTATAAGGCATAATTTCATTGAAAATGCTGGAGAACCTTTTGATGAATGATTTGATCTCTTTCTACAAGTTAAAAGAACCACAAAATGTTAATATACCATGTTTGTTAAAGAGCATTGCTCACCAATTTCTGATTTAAATCAGCAACATGTGATTATTACTTGTTCATTTACATTGGTATACTTACTGAAACATTCTATAATACATGTACATGTATTGATACATTCTGTAATACATGTATTAATACACTCTGTAATACATGTATTACATTAATTTGTCTATATGTCTATATTTGTCTATATGTAAAGAAGTTGATTATTAGTCTTTTGCGTTCAGATATTTAAAGCATTTGGTTGGTGAAGGAAGCTGGGAGTTTTGCAAGTAAATGTACATGTAGTTTTAATATGAGAGAGTGCAGGCAATCATACAAAATAATCCCACTTAAAACAAAAAATCAAGTAGATTTTGGTTAAGATAAAAACTCTTTATGTCTTGATTTGTAACTTAGACTTTGGGAAAAAGAGGATTTATTCCTTTCTCAAACATTTCTGAGTGAAATCTTACAGACCAACTAATTAGCAAACAACGACTGTCATAATAGGTACATTAACTCAGCGCTGGATTGCCCGTTAACCCATTGAGAACGAAGACCACATATTTATTCCTAAGAGGAAATAAATCTCTATTGTATCAACAAATTGGCAATAGAGGAAACTTGATGTTTTGTGTAGACAAAATAAAATATGCACATTTGGCAATCCTGTCCAATCTTAAACGTTGCCAATTTGCACCTAAAATAGTGATCTTCAATCTGTTTATGTTGCCAATTTGACAATTCTCAGATTATTTTGCCTAAAATAATTCCTACAATGTATGAGCCGTCGCAACATTTAACTGTGACAAATGAGGGCTCGTATTTTGCAATACACTTTTCTTTTTCTTTTGGTACATAATTCAGAACCCTTTCGTGATGTTTTGTCAGTTACCCAGTTGTGCGCGTTCTGTCCAATTAGATTTGCACATTTTTGAACGCGAGATCTGTGGATTATAATTGGCTGCGTCTCTTTCCGCGGTAGGGTTCCGGTATATATGCTAGCTTGTGAAGGTCCAGATCACATTTTTAGCCACACTATACTTGCTAGTGCACTTAAATTATCTTTATTATTATCTTGACTTATTGATTATTTGATATAGGGTTGATACATTTCTCTGAATTATTCTATTTTGATATTCTCTAAAAAGTTATTATATTTGATTTTCTATTACACTTTCTTACTATTACGCTGAATTATTTATTCAAATTATATACTATGTTACTATTGAAATATGAATTTAAATAATTGCATTCTAATGTCTCCTAGGAACTGGCAGATTACAATGTACTTGATATCGCACTTAAATTTATATTACTATTATCTGGAGCTATTATTAGATATACTACTTTGAATTATTTCATTTTGATATTAATTATTTCAAGAAGCTACAGGGAAACCCCGTTATAACGAGGTAGTCAGGACTATCAAATGACGTGTACAATCACCCCCCCCCCCCCCCCCCCCCCCCCCCCCGGTTTTAGGGAAGGATATATATTTTTCTGTATGTATCTGTATACGAGTGGGAAAGAAAACATTAGTTGTATGAGCTAAGACTTGTTAATTCTAACGTTAACAGTCATTTATACATCCATTTTCAATTTTCGCTGCGCGCTTTGCGCGCGAACAGATTATCTCATAACTTCACCATAATAGCGAGTATCTCAGTTTGTTGTGTAACTTGCGTATGGTCTTGGGTGAGTATTTTTTTCTGTATACCGGGCCACGTAGTTCCAGTGTAGGCTGGCATTGCTCTGGCTGCTTGTGTGACGTGCAGATTGCACCATTTCAAGTATATTATTTTGGTCTAGTGTGCAACAACACATGGAAGATATAAAATAATTTCCTTATATAAGTTGCACGGGCAGCCAGGCTACAACATGATAAGTATCAAAATTTACTTAAGTCATGAGAATATTGCGCAGGGAATGAAATAATGAGCAAAAAACGTCTCTGAATGTAATTCCGTTATGGTGGAATTGCCCATATGTTCAAATCTTATTATATTACCAGAGGTAATGTGTGATATTTTACCACTTGGCAGTGTACATGTAATACAATTTTACTCAAATGTAAAGTTCAAGTATGGATTAGCTAATGATTACATTGACCATATTCCAACACTGCTTATTCAGAAGAGTGACAGTTGAACATCAATGCATATGAAAGTACAATATTCAATTACTCTCTTGCACAAGTTGGGGTATATCATTGTAATATATGCTCCCCAGGGAGTGGAGATGGTACACACAATGTGTGCTGGTTTGCATTGTATCCTATGACCGGGGGTAATATTATCATTGTAAAGCGCTTAGAGATGATTATCAATCATATTAGGCGCTATATAAATCGAAACATTATTATTATAATTATTAATAAAGTTTGCAGGCTACTTTGTGTGAAATGACAAGTAGTTGTTTTCAGATTATTGTGTAACCAAAGACATTTATTTCATATCAAGAAACAGGTTGCTGCCTTTAAAGATGAGTCACATGAACTTTTGTCTCTGTAAATTGATTGAGGAATGAATGTGAAGATTTTTGGGTTTATCTTTGTTATTTCATAAATTATCAATGCATTCATAGTACATGTAGCACATTTTGTTTGATTGTTACAATGTATCTTGTCCATACCAGAGTACTTTCAGACTGAATTTTCTTTTAAAATTTGAATTGTATTAATTTTGTCCACTCTGGAAGAAAACTGTGTCATCTATTATTCAATGATATATTATCATTATTTTTTTTGGTCCCAGAATATTAAGATAGTTTATAGTTCTGAAATGAATCATTTTGATATTCCTGGTTGTGTGTCTTGTTATTCCAACATTTAACAAAATGATGTATCACATCATGACATCTTGCATTGAATTAAAAAAATATATATATTAACTACTTTGGTGTGTATTTATATATATATGAGTGATCCATCCTTAGCTGATGAAGATGATAATAATGAGCATGATGGTGATGATGATATTGATGATAGTTATGTTGGGATATGATATGATTAACATGGCTATTATGATGATGATGATCATAAGATGGTTTTTAATGATATTGATGACTATTATGATCACGATAATGGTTGATGATGATGATGATGATGATATTGATGATTGGGCTATAATAATATTATACAGATATTGACTGTCTAGAGGGGCAATATAGCATTTGAGATCCTCGAGGGAAGTTATATTTTTGTCGAGGGACATTATATTTTTCCGTAGCGCCTAGCGCTGAGGAAAAAATATAGTATTCCGAGACAATTTCCATCTAAGAGAACTAGGCCTACCCCCTGGACAACTACCCTCTCCTGTTATTATCTAGATCTCATGCGTTGATTGCTATGAGAGATACGCATTCGTTTTATGTAAGTTTTTTAGGATTTGGACAATGTAAATAGATCCCTTAGCTACAACATCTTGAAATTACATTTACAATGACAATAATTTAATTTTAAATTCAATTTATTCCATTCTTGAACAGTATTATACAGTATATATAAATAACATTTTCATTACCCGTAAAACTCCGTGTATAAGACGCACTTTTTTTCCGTCGGAAAAATTTCAAAGTGGGGGGTGCGTCTTATACACAGGTATAGCAAAAAAAAAAAAACCTGTAGTCATGGTGAATGTGTATACACATGGTTTAGGGCATGACAAGAGCTTGTTGTCAGTTGAAGCATTCAGCAAGATATACCCTTTTCTCACACAAAAAATATTGGTTACAGATGTAAAAATTGCAAGTTTATTGAGCAGTAATACTGCTGCTAATGAATATTCATACATTTGTGAGCAGCAGTACTAATTAAGTATGCAATTTTCTAACCAGTGGTTATAAGTTTTGCTCATAATTAGAAATAGTTGTTAGTAAATTTAGAAAATTGCATTATATTTAGTGAGTATTGGTGCTCATGAATATTCATGAATATGAATATGAATATTTATGAGCACCAGTGTTACTGCTCAATAAATGTGCAATTTGTGTTACTACTAACCACTATTTTTATGTGAGAAAATGATGTTGATGAATGCTACATTCAACAATAAGCTATTGTCATGCCCTAGACCAGTGGCATAAGCATTCCAACAGCACTTCAGGGTCTTTTTAAAAAAATACAGGGTGTCCCAAAAAAAAAGCTGTGAAAGTTGGGGGTGCGTTTTATACACGGGTGCGTCTTATTCACGGAGTTTTACGGTAATATCAATATAAATTCAAAAGATAAAATGCTCCACCAAAATAGAAACTGTACACTCGTATAAGATTTAATATTTCATATTCATTTACGATAACATCTATGATATTGTATGAACTAAACCCCTTAATCACATAAAAATAAATATTTCAATGTTAAAATTACTTATTTCATAATCAATAAGGATTTTTAACCCTTTAAATATTGGGGTAGTCTGGGCATAATACGATGCATTAAATATAATCTGAACTGCCCTTTTCTGAAGTTAACATAAACTTAACATAACAGTAATTGATATGGTAAATAATCAAAGCATAACAAAAAATAATTGAAATACATCTTGAGTAAATGTCATTAGGCAATGAAGTAATTTAAATTAAATATCAATTGGGGGCTCCGGTACAGCGCCCCCGCCCCCAACGCCCCTAAACGTAATTTTTGGCCTGGGCTACCCCTCTACTGAATTAGTAATATTGTTTAGTAGGTTTAGTATTTAGCTCTGTGCCAAGAATGGCGCTTTTGTCCGGCAGGTAACGATAATTTCACTAAGCCACCTGACCTATCACCTATTGTGAAATCATTATTATATGAGAGCAAGCGAATTGAAATTAATAAGCTTAATTAAACAAATTATAATTATGTACGTATTACAAGTTTAATATCAATATTTTACCAACATTCAAGGGAGCAAACTGCACCCATTAACATATCGCCACAGTATGATACTGAGATCAATTACTTTCATGGCACAGCATATTACAGAGCATATTACTAATTTCGTAATCTGTATTACAAATACGTCACAGTTACATATACTGACAGAATATAATTTAATTTGATATTACAATGGGAACGGTTATGAAACGTGACATACTGTAATCCAGTGTCGTCGTATACCATGTATCTTGCTAAAGGATTATTATTATTTATTTTTTTAAATCTCAGTTCGTTAGCGAACTTTTATAATTCCTTAACTGGCTTGCACACACACCTTGATTTATATTGTTCAATACGTATTATAATGTAGGTAATTTTGTATGTACTGAATTATAATATCATAGTATTTCATCAGGTGATAGTCTGTACAATCAGCCTTAGTTTACTGAAGTAATTTTATGATAAATCCTCATCCCCGCCGAAGATAATTGATTATTAAGTTATAACCTATATATTAATGAAAAAGATAAGTGTAAGTTAAGGGGATTTCTCCATGACTGCCAATAAGTCAGCATTACCCTTTTTTGTATTGTGCAGTAAGGAGTATTTTGGTTTCAAAATGATGTTTCAAGTCAGATAATCTAGACATAATCCCAAATTAAGAAAATAACATCGAAAAACCCTGTTTCCCCCTAAGGCGCAGTTTTATAGCATTCAACATATAAGAGCATCATTTTTTTCATGTGGATATCTCCTTCTGTTGACATGGGGGTATAGTATAATCGACTCATATTACGCCTTATGGTGTTGTTTTGATGCAAACAAAGTAGCACATGATAAAACTAGCAGGAAGGGCTATAAAACAGTGGTCAATTCGTTAGGGCGAAAGGTATGTTTCCCCTTAACGACACATTCCCCCTAACGTGCTGTTTTATAGCACGCATATTCGCCCTAAGGCGACTTCTAAGCTTATAACCTATATATTAATTTTTTTTTTGGTCAGGTTAGTGAAATATGATGCACGTAAGCATCCCTCCCGAACCCTGATTGACCCTGGTCAAAATGGTCATTTTTGGAAATCTGGACATCGAATTTTCAAGAAAATGCAAGTGGCTGGTAACGTGCTAGGAAGACATACTCCTATTTAGTTTGCTGCAACATAAAACAATTATGGGAAAGTCCGATTTTGAAAGAAAAAAAATTTAAAATTAAGAGTACATCATAGTAAACATCCTCTGTGAATTTGAGCCAATTCCAATCATTTTAAAAAAAGTTATGGCCGTTTTCTGTATTATCCACTTGAGAAAATCGTTAAAATTGGCTGGAAAATCTTCTTTTTTCCATATCTCAAGAACCAAATGACCAATTGACACCAAACTCGGTATATTCATGTATCTAGGGGGATAGATGAAGGGTTGTGATTTTAAGGTAATTTGGTCAAAGATCAAAGGTCACATGTCACAGGTTTCCATTTGCGTGATTTTATATCTGGCAAATGTATGTGTTATAAGATAAGTTATTTTCTCAGCCAATTACTTGTATTATGCAATAAATTATATATATTTCCGTTAAACATGAGTTGCTAATCATTTCTATATGTCTCATTTAGTGACTTCTGCATTCTCAAAACAAAAAAAATTTAAAGGCCGAGACAGGTTTTTTTAAATGTTAAATATTTTCGCGAAAAATTCTTTAATTCACCTGAAATTCACACTGGGGGCTTATAAAGGCATACCGAATAATTGTCCAAGGTTCCAGCAATTGTTTTGTAATAGTCACAGTAAAAAAAACGTCGGAATTAGTAATCTCGAGTATATTGTGTAATACTTTAAGCGCGCGGTTACTGATTATTAGTAATCTCGAGTATATTGTGTAATATACTTTAAGAGCGCGGTTACTGATTATAATTATTTAGTATCAGTACTATTAGCCGTGTCCGATTTGTAATACAGATTATACAATTATATAATTCGTTCAGTCTACTATAACGTAAAAAATATATAATAAGCTTAGAATAAGTAGCCTTAAGGCGAATATATGCGTGCTATAAAACAGCACGTTAAGGGGAATTTGTACCTTTCCCCCTGACGTTTCCCCCACCCTGAGGGCGTAATATGAGTCGATTATAATGTCAACAGAGCGAGATATTCACATGACAAAATGATGCAATTATATGTTGCATGCTATAAAACTGCGCCTTAGGGGGAAACGGGAGGGTGTTTCACAAAGAAATTATTTGTCATCATGACAAATTTCAATTGTCATCATGACAAGTTGCAGTTTCACGAAGCTCATGACAACTTGTCATCGAAAAAAATTGTTTTAATCTTTATGGACGAGACTGAATGTATAATCTGCCAATACAACAAGAAGCCAGCAAGAACCAAATGATGGCCGTAAGTTTTTATCTTATTTTGTGTTTAATGTGTGATTGTGAGTTTGCATGCTATGTCATTTAGCTATTATATGTCATTGTTATCGACCTTACATATTATTTGTTGACAAACTATGTAGAAAATCGTTATATTTCAATGAAACCCTTCGATATTGCACTAGAGCGGTTATCGAGATCGCACCCCGCCGAAACTCTGCGGTGGCTACTATGTCCAAAAACCCGTCTCCCTGGCTATAAACGCGAAATAACATTAAACCTCCTTCACTCCTTGACCTTGTCCTTGCCCTTGATCTTACTCGAGTAAGACTAAACTGTAAAATTTAACACCTTTCTTTGTCATAACTTGCAGCCATGATATGGTAAACTGTCTCTGGTCTACAATTACAAAGCATTGTAATTGCCCTTGTCAAAGACTTTGACCTTTGTGTCGTGAGTTTGCAGAATGCCAGCCAAATAAATTGTGCTAATAGTAATAGTAATAATTAATAATTTTAATATAATTATAAATGTATATGCCACGAGTATAGCCACTAAACAAGGGTTAGGTTTATATGTTATAATGGTATAGCATGCAGTTGGGCCTAGTAATACACAATGTTAATTGTTAGTGATGTAAAGTGTAATTGATTAACTTGGCGCTAGATAAAATTGACAATTTTTCGCTCCATTCCAAATCAAAATACGTGATTTCTGCACCACCTCAACTTCTCTCCGAGTCGTATCGCGACTTGTGACGTTGTGTTAATTAGCCTTTGCACTATCATATCAGTGGCAGCACGGCTAGTATGCTCCCCAGTAACCTAACCAGGCGCCGTACGTAGTACGGCGCCTGGCATACTGAGGTGTGTATACCGTGATGGTAACACTTGATAGGCTTTAAGTGAGTTTAACGGCAAACACACTTATAAAAAAAATATATATATCATACTTTAAATAACATATCTCGGTTCATACTTACGAATTATGTTATGCATGGACATCAATGATCCAAATTGCAAAACGTCTGATGCTCCATTCGTTTGATTTATCCTGAAATTTACTATAAAACTGGCAAGATTACAGAAGTGACGAAAATGGTATCCGAATTTGTTCGCTGCAAGCAATATCAGGTGATCAAAAACTTGTCGGCAATGCACCCCCTGTACCCGATCAACCGATCGCCCCGCGCATGCGCTATGCATTGCCGACGAGTTTTCGGTCACCTGACATTGCATGCAGCGAACAAAGACGAAGGAAATAATAGTCATCATCATCATCATCATCAATTTGAGCTAAGTTATCATTCTTTTGCAACAATTTAAAGAGCAAGCAAGGTAGGTTGAATGTTTAATTAATGTCTAGAACTAAAAAAAAAAAAATAATAATAGATGGAAAGTTCTTGAAACCACCCGTCGGCAAATTTCCTACAAATTTTTTAACGTTTCGTCTTCACAGCGCCGCCTACGGACGGCGCTGATCACAGTTAGCTCCCCAGGTAGTTGAGATTAAATACCAGTGACAGTGTGTCACTTTAAAAAAACGGCGAGTGCGTCTACACTCCCATGCAGGATACTCATACTTCACAACTAGCTTGATGCGTTGACTGAAGTAAGCGAACAAAACTAATTCAATATACTAAATCCTAAAATAACGTACAGTCGTACAAGTTGAAGTAGTACTACTAGTAGACAGAAGTACTAGTACACATTTAATTCCTATTTGAGAATTTTAACAGATATGATCATTAGACAACATTCAATGCTAGTGTTATTTCAGTCATAAATTATTGAAATTCTGATGTGTATTTTTATTGTTCTATTATCTCATTCAATTTACAGGAATCAAGCCGAAAATCAAATCTTTCTACAGAAGATATCAAGATTCTTGCTAATTTTGTCAGCGAAAATTATGATGACATATTTGGGAGAGCAGATCGGCCACAGGTAAGCAGGGAAAACAATGAAATATATATATCACTTTATCAGGGACTACTTTTTAAGCCATGCCTGCACAAAAATTGATTTAAGTTAAAGGAAGTTTATTGGGCATGGAATGTCTTCTACAACATCTGTACATTGGACATTAGATATTTAACTTGTATAATTAAATCAACTTTTATAGAGAAAGGCGCAGGATCACGCGAAGTGATGCAGCTTTTTTTTATTAATTAAATTCAAACATAGAGGAAACTGACTAGAAATATTTGAGTGATTAAAAGTGAGCAAAGAAAAATAGGCTTCGCCGGGAATCGAACCCGAGACCGCCGGATTGCTAGACCGGTGCTCAAACCATCAAGCCACGAAGACTTTGTATGGTGGGCGTTCCCATGAAACCCTTTTCAATGCTCGATTAGTCAGAAGCTATATAAACTGGGCCAATTGATTTAATTATTCTTGGGATTGGCCCAGTTTATATAGCTTCTGACTAATCGAGCATTGAAAAGGGTTTCATGGGAACGCCCACCATACAAAGTCTTCGTGGCTTGATGGTTTGAGCACCGGTCTAGCAATCCGGCGGTCTCGGGTTCGATTCCCGGCGAAGCCTATTTTTCTTTGCTCACTTTTAATCACTCAAATATTTCTAGTCAGTTTCCTCTATGTTTGAATTTCATTTGTATTAATCTTAACATTGTAAGTGTAACATTTGTATATTTTTCTTGACAGAAATACAAGCTTGATAGTGGCTGAATTGCTGGCCTATTGGAAACTCTGATCCAAGATCATACATCATGTACCTCTCTCTGTTCATCAGGCCCAACTTCCCAGCCCACTTTCTTGGCCCCAATCTTTGGTAAGAATTAAAAATTAAATGTTTTACATTTACATCACAGTCATACATTTAAATGTTGTATTTATAACATACATGGATATTTCCATATATTAGATGATGGTACAGACAGCAGAGATTACCTGTGAACAGTCATTGTTATGTATCAAGTCAGACCATTTACATTTATTTGCCAAGGGTTACTTTGCAAGCAAGCCTTCATGAAGAGAGCATGCTAGAATTGTTTTTCAAAATTATGTAAATTTATAAGGGCTCTTTTTGGTATTTGGGGGAGCTAAAGAGCCCTTTGTTCCCCTCTCCTCTCCCATATTTCTTCCTGCATTATGCATATTGAATATAATTATGATACCGCATTGGCTTTTGATTTAAATAGAATATCTCCTTTTTAAATTTCTTTTTAAAATTAGAAATGCTGAGATTCTGGGCACATCACGTTGATCTGTCATAAAGACCAGTCATCGCAACTTGCAGGTCCATCCATCCAGGCACGCATGTATGTTGAACTTCAGAAGGACAGTCTTCGAAAAGGTGTAGAGGTACATTATTAGTAAGCTTAATTATTAGAGAGACATTTGACACTTTTGTTATTCTAAACTTTTGTATTTTAGTTAATGGGCAATTCCAAGCAAACGCCATGACGGTCAGAGGGTGTTTCTCACAATGAAAGTCCAAATAACTCATAAAATCTAAATATCTAGAACCAACTTTTGATATGCATCTGTTACCACTATCCTACCAATAATTTACAATAGGAAAGAAAACCAAAATTCCCAATAAATTATGAATTATGAATATCAATATCTGCCGTAACACCGTGATGGCAAAAAGACATGGGTTTCTTACATGCTAAGAAACTAAGTAAACTCTGTGAACTACCTGAACATTTTGCACTTTTGTCACATTGATTCTTTGTACTAGACATCAAGCTAGAACATCCAAATAAAAATGTAGAAAAAATCCAAAGTTAATAGTAAATATGATATCATAAATGTATCTATGCACTGTAACGCCGTGACTGTAACGCCGTGACTGTAACGCCGTGACCTCTGAATTGTACATGTTATATATATGGGAGATATTAAAGAGATGAATAATATGATATAATTTTAATGTAGTGATCCAGAATCAATAAAGAACTAGATGAATGGGTGATATAACCAAGATGCTATTAAATGATCATCCGCATGACACAAATTTGCAGCACAGCGCCCTCTATTGATCAAAAAATCTTTTAGGACATAATTGAAATTCTTATCTATTTCAGAAGTTAGTTAATGGAACCATCAAATATTAAAACCAACATACATACTTAAATGTAACAATGAAATATGAGACCTTTGACATCTGACCTTTGACCTTGTTTCTCAAAATAACATACAAATGTTTAATTTTTGGTCTGCACAGTGCATATTTGCAAGTGATTTGTTTCATGTAACATGATTTCAGAGTTAGTAAATGTTCGTTTTTGAATTGGTAATTATCCGAGTGACCTTTGACCTGTGCCCCAAACAGTTTCAGAAAATTGTCTTTTACCTACAGTACTCTTTCTAACATTGATTCTGGAACTTAATTGTGAGAACAAAAAACAACAATATTTTGACCTGTTGACCTATGACCTCCCATGATCCCATTCCCTAATCAGGTCATATACTTCACTGGATGCATACCAGTATTATTATCATGTTATCCTTCAAGGATTCTCAAACTATCTTGATAATAATATAATTTTTGCATATTTGTTAGCTATGTGACCTTTGACCTTTGACCTCATGGACCAAAATCATATCCAATAATCCGTACCTCTAAATACATGGATTGTACAAAGTTTGAACGAAATCCATCCAACGATTCTTGAGATATTGCAAAAAAAAGAACACTGATGTACAGATGCACATACAGACAGACAGACGTACAACCCATACACATACATGACTCGGGTAACTTTGAGATGGAAACATTATCAACTGACCCTATTCATATAATTATAGCATGTGCAATGCCCAAGCATACCTCCAATAAATATCTTACACTATTTGATTATGTCTACTGTGTTATGTCAATGGGAATCCAGTAGGTAGCGTCACGGCGTTACACAAAACGTAACGCCGTGACCAAATTGATATTGATTATATTAATGAGTGGTAAAAGATAATGCTGCTATTCAGCATGCATATTATAGCCCTATGGGCTAATACAGAGAAAACAAAAAATTATTTCATTCCCATTCATATTTTTCCAGAAATATTAAAAATATCTGTTTTTAGTGTAACGCCGTGACATATTGATGACTGTAAATGAGACAGTCACTGAAGCGGAACGAAGAGCGAAAATGACGAAATCGATGTTTATCTGAAAAACTGAAGCAATGATCCTATCAACACTGAAATAAAATTTTATGAAAACTCCTTTTCGCAGTTCTTTTATGCTTACTATTTAATGGAATGTTTTGTGAAAATAACTGAAAATTAATTTATGCTATATATTAACAATAAAATGATAGTTTACAATTTTTTTTTTCAAAAACAAAATGCATTTTTGGAAAGTTCAATCTTTTAGCTTTCATTTGATACCAAATTTGTTATGGTACAACGAATTTGAAAATTCAGTGGTTATGTCAATGTTTGCTTGGAATTGCCCTAATACAATACACGATTTTATTCTATAAGCTCAGAATTTGTGTCAGATAACAGGATTAAAATGCTATGCTGAACATGTACAAATACATGTTCTCTATTGCCTAGTCCCAGACGTTCATTTAAATGTTTGTTATTAATTTGGCCGTTTATAATGAGGTAAATTTGAAAGTCCTAGTTGAATTTAGTTGAATTTAACAAAGATTATCATTCACTTTATACAACCCTGTTCCTTATTTGCTTTTTCTGTTGTTAAATTTTTTATTTTGTAGCTTGTTTGTTATTTTGTTTAATAATAATTATTTTTAGTTAAACCAATCATTGACAAGTGTCCACAAATTATTTATTCTATAAAAAAAATATTGTGAACTGTAGGAGATTATGATAATGAGCAATTTCTTGGATAATATCCAAGGTCATTAGCAGTTTACTTGATCGTTCCATACAGTCTTCCAAGATATGCTAGACTAAAATTAATAAAGCGGCAGGGTGATATCTTTATGAATTGCATAGTTAACATGCAAAATTTTGAGCTCGCTCTTTCCTTTGTCTGCTGATTGCATTTAATGGGCACTATTTTGTTTATTTTTTCTTCATCTGCAGATACTGGCCACTGCTGTGCAACCTCAGGACATAACTGGATGGGATGAGCTTGTAGGGACTCGCTTCACAGTCTGAACATCAGACTAGCCATGCATGTACAACAAACCATCGATACCAGCTTGGTAACTCATCCACTTCAGAGGAAAAGCTAGACCGACGTTAACAAAACAACTTGGAACCACTTCCTTACTCTGGCCTAGCGTTTACTTTCGCCCAGATAACTGTCTCTTTGTTCCAAGCTCTCTTCATGTCAGGTACATTGACTTTTGGCAAAACATCACTACTCTCTTTCTACCTCTCATCCAAAGAACACCTTCGCCTTCTACCTCCTCTTTGACATCGCCATGTGCAGTTACCATCTGACTCACATGGGCATCGACAACCATGGATTGTAAACAGGGCTACAATCCATGCCTCACTCACACACCTGTAATAGGGGAGAATCTGCCGACCAACATGGCCAAGCCTGCTTACGGTAAGCTTCTCCACATATTTTGTGAATTTACTTTATCAGTATTTTGGTTTATATTGTTCTATTCATTCAGCATTGGTTCGGAAAACATTTTGGCTGGGGTCTATGCCTGCTAGATGTATACCAAAAAAGTCTTGAACACGTTGGAAAAAGTATAATTTAAGCATCAATTATTGATGGATCAGTCTTGTGTAAGGTTAGAAAGAGTTCTTGAAAAAGAAATATGGAACCCTTGAATTAAATCCTATGCTTGATTTTGTATCACGAACAGATAAATATATTATCACTGATCATTGCTTTGTCATCATTAATTCTATATGAGCGGTTAACATCATCAGGGTGCCCCTAGTAGACTCTACTGTGCGCCACAAGTGTCTAATGACAGATGTGCTCGCGCTATAAATTTATAGTTATTATTAGTATTATTATATGCTTTTTATAGGCTCATTTACATTGTAATTGTGCAAATTTACATCTGATTTTAATTTTACTTTGACAAATTAATTACTTTACAGATGTGCCGCATGCTCCAAGCAAGCCACAAGTCACTGCCGTTAACGCAACCTCAGTGACCCTCAAGTGGCGACCACCAACAGAAGACGGTGGCTCTCCGATCACTGGCTACGTCGTCCAGAAGAAGGAGCGACTTGCCCTTCGTTGGACGCCGGTGAACTCCACTCCGACCACAGAGGCCATCTTCACGGTCACCGGACTCATGGAGAAGTCTGAGTACGAGTTCAGGGTATATTTGGACAGCCCAGCGAGTCGACCGAGTCTGTGCTGGTCAAGCCTCCATATGGTAAGGCCATAAAATGGACTTTATTTTGCTCACAAAAGTGAGTAATGTGATACAATGCTAATGATAAGTGCTTATGTACAAAAGTACCAAGAAAGAAATATGGAACCCTTGAATTAAATCCTATGCTTGATTTTGTATCACGAACAAATACTACTCATTAATTTCTGCAATACCCCTTAACTGGAAAGCAGGAAAGCAGTTATGAGGCATAATTTCATTGAAAATGCTGGAGAACGTTCTGATGAACGATTTGATCTCTTTCTACAAGTTAAAAGAACCACAACATTTTGATATACCATGTTTGTTAAAGAGCATTGCTCACCAATTTCTGATTTAAATCAGCAACATGTGATTATTACTTGTTCATTTACATTTCAGTTGTGTGGTATACTTTCTGAAACATTCTGTAATACATGTATTGATACATTCTGATATTTCTTCGCACGGAGTAAAATTATATTAAAGGGGACCACCGGGCAAATAACAACACATTACTACATGTTTTGGTACCGTTTTGTGATATCAAATAGATACCTAACATTTTGCAAAGGGTTGAGTAATTCATAAAAAAAGCAATTAATTTCCACCACTTATGGAACCACTACTATTTCCTGGTTTGCGAGTGCGCCAATTCTACTCACGCGTACGTTTGTAGGCAATATAATTCTGAGCGATTCGCTTGCTGCACCCGCGGTAGTCTACACAATTCAGACCGCATAAACGCATGCTTTAGAATGGTGATGCGGTTTCCAATTTTTTTTTTTTTCTGCAAACATATTTTTGTGAACTTGTTGATGGAATGGAATACTAAAGATGTTACCTTTCTATTATACAAATATTAGTTTTGGGTGGTGGTACCCTTTAATAAGAGAAATGTCTTTTGAAATTACTACTCCAAAACATAGATCAGAGTGAGTGAAATATTCATTCATTATCCTATTAACTATCAACCATTCATTCAGGTCTTTCCAAAAAGAGATCACTGTTACGGTACACATTTAAGAAAAAGATGAGTAATTGTTTGTAAATATGAATGTTGCAACAGTTACACATTGGGGACGATTTTACTCCTATCTTAAATAAAAATTTGTTTGTTGAGATTATCCTATGAAGAAATTTGTATTGAAAGTTCAGGGTACCACCACCCAAAAATCATATTCTTATTAAAGATTTATAGGTAACATCTGGAGTATTCCATTACATCAACAAGTTCACAAAAATATGTTTCCAGAAAAAGAAAAAATACTTGGAAACGCATCACCATTCTAAAGCATGCGTTCATGCGGTCTGAATTACGCAGACTGCTATGTGTGCGGAGCGAATGAATCGCCCGGGAATCTATTGTTTACAAACGTGCGCGTGAATAGCTGCATTAGCGCACTCGCAAATGGTTGGCCCGTATGGAACCAGTAAATAGCAGTGGTTCTGTAAGTGGTGGAAATTAATTGCTTTGTTTATGAATTACACAACCCCTTGCAAAATGTTGGGTATCTATTTGATATCACAAAACGGTACCAAAACATATAATGAATAGCTGCATTAGCGCACTCGCAAATGGTTGGCCCGTATGGAACCAGTAAATAGCAGTGGTTCCGTAAGTGGTGGAAATTAATTGCTTTGTTTATGAATTACACAACCCCTTGCAAAATGTTGGGTATCTATTTGATATCACAAAACAGTACCAAAACATATAATAATGTGTTGTTCTTTGCCTGGTGGTCCCCTTTAAGCTGTTATCAATGGATGATTTGTAAATCAATGAAAACCGAGTGTTCCAAGTGATTTGCCCATCTAAATTTTCCTCTATATCTTCATGAGAAATTTGTTTGAAAATGGTGTAATTGTTTTGAGAGATATATACAATGCTAATGGCTCGTTCTTAAGTTATGATGAACAGGTTCGGATAAGTTCCCTATATTCAATACTACTCATTAATTTCTGCAATACCCCTAAACTGGAAAGCAGTTATGAGGCATAATTTCATTGAAAATGCTGGAGAACGTTCTGATGAACGATTTGATCTCTTTCTACAAGTTAAAAGAACCACAAAATTTTGATATACCATGTTTGTTAAAGAGCATTGCTCACCAATTTCTGATTTAAATCGGGAACATGTGATTATTACTTGTTCATTTACATTTCAGTTGTGTGGTATACTTACTGAAACAGTCTGTAATACATGTATTGATACATTCTGTAATACATGTATTAATACACTCTGTAATACATGTATTACATTAATTTTAGATAGCCACTTGTCTATATGTAAAGAAGTCGATTATTAGTCTTTTGCGTTGAGATATTTAAAGCATTTTGTTGGTGAAGGAAGCTGGGAGTTTTGCAAGTACATGTAGTTTTAATATGAGAGAGTGCAGGCAATCATACAAAATAATCCCACTTAATAACCAAATAAATCAAGTAAATTTTGGTTAAGATAAAAACTCTTTATGTCTTGATTTGTAACTTAGACTTTGGGAAAAAGGGGATTTATTCCTTTTCTCGAACATTTCTGAGTGAAATCTTACAGACCAACAAATTAGAAAACGACTTTCATAATAGGTACATTTGTACTCAGCGATGGATTCCCCTTTAACCCATTGAGAACGAAGACCACATTATATTTATTCCTAAAAGGAAATAAATCTCTATTGTATCATCAAATTGGCAATAGAAGAAACTTGATGTTTTGTGTAGACAAAATAAAATATGCACATTTGGCAATCCTTTCCAATCTAAAACGTTGCCAATTTGCACCTAAAATAATGATCTTCAATCTGTTTATGTTGCCAATTTGAGAATTCTCAGATTATTTTGCCTAAAATAATTCCTACAATGTATGAGCCGTCGCAACATTTAACTGTGACAAATGAGGGCTCATATTTTGCAGTATACTTTTCTCTTTCTTTTGGTACATAATTCAGAACCCTTTTGTGATGTTTTTGTCAGTTACCCAGTTGTGCGCGTTCTGTCCAATTAGATTTGCACATTTTTGAACGCGAGATCTGTGGATTATAATTGGCTGCGTCTCTTCCGCGGTAGGGTTCTGGTATATGCTAGCTTGTAAAGGTCCAGATCACATTGTTAGCCACAGTATACTTGCTAGTGCACTTAAATTATCTTTATTATTATCTTGACTTATTGATTATTTGATACATTACTCTGAATTATTCTATTTTGATATTCTCTAAAAAGTTATTATATTTGATTTTCTATTACACTTTCTTACTATTACGCTGAATTATTTATTCAAATTATATACTATGTTACTATTGAAATATGAATTTAAATAATTGCATTCTAATGTCACCTAGGAACTGGCAGATTACAATGTACTTGATATCGCACTTAAATTATTATTACTATTATCTGGAGCTATTATTAGATATATATATTATATTATATTTTACTTTCCATTACACTTACTTACTATTATGCTGAATTATTTATCCAAATTATATACTACATGTATGTTGAAATATGATTCTCAATAATTTAATTTTAATGTTGTTCATTATACTATTTTACTGCCCTGCGCTGGCAATTATATGCCAGTGTCCTGGGTTATGTATTTCTTTTTATTTTGTTGACGAAATTTGACTAATAAAGTGATGATTTTAAAAACCTATAAGGTTCTTGATGTTTTTTAATTAGGTGCTCTCTATTCAAGCTGTGCTTTTAGAGATGTTCACCTCCAATTATATTGTTTTGTTAATGTTTGTTATTGAAAATATTTGGAAATAAATGTTGTATTGAACTTGAACTAAATGCCAAGTGTAGGCCTACTTATTGTTCTCCCTGTCATGATCGAAGGGGAAATATGAGATGCATTGTCACTATAGAGGGAAATATTTATTTATTTATTTATTTATTTATTTATTTTGGTATACATTTCAAACTGATCAGCAGCAGTGCTGAAAGGATCAGTGTACATTGAACTTCAAAACATACATACTATAAATAATACAATATAATTGAAATATAAACATGCATTATTGTCACTAAGAGGGGAAATATGAACTTATAATTCCCCTTTGTCACTTTTCAATAAGAGGGGAAATATGAACTTATTATTCCCCTTAAGCCTGGCGCAGACAGAGCCGACTCGACCCGATCCGACTGGTTTTAATCAGGCTAGAGTTGGGCCCGGTCGGTCGGAGCAGATTTATCGTGTTGAATCGGCCCCAACTGGCATCCGACTGTCTCTCGACTGGCAAAATATGTGTCGCGAGGCACTGAAAACTGAGCCGATCGGAATGACAACCAGTCGAGTCGGCTCTGTCTGCGCCGGGCATTATGGTCACTTTTCACTAAGAGGGGAAATATGAACTTATTATTCCCCTTATGGTCACTTTTCACTAAGAGGGGAAATATGAAATTATTCTCAAGTTCAACTGTTCAAGTTCAGTTTATTTCACATCACATTAAAAATACATCAAAATATACATCAAAATATATATACATAGGGAACAGTATAGAAAACAGTATTCAAGAGTATAAACAAACATCTAAAACATCTACACACAGCTATACAAGGACATGATAAAATCATAATAATAAGCCGTAGAGGATGTGAGGGAAAGGCAAAGGCCATTGGCCTGTCAAGGCCTTTTCCCTTTTTTAAACTACAACTTATTGAAATAAATATCAAAATTAATTACAAAAACACACGTAAAAAGCAGACGTTTAAATTATGGATCTATTGTAATAACGTATAATTCAATAATCCTTTATACTTCCTTTTAAAATTACCTAGAGTTGGACACTGTTCGAGTTCATCAGGCAAATCATTCCACACTATCGCACCTTGATAACTAATAATTGATCTAGAAAATTTATATTTACAGAACGGAGTATATATTTTATATGTGAGTTCCTTGTTTTATACACATTTACATCCCTATTATATTTAAAATATCCATCAAAAAGGGGAGGTAATAATTTTTTGAAATATGAATACATAAAACATGCAGTCTGCAATTTATTTATGTCATATACATTTAATATTTTCAATTTCAAAAATAAATCATGTGTATGTGCTAAATAATGTGATTTAGTAATCGCACGGACAGCCCTTTTCTGTAATAAAAACAATCTATTCAATAAATAAAATGAGCAATTGCCCCATACAATATTACAATAACTTAAATGTGATAAAACCATACTATTATATATATTCACTAACATTCGCAAAGGCAAAATATATTTCAAATTATTTAATACTCCAACTATTCTCGAAATCTTTAAAGAAATATAACTAATATGCTCATTCCAACTTAATTTTTCATCTATAAATACACCAATAAATTTAGTACATTTTACTTGCTTTATTACAACCCCATTTAATTGAATATTTATCAAATCTTCATTAATATCTAAATGATGTGGTCTAAATATTATATAACATGTTTTACTGTAATTAATTTGGAGTCTATTACATGTAGCTGGGCAATTCCGTATGAGAGAAGGCAAAAACACCACATCTCAAAGTTGAGCAATCTTCCCTAAATCAAACTGTTATCAATAGAGGAAAACTTGAATTTTAGGAAACTGAAAACCGTTTGTATATAGCTCGATTGGTTTTTCAAATATTTCTGCTTGAATTGAACAGAAATTTATGACCTTTTATTCATAAATCAGCTTCATTTTGTGAAAATAAAGTGAATCTTTTAATTCAATGACTGTTTCTGCTCACTTTCTCATATTTTCCATACGATGTTGTAACAAACACAAATTGTAAAGCATGGGCAGTAACTTCATTGCATATTTTTTTGAGAATTTTTTTAAATCTATGCACATTTGATCGTAATTCCGTTACGATAAAACGATTTAAGTTTTTCTCAATATCTTATTACTTGTTCTTTAGTCATGTCATTGTGAATTCTCTTCCTTCACCATAGTCCTAAGAACTTCCAACATAATTTTCTGAAATAATGTCACTACTTTTTCCAAAAATGGCGTAACAGTATTAGTAATTCCGTTACGTAACGGAATTACATGCACATGGTGTGTAAGGTATTGAATGATATTGCTGAAAATAACATTTTTTCTTGTTCTGAATGTAGAAATACCCTTTAAATAGCATGAACTGTAGCCATGTAGACAATAAGTCATTATACATACAGTACATGTACTATACAATGTTACTTTATCTGACTCATTACCTCACATGCTTCATATTGCATCAATGGTGATTTAACTAAATTGATACACGATAGATAATTTCTCTAATTTCTCCACGAACATAATAGAGATGATAATGTTCTATCATTAAATTAGTTTCCAGCAAGACCCACTTGACTGAAATTATGAAGATGCAGCAGATTCATGTTTGTACTTTAGAAAGGGAAAAACGAAAAAAATAAAAATTAAAAAATATCCAGTAATTAGTATGACACTGGTTCTACATTTATTTTCTCACATTAATTTACATTGATGTATTTTAAGATATAAATCATACCTTCAACTTTCAAGGAGATTTAATATTAATAATTTTGTATGTAGATTTGAATATCATTGATCAGTTAAGGGCTCATAACTCACCATTAATTATGTAAATTTGTATTAAACTGAAGCATATAAAATCAAACATAAATACAGAATAGGCTTCAAGATATTCAAAACTATATAATACAGGCTAAGATATGTTTTTATTCATTATCATAAAGTCAGAATTCATTGAGTGTTCAGTGTGCTTCTGTATGCAGATCAAAGAAGATGTACAAAGTATTTGCATTTTCAAATGGGAATTCCTAAAGGTGTCTTTCATTTTTTGCAATTCGATTTTTATATTTTATATATGCCAACTTTTTGTATTTGGATCATACATGTTTATATCCGTACATGTATTTCATGAAATGAATGAAAACGCATTCTAAATTGATTTGAGAGTAAATTAAGATCACTTTAGGATGAATTTTTAAAAGAATAATTTTAGAATATAACAAGAGTTTATATAACAAATCTCGATTTGTTTGTAATTCTGTTACGCACACACATAAATTCAGGACTTGTTCTGGTCCTTATGTAAGAGTTTAACAATGCATACATTGTTTAACAATGCATACAAATTAACAATGCATACAAAATCTTTACTATAGACTACGCAGAAAAATGTAACCAAGAAATTGCATTTTCATGGGTGGATTCATGGGTGGATTTCACAGGCGTAATTCCGTTACAGTGACATTCGTTTGTCTTAAGGTAATTTCAGAGGTTAAAATAGATCATTTCTGGAAAAAAGATGTACCAAATTCAAGTTTGTAACTTAAATGATAAGTTTGTATTACCAAGGAAGAATTTTTTGTGGTAGCTTTTGCAGAAAATCATTACAAAGTTAGTGTTGAATAAAAGACCCCTTTCCGTTATGATTGTATTTTGGTCTCCTGACGCTACAGTGTTATAGATTTGTACCTCTAGTACCCCTGCCAGTTATTAAAGTTGTAAAAACTGTGGAAGTGAAAAGAAATTTTAAATATGATTAAGAAAACAGAGCTAAAAATCACTTATATGTCATTCTGTAACAGTGGAATTGCCCATTCACAATGCATTTCCATTCACACAGATTTCCAATATTCAGGAAGTTTACGAGGCTTTATAGCATTGAAAGTTGAATTATTTGACCTGTTTGTGATTTTAAATTGTTTAAATGTTTCTTGATATTGATGATGTGCAGTTCTTTAGCATGTCACATAATGTAGGTACTTTTTTTTTTTTTTTACTTTGGGTTTTTTCACAATTTAACCATTTTTCTTGAAGTAAAGGAAAAATTAAAAAATGTTGTTATTTTTTACTTCAAATATGGTTATTATTGTCAAATTATTGATTTTTGAAAAGTATTGAAGCTAAAATGTGAATTTGTTGTTGTTCATGTACCGATTTGTGGAAAAGTTGATCCCACTGCTCAAGTTGTGTAATTCCGTTACACAGTTTAGTGGACATAGTTTCTAGGATTTTTCTTTCATTTAATTGATGCAATCCTTTTTAATTTCTTGCCTACTAATATGAAGCTGAAAATAAACCGAAATAAAGCTGGAGTTTAGCAATATTTTTTTTCAAATTTCACTCTTATTTGTATTTTGGCCATATTTTCATTTGTTTTACACATAACAAGTTCAAAAATTGCTTTACAGATATGTCAAATTATGGTTTATATTCAAGTGCTAGATAGCCTTGATGTTTGCATTAGCATGTAAGAAAAGTTGAGTGCAAAATAATTGAGTTTTCCTTGTAACTTTCAGAGATGTAATTCCGTTACAAATTTGTGTAATTCCGTTACAGTGGTCTTTTTTCAAAAAAGTGAATTTGTGAACTTATCATTGTGTTGTTTATGCACGTACTTGTTCCAAAATGAAGTTGACATTATCAAGATAGAAAAAATACATAAAATCAGTTTCAAAGTGTCTTATATTTCAGAGAAACTCAACGCAAACTTGTAGCAAAAAAAAAACTCCATTCTCCGGTAATTCCGTTACGGTCACACATATTGGTCTAGTGTGCAACAACACATGGAAGATATAAAACCATTTCCCTATCATGTTGTAGCCTGGTTACCCGTGCAACTTATATAAGTATCAAAATTTACTTAAGTCATGAGAATATTGCGCAGGGAATGAAATAATGAGCAAAAAACGTCTCTGAATGTAATTCCGTTATGGTGGAATTGCCCAGCTATAAACCATGATTGCACTTTACCCATTTCTACATTAATTACATCATTTAAATGTTCTAAATCTTTACCCGACACATATAGGCTAGTATCATCAGCAAACAAAAGTACAGATAAAACATCACTTACATATTGCAAATCATTAACATAAAGCAGAAACAAAAGAGGTCCCAGGTTAGATCCCTGAGGTACACCAACAGAAATATTTCTACACTGTGAATTATGACCATCTATACATACATACTGTGTCCTATATAACTTTGAAACCATTTTAATGCGATACCTCTTATTCCGTAAAAATTAAGTTTTTGTAATAAAATAGAATGATCAATACAATCAAATGCCTTTGACAAATCTAAAAAAAGTCCTATAACTGTTTCTTTTTGCTCAAGGCTTTGGCAAGTTTATCTGTAAAATCAATGAGGGCATGATTAGTACTATATCCTTTTCTAAATCCAAATTGTTTACTGTATAAAATATTGTGTTTATCAACAAAATGTATCAATTTATTGTATACAATCCTGCTAGTAAGGTCTTCATGTACAGATAGGCCGGTTCTCTTCAGATTTCTCTTCACTTTCATGATTTCGATTTTTTTCTTGTAGGAGCACAGCTTGATGAGAATGGGTCTCGGTTAAGATGTCTTGTTTCCACTTCCAGGACCCGAGACACGAGGCTTCCCCGATCTATGGCTGCTTTCGATGTCATCCGGCGAGAGTGAGCAGGGAAGGTTTGAATTGAGCGCTTGGATGACAGCTCGGTCAGTGTTTTCTCCGACCGCTTCTGGAACCCCATACAGCCTGATGGAGTTCCGTCGATTATGTTGTTCTGCATCATGTAACGTGTTCTGCATGGCATCGATGTGGTCTTTCATCTCGCTGACTGATTTTGACAAGGCTTTCACTTCTTGGGCTTTCTCATCTAGTGAGTTCTGCATGGTTAGTAGAATTCCATCATGATTTTCAAGTCTATTTTCGGTTTCTAAGATGCGTTTAGAGAGATGTTCCTTCACTTCAAACGATTGTGTTTGCGACAATCTTTGCTACACAATTCTGTAGTAGCTTTGTGAAGTCAGTATCCTGTAGTAGTTGTTTTATAAAACCCGAGAAATCAGACTGCGCACAGTTCAAGCTTGGTTTTGACTTGTCTGATTTCTTTTGGCTTGAGGGTTGTTTTTTTGAAGACTTTTTCCCTTTAATCTTCTGGCTTGTGGATGCAGATGCAGTTCGTTTTGATGTTCTTGTGTTTGCACTTGCAGGTGTATTCATGATTTCAGTTTCAACATCGTAAGAATCGTCAAGATTTGTTGTCACATTAACAGTGTCGGCCATGATGATCAATATTAAAAGTTTATTCAAATGCAAACGGACGTAAATTCATATCATACGAGTCAACTGAAAAAACATGCACTTTGCGTGATCAACGTATTGTATTGCATATACATGTACGTACTAACTCACGATGTAGTGTGTGGGACTACGTAGGTCGGCTGGCAGCTAGTCGGTGTCATTATTCAGTTCATTATTCAGCTTAAAAATCAAGATTCATGATATTCGTTACCGTAGATGCTCCAACCAAGCTAACTCATAACTCCTTGCTCCAACCAGGCCATTGAAGATGGTGTTAAGACGTTGTTTAGAGCATTTCCTTGATGATATATAAACATTCCCCTTAAAGATAGTGCTTGGTTTTCCTTAAGGGGAAATATAAACATTATTCCCCTTAACGATCGGCCTAGTGCTTGGTTTTCCTTAAGGGGAAATATAAACATTCCCCTTAACGTCTTCCTAGTGCTTGGTTTTCCTTAAGGGGAATTTTTCAAGCAACCAAAATAAGTATGTTTGTTATGTTCATTCTGAATCTCAAACAAATATTTCAGAATTGTGCATATAATCAAATAGTATCTAATTCATGAAGAACATATGGAAATATGATGGTTAATTGTCTTAAATCAGCAAATTTCTTAAATTCCCCCTAAGGTCGATATTTATAGCATTCGCCCTAAGGATGGTTCTAACGTTATTATTATTATTATTATTATTATTATTATTATTATTATTATTATTATCATGATTATTATAACCATTACTATTATTAAAGTGAAACCAATAAAGTGTCTAACTCCACGAAAATTACTCGGAGCTTTCACATTTCTCTTCTACCGTATTGTTTGGCTTTTGGTATAAGAGAAGAATGAAATAGGGTTAGATTTGTTAAATGCCCCTTTAGTATGACGATATCTATCATTGATAATCAGAGCGTTAATGAACGGTCATAAACCTCATACACGTTATACAATAATTCGTTGTAAAAGCTGACGCAAATTGTCGCTTTTTTTAACCAGGAAAGCAGTGTTCTTTTTCAATGAAACTTTCACACATCATTCGGACACATATCTTACAATGATTTTGGTATAGGATTGAAGTCTCAAATGTAATTTTGGGCAATATCTGACACTTTACAGGTGCACCTTTAATAGTATGATAATCTAATAAAATAATGGTAATTATTATTTTTATTTATATCATCACTATACCATCCTCATCATCATCATCATCATCATCATCATCATCATCATCATCATCATCATCCTCATCATCATCTTCATCATCATCATCATCATCATTATCATAGTACATCCATATTATGTGGTATGGGGGACATGGTTCAGTACACCATTTGTTATTCATGGCTTCGTAATTCGCGCATTCGATGTGATACAATTTTATTTGAACATATTGAAAGCAAATATCAATTTATTCTAAAAGGAGCTGAAATTATATCATTATATTCATGTTGGATTTTTAGTTTTGTATGCAGTGCAATTTGACATTATTATAATTACACTTGAAAACTCTATGATTATATTGCAAGATTTAAAAACATAAACTAATGACACTTCGTGTGATTGCTCTTATTTTATGCAAACTCAATCATCAATTCAATAATATCCTCACAACCTGGCTTTAGCTATAGTTTATTTAATATGATTTGTACACCAATAGACCAACATATATCCAACAATATCGAAAGATAATATAATTTTGTATGTTTAAACAATTATTACAATTTACTACACATTACAATCAGATTATAATGATACCAATCTGAATGGTAAATTGTCATTGTTTGTACTTTTGTTTTATAGTCTATTTCATTATACATTCATGGCATATTTACGATGGTATACGTATTGTACTGTATGCGAAGTATCTTTCCACTGTTTAAATGTTGTTATTTATCTTCTTCTTTTTAAATTTTTTTTATTCAAGACACATTTTTTAGAAATATAGATTACTACAAAGCATGAGATACAGTCATGACAGTGTTCATAAAGTACTGGGTCTTGAATTAAACTCTTCGTCAATTTCGATTTTGAATAATTCAATAATATTATTGCATGGGTTCCGTATACAGTCATTCAAGCTGACAATAGTTAACATTGTAAATACCAGTGGTTAGTATATAAGCCTAATCAACACTCAGAATTTTCTAGAGTAGATTGCAAAATTTCGTTAAAAAATAGTACTATGAATTCCCTTTCCCAAAGAGACCTACATGAAATGCATTTAAGTCTATGTTACAGAACTGTTAATTTTTTGTTTTTGTATAATGATTAGTGATTACTTTATCCTTTTGACATTTTAAATGTTAATATTTGACAGGAAGAAAGTTATGACGGAAGACTAAATAGAAAGTAAAGATCTAAGGCCTGCTGTACAAAATTGAGAAGCTGTGCTCAAGACAATTAACAATACATGTAGTCTAGTCTCATGATTATATGTCAGTGATAAAAGCAATGCAAAATATCTGCTCACCGATTTGGCACCGAAGAAGGAATACAACATTGAATTTTACGAATTTCGTTTTTAAAAAAGACCAACATAATTACATGTAAATACACATACAGAGGCGTAAGATGTGCTGAGGTTTATATAATCAATATAATATTATAAAGAGCTTTCTTCCAAAAGGCGCTAAATCCACTTTTCAACTTTGGAGAAAAACAGGATTCTGTGTCAACTTTGTACAAATGCCTATGGGAATATGAAAACAGAACGTTCCATATTTTGATTTTGATTGTTTAATTTGTCCTAAAAATTTTGATTTTTTAGATAGCTCCGTAGCCTTTTTAATTATGATATCGTTCACTCAATGTTAATGGAAAGTGGATTTAGCGCCTTTTGGAACTAAGCTATATAAACTGAAATTCAAATTCCGCTCGACGGTCGGATATTCACTCAGAATGGCCGGGTTTAGAGTAAAAAAAGTCGGATATAAAAGTAATCCCAAATGTAGAATCGGTATATTTCTGAATAATCAACATAATTATACACATAAAGAGGCGGAAGATGTGCTAAGGCAAATCAATATACCGACAAATCAGTCTTCATATTCCACTCGATGGTCGGATATTCGCTCAGAATGGCCGGGTATATATATAGAGAGTTAAAAAGTCGGATATAAAAGTAGTCCCCACTGTAGAATCGGTATATTTCTGACTAATCAATATACATAATTATATTTACGAACTCCATAATGTATGTGGACTCAACATGATTAATGAAAATGAAAGGCCTACAATCCTATAGTCACATAGTATACCTATACCCGAAAAGCGTTCCCGTAAGTGCCAAGTATTGGCATTTTTGTGGAATGCATTGAAACGGGGCTATTCGGTGGCAATTACGTGGCTTAGCCGATGTAATACATGGCGAAAAAGTACGTGCTAATACGTGGCAGTACTCAGTTTCCGTCCCACTTACGGGAAGCTTAGGCAGAGCAAAAATTTCAAAATGTTCAAAATTCTGCCACGACATGTCTATGGTTATCAGCACTGCCACAGTTCTGACACGTGTTGGCATGTATATATATCGCCACGGAATAGCCACGAACTTGCCACGTACCGTATAGCCCAATTTATTTGCATTAAAAAAAATGCCAATACGTGGCTCGACTTACGGGGAGGCTTTACAGGAATGAGTGACTGGGACATTATACATGGTGAAGATGATTATTATTGACTTACGTTTGGAAGACTGGATTTGATATTTCAGGGCCCCGCGTTGCAGAAAGAGATACAATCGATTGTAAGTTACAATAATAATTATGAGTGAGTTCGAAATGCGCGAATCTGATTGGTTGAAACGCGCAAAGTTCCTGACTTACAATAAATTGTAGCTTATAATCGATTGTATCTCTTTCTGCAATTACGGGACCCTGGGCGGATATAATTTCCACATTTCCATTCATGATACCATGCCAATCTCAGACGTTATTAACGTGCTATCTCAAATATTGTGGAAAATACTTATACATTTACATTTTATACATTACGGTAAACTGTTAGCTAAGGAATTATCAATATGTACAAACATTTCTAAGATGACATAATATGCACGATGGTTTGCAAATACTTATTATACAGAGTTCATTTAAAAAACAAAAACAAAACATTCAGACGTTTCCCCCATAACAAATTTAAATCAAAACACTTTTTAATAGACGATATTTGAGAGTTGGTAGGAAACAAATATTTCAGACGTTCAATAATATCAATGGTTTCCAAGTCCATTCTTGAATGCTACTTAAAATGCAAACACTAGAGGCTCAAACACCAATACAAATGTTTTATTTACACAACATCATAAGAGAATAGAAATGTATACATTTGATTACTGTAATAACGAATAAATGAATAATAAAACGAGCTCATAAACATGAAACCTGACACAGCCGTAGCTACGATTGGCAACTGGAAATCTTTTGGACACTGTTAGTGTTACGACACATTATTTTGAGCGCCGGTGTGGGAGCGGAAAAGGTCCGGCCGCGGAATAAGTCCGGACGGACAAGAACCGAGCGCGGATTTTGTCCGACTTGACAATATATTATTTTTGGTTGCTAACTTCAATTTTTTCAAAAATGTGGTTGCGAACAAAACTAACCCTAACACTAATCTTAACTTGGTGACTATAATTTGTTATATTTTGGTGGCTATGGTTAGATTTAGTGGCTAAAGTTAGATTTGGTGGCAATTTGATTAAATGTGGTGGCAAAACAATGAAAATTGAAGTTAGCAGCAATCCCCCTAAATTGCACTGCCCGGACTGATGCCGCGGCCGGATCAAATCCGCGACCACACCAGATAAAGGGGGTGAAATACAAAGGTAAGAAAGGAATACAGATAGATATACCATTAGAATGTTTACACTATGAATGTCACAATTAATGATATGATCATTGTCAGAGAAGTTGGCAACGTAAGGTTTGCCGATGAGCCCGGGCACACAAGTCCAAGGCATGCTGGATGGTTGTTCTCAATGAGACATTGGGCATTCCGTGTGATACTGTAGATAATTAAACAAAATGAGAAGAAAATGTAAAAGCAAATATTAATTCAGTTACTAGTACTCTGATTTGAAATGATCGTGTGTTTCATATCGGAAAGAACACAGTATGTTCACACTGTGTGTATTACAATGTGTAGGCCTACCGCAGTGTGGATACATTGTGTTCCAAACTGTGGTACCACGGTGTGAACACACTGCATGGTTTCACAGTGTGTTTGCACACCACAATGTAAACACGATAGTGAAAATACTCATCACACTGTGAATACACTGCGGATCACACTTTGAACATACTTTAGGCAAACTGTGATAAACCCTGCCGTTCACAGTGTGTTAACGAGAGTGTTCATACTGTACATAACAGTGTTTTGACATTTTGTAGTCACAATGCCCTGTCGGAAAGAACACACTCACCCACAGTGTGAACACACTTTGTTTCACAGTGTGGACCACAATATTAAATTCGAGCGTTTTAACAGTGTGAAAACCAACTCTCACTATATAATTTATGAACACACTGTGAGGGCACTATCGCCACAGTGTGAAATCTCCTGCGTTCACAGTGTGTAAAAAGGTGGGCTCACACTGTGTATCGCGGCAATTTTACAGCGTGTTCACAGTGAGGATTGGCTTTCACACTGTGAAAACGCTCAAATTTAACATTGTGGTCCACACTGTAAAACACAGTGTGTTCACACTGTGTTCACACTATGAATGATGATGTTCTTTCCGGCAGGGATATCACAGTGTTGTTCACAGTATGATGAGTGTCGACACTGATATGATGAGTGTCGACACTGATATGATGAGTGTCGACACTGATATGATGAGTGTCGACACTGATAGGGAGCCCCCGAAATAAAAATATTAATTTGTTTCTGGATCCTACCTTGGATTTTCCTCACAGTTGAATTTGATCCCCTTTGCCTCCATGTCCCGTTGTAATTCCAGTAAAGATCCTGTCACGCATTTTTCGCTACAAAAATATAAATACAATCATTATTAAATTAATAAATTATTATAACGGCATCGTCATGTAATTTATCATTGTGTCTGCAATGATGATCGAGTCTCTATTTCTAGGCATTTGTTTTTTGTTGTTACTGCATAATTGGTATTTTTCTAAGAGGGTGTTATATTGAACATCATTAAAGGGATCTAGTAACATTGTCAAAATCTACACAAAATTACTTAGAACTGTATACTATAGCGTTCCTCACAAACCTCATTGTATTTGTATTACTTATAATAGAAACATTGGACATGTTTCGGTTTTCCAAATGTATCTTTTGTCATTAAGAAATGTATGATTGAAGTGTACGCATTTATAATTGTCTACGGGAGAATTTCAACTGTATATTATACAAAGTCAATGCAGTGAGGTTGTGATATCACTTTGCATTTTCGCTCATTGCTCGCTCATATAACTTACGACACTCATTTGCCCTGTAATGTTCACACATCACTCAGATAACATACGTATCAGATCGCAGACAATAATACAAATTTAATTCACGCTTCGTTAGCTTTTGCACAAGTCAGCAAAATTACTAGATCCCTTTAAACCAGTGTGTACAGACGGAGAATGCTGTAAGACCCGGGGTGTTTCACAAAGATTCTAAGTTGGAATTAAGAGGTATGGAAAGCCACTAGTTTCATTGGAAAATTGCTGTAAAAGTCCCTTTCAAAGGCATAATGTTGATTTAAATCATTAATATTTTCTTTTATCAAGGATAGTTTATGTTCTTGATGCAACATTTATCAAAAGTTTAAACATTTTGTTTACTGCCTTTTTAATATATTGTATTCCAAGGCTACAAATGGCTTTCCATAATTAGGTCCAACTTAGGATCTTTGCGAAACACCCCCGCGCTCTTAAATTTGTGGTGGTGGGTGTCAATCTCCAGTCCGTTGGCGTGTTGCCAGAAAGAATATAGCCATCCACAGTGTGAACACAGTGTGAACACACTGTGTTTCACAGTGTGGACCGCAATGTTAAATTCGAGCGTTTTCGCAGTGTGATAGCCAATTCACACTGTGTACACACTGTGTACACACTGTGAAATTGATGAGATACACAGTGTGAGCGCTCCTTTTTACACACTGTGAATGCAGGCAATTTCACATTGAGGCGATAGTGCCCTTACAGTGTGTTCACAATGTGAGTCTGTTTTCACACTGTGAAAACGCTCAAATTTAACAGTGTGGTTCATACTGTAAACACAGTGCGTTCACACTGTGTTCACACTGCGACACACCATGGATAAGTATGTTCTTTCCGGCAGGGTCATGTCTCGCCTTGGCATTTTAGATTTATTCCATTCTGCTCTGCCGAACGCTATTCAAGACTATAAGTTCTATCCATCTTATTATATCTAATATGCGATGTTATTTTGTATAAATCCATAGCTAAATTGGTTAAAGGGGTAGTTTAGTTTTGGTAAGGCTAAACTTTAGTAGCCAAAACCTGCACAGTAACATTATAAACTTATAGTTATAACTCCACCATGCTCGAAAGGTATACAAAATTACAAACGAATAAATAAAAAGCCTGTTATCATTCAAAAAGAGCCATTAAAACACAAGAGGGCGCTTTTTTATAAGGCATTTGTTTCAACCATTTTTCATACAAAATTATGCATGCGATGTGTTATTAATATAATGATTAAATAGAGAGATCATCAACAACTATTTAAAAAACGCTTTTGAAAAATTTTGAAAAAGTGCAAGCATTTTTTTTTTTTTTCAAAAAATCATCTAATTATTTGGGCCCCAAATAATTATAAGATCAGATATATGTATTGATATTTCAGCCGTTTCTGGGTCGATTTTGACCAAATAAAGTTTATTCTGCCATTAAAATTGCATGTTCTCTCAAATTCGACACTCAGTTTTTCATTACCTCACAAAAAATTGTGATGTGCAGCGCCCTCTCTACCAAAACTAAACTACCCCTTTAATATAAACATTACAAACTACATTACAAACTTACTAGATTAGTGGGTTAAAAAAAAAAAAAAAATCAGCATTAGTATATGCATGGTTAATAGATAAACACATAATAGTTGCCACGGCAACGGGGTCATGTATTCGCAAGAAAATAATTAAATGTCAACATTTTAGAAATGCGGTACGTACATGGTGGAGAAAATTATATAAAAACAAAATAGTTAATAACTACTCATAAATGTTTTCGTTGTTGCTTGGATAGTAATTCAAAGTGGTGTTATTTCAATCGGAATAAGCTTATGGCGTCAATTTATCACGATAATTACTAAAAAAAGGGTTTTAAGTTAAACAAAATAAATAATAATAATAATTAATAGTTCAGTTTTGTATGTATAACTTACAAAACATTCCCATCTAGGTCATGTACAACATATGCCGTGAGTGACGTCACTTTAGTTGAGTTCATGTTGACCACTTCGATGCTTCGGAATGCACTGCAAGCGAGATAATTCAATCATAAAAATACATCAATATGATATTTATTAGATGGTTGACTATAAAGTGAAAGTATATGTTGTATTGTATACCTTTAAAACATACATTTTTATATTTGTCAATTTATCATACAGTTTACACAAAAGGTACATTTTATTCGACAGCATAGTTCACTCAATCCAATTAATAGCCCGGTCACTTATCACCGGATAGCATAAACAGATGCCCGACGGAGAGTAAAATTTTCGATCCGTTCGTTTGCGTCCCGTTTGCGTCTCTTTTGTCCGTTCTTGTCAGGCGATGTGCGTTTTCTATCCGGCGAAATGTTATGTACATCAAGCAATGAAGACGACTTTCAACAACAAATAATTTGATTTCGCAAATATTCTATTCGTCGGGCATCTGTTTATGCTATCCGGTGATATGTGACCGGGCCTTTAGGTGGTCATTTTTTAACGAACGCGGGGGCGCAAAGAGGGACACAGGTTACAAAAGTTATATACTCCGCACAAAAAGTTCCGCAATCGAGGTTTGCGCATTAATAACTTTTCTATTACGCTATTACCATTCATAAATTTGGTATCATTGGAAAGCGTAAATTCTCCCCTTTACATTGATATAACATTTGCTATGAATATTTGATCATGGAATGTGCATTGCATCCAAATGTAGGGCAAAGTCAAAAGTGAAATGTTGCAAAATGCACTGATTTTGTCAACAGTGTGCCTTCCTTGGCTTGAATGGGGTGAGGTGGTCATGCATTCAAGCCACGTTTTAATCTTCAAACAAAAGAAAGGCACACTTGTTGACAAAATCAGTGCATTTTGCAACATTTCATTTTTTACTTTGCCCTACATTCGGATATAATGCACATCCCATGATAAAATATTCATAGCAAATGTTATATCAATACAAAGAGGAGGATTCACGCTTTCTAATGATACCAATTTTATGAATGGTAATAACGAAATAGGCATTCAAGCCACGTTTTAATCTTCAAACAAAAGGAAGGCCCTTTGTTGACAAAATTAGTGCATTTTGCAACATTTCACTTTTGACTTTGCCCTACATTTGGATGCAATGCACATTCCATGATCAAATATTCATAGCAAATGTTATATCAATGTAAAGGGGGGAATTTACGCTTTCCAATTATACCAAATTTATGAATGGTAATAGCGTAATAGAAAAGTTATTAATGCGCAAACCTCGATTGCGGAACTTTTTGTGCGGAGTATAGATAACACAGTTATTTTTTTGTGTTATTTTTTTCTGAAATTGTAAACATATACATAAGCATGTTTTTATGTCAATCACTAATAGATAGATTTATATAGATATTTATATAGATAGATAAATAGATAGATAGATAGATAGATAGATAGATAGATAGATAGATAGATAGATAGATAGATAGATAGATAGATAGATAGATAGATATATAGATAGATAGATATAATTATGTAGAATAGATAGATATATAGATAATGATGATAATCAGTGATAATAATAAACCATTTTTATATAGCGCATAATCACAAAAAATAAATTTAAGTCTCTAAGCGCTTTGAAGGAATGAAAATATAGAAATAGGAAAACAGACAGGGAGCGAAGAAGAGACAAGGTGAAATGAAATATGACAAAACTTTGACATACAGTGTAAAACCTAATCCATTTACAAATTAAACAAATACGTTTTCAAAAGACTCTTAAAATCATTTACTGTGTCAGCATGCTTTAAATGGCTCGGTAATTTATTCCATAACTCTGCGGCTGCCAGTTGGAAAGATCTTGCACCATAAAAATTTGTTGATATTATAGGGGTGGCTAAAAGAGATTTTGACTGAGAGCGAAGGTTTCTTGCTGGACGATATTTTGTTATCAACTGTTGTAGATAAGCAGGGCCTAATTCTTGCAAGTACATGAACACCAATATTAAAATTAGATAAATAGATCCAGTGATGGTGATCGGGATTTAGAGCGCAATTTAGATTTAGACGCCACATTATCCACATAGAATGAATATATTATACAGACCCACGTTATGTGACTCCCAATTTCCAGTAAACGTAATTGTATACCTCGTTGTTCGATAGGCACCTTTGCTGCTACTTCCGTCCAAAATGACCGTCACGTCGCCTCTTGCCATACTTGAAAACTGTAAATAATGATTGAAGAGATGGTATTAAACGATGAATATTATAATTATATGAATAATATTATTTTTTCAGTGATTCCAAAACAATGTCACGCATTGCGAAACCCGATCAAGGATTGATACAATGTGTATTTCTGTAATCGGATATGTCATCTGAGTATTGTGTGACAATTTCACGTTAAATGGATGCTATATGGCCGAGTAATAAACAAAACAAGGTAAGTGATATTTGCTTACTCATTGCAATGACTCTGTACATAGTTATAACTATCAAGTGGACAGTTAAAAATATAAACACGTCAATCATAAATAGCTTTCAGATAGCCTGCTGCATGTTTTAACTGGGAATACGATTACAATGAGGTATAAGAGAACCGTTAAGCTGCGGCTGCGCTCCCATATTAGAGCGAATTTCCGCCGCGAACACTCGCACGGACCGAATCAGTGTTAAGCCCGGCGCAGACGGAGCCGACTCGACCCGATCCGACTGGTTTTCAGTCAGGCTAGAGTCGGTTTCGCTCAGTCGTAGCCGATTCAACATGTTGAATTGGCCTCGAATGATCTCCGACTGGCTCTTGACCGGCAAAACAGGAGTCCTAAGGCAGCGTATACTGAGCTGAACCGACTGAAAACCAGTCGGATCGGGTAGAGTCGGCTCTGTCTGCGCCGGGCATTAGTCATATATTATTCATATAAATATATTATTCATATTACATGGCGAATATAAAGCGAATTTTTCAAATCGCTCCTCAGAGCGATTTTTTTCAATAATTCGTTGCGAAAAAAAAAATTCGCGGCGGAAATTCGCTCTAATCCTGCTAATGGGAACGCAGCTTTAGAGTTCTAGGCAAGGTTGGTTCATTTTTAAATGTTAAGATGTTACTAGATCCCTTCAACAATATGCTTCAGGTTTGTGAACTTTTAACGTAGCTTGCATGAACCCAATAACTCGTTATAATTGCGTACGCCATAGGCGTCGATTTCTTCTCGCCATTGGGGGGGGGGGGGGGGGGGGGGGGATAATACGTCATTTTGCCCATCTTTGGCGAGGGAGCGGAGCGACAACCCAGCAGCGTGCCCGGCCGGTGTTTATGAATGGGGGGGGGGGGGGGGGGGGGGATAGGGGTTCCCAAAAGCTTTTGGATTTAGCTGTTTAGAAATTGGAAGATTATCAAATGCACATTGCAAGCATCATGTTATGAGGAGGGCTTTGTCCAAGTATATGGATGAACATTAGCCTGATAGATACATAGATTGCAAGCATCATAATGGAACCCTGAAATAGAATCAATCAAGGGATACCCACATTGGGAAGCTTATTGGGGGTCCAGGGGGCAGTGTTGTATGACTCGAGGCCGGTCTTGGTCTCGAGTCCGGACTCGAGGCCGGCATTGCCGGCCTCGGCCTCGGACTCGGACTCGGGGACCCTGGACTCGGCCTCGGACTCGGACTCGAAGGTCGTTGACTCGATGACTCGGGCCGAGTCCAGCTCGAGACCGGCCAATTTCCGTATATTTTGTATACTTGTATATTGGCTATTCTGTGCTATAATTCTGCAAGAAACAAGCCAAATATTCTATCCAATCCACCAAGCGATTGTTGCTTGAAAAAGAGATCGCGAATGAACTGACAGCAGACAAGAAAGTGAGCAAAAAATCACATTTGTGAGAAACGAATGGACACGGAAGTTACATATCCATAAAAAATGGCCCAAGCTTATATTTGATAGGTATAGCTTTCATTTTATACTGTCTTTTTTATGAATTGACACCGCGATTCTGAAAATGTTCGGCTATCAAACATCCGGGGGGGGGGGGGGTACTCACGTATATTGGGTATACGGGGATGTGCCGCTGGGAAGGGTGACTTTTTCAAGAAAGATCCTTAGACATGGGTCCCCTTTTCATTAAAAAATCCTTAGACATGCGGGTCACTTTTTTTCATTTATTCCTTTCCCCTCTTTTCTCCCTCATTTTCTCCGGGATTTTGGGATTTTCCGCTGTGAAATTGCTAAAATTTTCAAGCTCGCTCCGCTCCGCTCGCATACATAATATTTCACAACGTTGGGTGATTATATTACCCTTCATAACGCCATAATAAGTAATACAACGAATATACCCATACAATAATTGAAACAAATCTACTGGCCCAAAAGGGCCTGTTAAAAAAGAACGTGAGTGTGGAGCCCTGAATGAGTGCATATTACGTGACACATATCTAGGGTTAATCACTTGATCGAGTGATAGATCAATTGCCTTTGGAAAAGAAAATGAATCAATGTAAAATAAAAATAATTAATAAAAAAAAAAAGAGTTGGACTCGGACTCGGTCTCGGACTCGGATGGTCTGGACTCGGACTCGGACTCGGACTCGGATGGTCTGGACTCGGTCTCGGTCTCGGACTCGGACAGTCTGGACTCGGACTCGGTCTCGGACTCGGATTGGGTGGACTCGGATACAACACTGCCAGGGGGCGGAGCCCCCGGAAGCTTTGGGATTTGAAATATACAGAAAAAAGATGTTGTCTATAATGTAAATAGGAAACACAGTTAAATATTGTATAGTTAGCACAATTTTAGTGGGCAATAGAGAGAAGTCCTGAATAAAACTATTCAACGAGTACCGGGCCGAGACTTGGTCAAAGAACGATAATGGGGGTTCCAGGGGCGCAGCCCCGGAAGATTTTGGATTTGGTTATAAAAAAGACTATTAGTCTATAAAGTATTAACTCTCACATTATGAATGAGAGGGGGCAATGCTCCTTTATTTTAATGTTATTATATATATTTTGGAACCCCAAATATTGGGGGGGGGGGGGGGGGGTAATAATACAGGCCACCCCCCCCCACCTGAAATATTGGGGGGGGGGGGATATATCCCCCCCCCCCCCCCCCCCCCATCCCCCCGTGATCGACGCCCATGGCATACGCCAGCAACAATTGTAACGTGTTATGCCACAGCGCGTTAAATCAAAATAATGAATGTATCATATTTTTTTGTTATGTATTTGATCAGGGGTGTCGATCCTGGGGGGGCAGGGGGGGCGGTCGCCCCCCAATGAAAATATTGGGGGGGCGAACATATCATTTCGCCCCCCCAATAATTCCGAAAATGAGGAAGAAAAAAATCGAGTGATATAATGCCAAAGAGGGGAAAGACATATTTATCAATAATTAATCTTCAAAATAGCCGTTTTTTAGTTTGAAAAGGACTGTAAATCTCTTTTTTGCCGCGCGCTTCGCGCGCATACAGTTTCTCATATTGCAAGTTTCATTTGGGTTGCGGGAACTCACCTTTTGAAATGTGTTGGGCAGCGTAATTTCTCAAACGCACACCTCAAACGAAGTTTATTAAACCCTCATCTATAGATAGCACACCGTCACAGAAAATAAAATAATCTCGGTACATATGCGCTGAACGCAAATCAAATTGGAATATCATGTCCCCCCACATTTGAAAAAGGAGCAGATTGTCCCCCTCCCTTTGTCATTATGTATGTTTGGTTCCATACCTATATACTTCATATTACGTGAAATTTCTGTCTCAGGTGTGCACCAAATCGCACAATTTCACGCCCAAAAATACAAAAGCTCCCTACTGTGGGAGGGGGACACCCCCTCCCACACCCTCCCCCGCTCGGTCGTTTCATGGGAGCCCAATGCCCTAGACTATATCGATGGCTCTATAGTATACATGATCACGTGGATCCATCTCATGCAAGGCTCAGTCTTTTCCTCGCTATGCCCTTTAAAAATACGTTATGAGTAGGTTCACTATTTTATACAATTTTAACACCCATGCTAGGAGCAAATGTCTGAAATATAAAAGCTTCCGGGGGCTCTGCCCCCTGGACCCCCATTATTGTCCCTAAATATGGGTGCCCCCCAAAGTCAGGTCTTCGAGCCATCAAGACACTTTCAATGAGCGCATAATACAACTTCCGGGCATGCCAATGTGGGGCTTTTAGCTCTCTCAGTGGTCACTCTGGAAAGTTTTTCTAATTTCGCCCCCCCAATCTCAAAAACGGATCGACACCCCTGTATTTGATAGCCATACGAGATTACTTTTATAATACCGTTTCTGACATCTTCGACCAGAATGAATACACCGCTTCGTTTGGGCAGCTGTCGTAGTATGGACAGCTCTCGTTATTTATGCCGGGGCTGTCGGCCTGGCCGCAGAACACCAAAGTGTCGACGACAATGCCCATCAGTGTACTTTCTATGTTGATGAAGTCTGCGTTCGCGCTACCGACCAGCGTGGCGAGTTGGTAGGTGCTCGAATAGAAAAGGGTCTGAACAAGTTTGAAGAAAACCCATCAAATATAATGGAAATTATTTAATATACATAATTATCTCTAAAATAGTACATGTATTTATACAGGGGGAAGGGAATCTTAAAGCATTTTAGGTATGGTAACAACAAGCGACAATTCAATATTCATTATACAAATAATGCACAGGCATGAGTGGATCGGTAAGAATTGGATGCACGAGTTTAACTTTGGAATGGTTTAGACCCTCATTTGACCTTTAACCTACTTATGTGACCTTTGACCCAAGAATATCATGGAGGCCAATGTAGGGCATCTACACATCAAGTTTGGTTACAAACGGATGCATGGTTGGAAAGTTATCAACCCTAATAAGACTCTTGCAGGTAAAACTTCACATTGACCCTCATTTGACCTTTGAGCTAATTATGTGACCTTTGACCCCAGAATATCATGGAAGCCAATGCAGGGCATCTACCAATCAAGTTTTGTTACAAACAGATGCAGGGTTGGAAAGTTATCAACCCTAATAGACTCTTGAAGATAAAACTTCACATTGACCCTCATTTGACCTTTGACCTACTTATGTGATCTTTGATCCCAGAATGTCATTATTATTATTATTATTATTATTATTATTTATTCGACCAAAAAGCACAATACAATGTAAAATACAACACAACTATATATGCACAAATTACAAAAATACAAGTTACAAGACAGAAGAAAATAGTTAGAAGCAGTGTGTGGGTCAGGGTTCACAAAAGTAAAGTACATTACTGTTGCCCTAGGGCATGTGAACCCTCACACACTGGCTCCAGAAGATGCAGCATTACGGAACATAAATAACAATTAATGTATACCTATATCTATACCAACGTCCATATTTAGCTAAATATACTACCACATATAATAGAAAATGCATAGATGAAATGATTATATCAATTAATGTGGCTCATACTTATATGAATTTACGGAAAATATAAGTTATATAAAGAAAACATGCACCGTATATCGCGGTAATAAAGACATTGGACATTGGTATTACCGCTCCATCGACTAAAGCGAAGTTGCATATTAAATGATTATTGAAACTTAATAACCTTGGTAGCCAAAATGAGCCTTTTTAACAGAGAAAATAACAAAATTAAATGAATAAATTAAAGAATGATTATAACAATAAATGTGGCTCATAAAAAGGTCAAATTTATATGGAGGCCAATGTAGGGCATCTACCAATCAAGTTTGGTTACAAACAGATGCAGGGTTGGAAAGTTATTAACCCTAATAGACTCTTGCGGGTAAAACATCACATTGACCCTCATTTGACCTTTGACCTACTTATGTGACCTTTGACCCCAGAATATCATGGAGGCTAATGTAGGGTATCTACCAATCAAGTTTGGTTACAAACAGATGCAGGGTTGGAAAGTTATTCAAATTTTGTAAGTGTTACGGACGGACAGACGGACGGACCGACGGACGCAATTTGGATCCCTCCACCTACGGTAGGCTCGACAAAAATGGGGAGTTGTCCACTAACTATCTAGAGTGTGTTGCCAAATTGAGACCCTCACAAAAACTTCTTCAAAGAGCCATAAGTATATCTTATTTATTGGTAAACATTGGTAACTAATTCCTCACATTTAGTCTCTTATTATTATACAGGGTGGCCCCCCAAAACGGAACGGGGCACTTCCCAAAATATAGTAACAAAATGATTATGTCCATGAAAAACGATACCAAGAACAGTAATTTTGGACGAGTAGTTTTTGTTTTAGGACGTCTTAAGTATAGGTCAGTATAGCATGCAGATGCGCAACTCCAGCTGGAGTCGCCTACTTTCCAACAATAACCCTTTCCACCTTGCATGTCCCCTCGCATGTGTATCCCTTTCTGCTTGCTATCTCCATCTCCTCTCCTCTCCCAGCTGTATGTACTGGTAGCATTCCATCAGTCTACCTTTCCATAATCGCCTCTCTGTTTGTAACTCAACCCCTACCTCCACGTGGTACTGACTGGATTCCTTGGGCTTTGCGGCCCGAGAAACCAACAGGGGCTCTGGGTAGGGAAGGAAAACCCGAACAAACCACAAGGTGGAGGGCGGTGGCCTCTGCCTTTCTGCAGCCGAACATCTTAGCTGCACCCGGCTGGGAATTCAGTGGCCGCGTGCCCAGTTGTATCCAGGTCACACCCCTACGAGTATCTATTATGAAAGTTTTCCCCCCGTTACGGCCCCGAGTCCCGGTGGCTGCTTGCTGGCAGCAGAGTGGCAGGGGTGCGAAGAATCTGCCGGATGATTTGCTGCCAATTCCACAGGTACACGACGGAACAGCGGAGAAACCAGCGAAGCAGAGCACATCAACAGAAGAGAATGCCATGAAGAAGAAGAAGAGCGACATAAAAGGAGGAACTGCATCGTCTAATAGTGTAAGTAGCCAAAACAAGACTTACCACCAACCAAGATCAGATAAAGCACCGGACATGACTAAAGCAGCTACTTCACAGGCCCCTACTTCAAGGAAATCCGGTGTGTTGAATATTGCAACCTGGAATGTGAGAACACTGAAGAAAGTAGGACATTGGGATATACTCCTGGAAGAAGCTCGCAGATTTGACCTGAATATTCTAGGATTATGTGAGACACACCTGACCAACACAGAAACGCTCATAAACAAAGAGGAGTATTCGATCCTCCTATCCAGCAGGACAGATAACATTAGCCGGGAGGGAGTCGGCATCATGATCTCCCAACAAATCCTACAATGCTTGGTGAGCTATGAAGCAGTCTCACCGAGGATCATCACAGCAAAATTCAAAATGAAAGAAGGGATCCTGAATATCATCCAGGTTTACGCCCCTACATCTGCACATAGTGAACAAGAAAGTGATATTTTCTATGATGCACTGCAGCTGCATATCCAGAAGGTCCCTAGGAAGGAGAACTTAATTGTGATGGGTGACCTCAACGCAAAAGTAGGAGCAGACCATGGAGTATGGGCACCAACTTTGGGCAAGTATGGACTAGGACAGCTCAATAGCAGAGGGGAGAAGCTTCTAGAATTATGTATGTTACACGGAATGGCATTGTGTAACACATACTTCCAACACAAAGAATGTAGGAGGGCAACATGGACTTCCCCGTGTGGACATTACAGAAATCAGATAGACTTCATCATTACCAAATTAGAGAACATCAAGACATTCCAGAACTGCAGATCATACTGCTCAGCAGACGTTGGGTCAGACCACAATCTAGTACTGGCAAATGTGAAGTTATCACCTGCAAAGTCTAAGCGAATGAAGAGCCTTCCCAATAGCTACGATGTTGGCAGACTTAATGACTCTAACATAGCAGATGCATTTAAAGCCAGGATTGGAGGTGCCTTTGAACCACTACTTCAGCTTCAGGACACGGATGTAGATGAGCTGTGGAAGCAATTCAGGGATACTACCAATAACATCACAGAAGAAGTTGTAGGCTTCAAAAGGTCAAGACAAGTTAAAGGTCTCCCAGAAGATGTCTGTAAGGCTTGTGATCAAAGGAGGAAAGCCAGAATCCTGGTGATGAACAATCCCTCGACCAACAACAAAAAGAGCTACAAAAAACTCAATAAAACGGTCAAGTACGAAGTGAAGAATTGGAAAAAGAAAATTCTTGATGCAGAGGTGGAGGAAATGGAAATTGCTCACGCAAAGAACAACAGCCATGAGCTCTTCAAGAAGGTTAAGAAACTATCTGGAGAACGAGACAAGATGCAACCTGCCGTAAAGAACAAGGACGGCATCTTAAAAACGGCACCTGCAGAAGTGTTGAAATGCTGGGAACAACATTTTAGCAGCCACCTCAACACGCAATTTCCAAGGGACGAAAATACTCTTCAGACCATACCCGACCCTCAACCTACAGATAACCCAAGTGAACCTTTCACAATTGAAGAAGTAGAGGCAGCAATAAAACTGTTGAAGAACAACAAGGCCTGTGGCTGGGACAAAATAGCTGCTGAAACCCTGAAGACTGGTGGACAGCCGATGAGACAACTCCTGCTCAAAATAATAAATGCAGCATGGTTGGAAGGCAAAACCCCGGAAGACTGGAGCAAGGGTCTCATCACTCCAGTGTTTAAGAAAGGAGACAAGCTGAACCCATCCAACTACAGGGCTATAACGCTACTCTCCATACCTGGGAAAGTTTTCTGTAGGATGGTCCTCAGGAGAATACAGGGAACCATTGAGAATCATCTGACTGAGGAACAATGCGGATTCAGAAGTTGTAGAGGCACCACAGATGCTGTGTTTGTCGTCAGGCAGATCATCGAAAAGGCCAGAGAAAGAAAGATACCAATCCACTTGAACTTTGTTGATTTTAAAGCGGCATTCGATACTATTTGGAGAGAAGCGCTCTGGAAATGTTTACGTTCCATTGGTGTGGACAAGTCCTTAGTCGACCTTATAGAGAGCATGTACAAGCAAAGCAAATGCTCTGTTAGGGTGAACGGTAAGATAACCGAATGGTTTGATGTCATGACTGGTGTTCGACAAGGCTGCCTCCTCTCTCCAAGCCTCTTTAACCTGTTCCTGGAATTTGTGATGAAGGACATCCAAAAACTAGACAGTGGAATACAGATGGGTGACTTGCGTACTAACAACATCCGATATGCAGATGACACCACCCTCATGGAACTTGTATTTGAAAACCTCCAAATCTCTACAAGGGAACTGGAAAAGGCATGTAGAAGTTGGGGAATGAAAATCAATGTCACGAAATGCAGAATCATGACAGAGGACCAACAAGCAATTACACTGAACAACACAAACATCGAGAAAGTGGATACATTTGTCTTTCTCGGCAGCATGGTACCTTCAACAGAAGATGATGTGAAGAGGCGAACAAGACTGGCAGCCTGGTCATTTGGAAGGCTGAAAAGTGCGATCTGGTCCAACCAAGATATCTCAAGGACACTTAAAGTCAGGATCTACAGAGCTCTGATCCTCCCTATTGCCACATATGGAGCAGAATCCTGGACCCTCCGTAAATCAGATAGATCTAAGCTTGAGGTATTTGAGATGAGGTGCCTCCGGACCATCCTTGGAGTTCACCTAATGGACAGAATAAGGAACGAAGAGATCAGGCAGAGGCTGAACATCCCAAGCACCATATGTGAAGAAGTAACAAAACGCCGCCTGAAATGGTTTGGCCATGTGGTACGCATGCCGCATCACCGCCTACCATTCCAAGCATACCAGAATGATTTTGACGCACGCAGACCACGGGGACGCCCTCCTACGAGATGGAAGGACCAAGTTCGGTGCGATATGGGTCTATCCCTACAAGAGGCAGAACATCTAGCCCAGGATAGAGCAGAATGGAGCAGGATTTCTCGTAGGGGAGCAAGGGGACACACCGTCCTACGCACCTAAGTCAAGTCAAGTCAAGTGAGACCATGTCAGGTTCCCATTTTTGGCATTGAACAACTGTGTGCTTTCAGCTGTGTGCCGAGAGAATGGGTATAGTCTATGCCAATTTTCTCGGCACACAGCTGAATGCACACTAACAATGGCGCGCGTATTGCTTGTTGTTCGATGCTATGACGGGCAGTAAGTGCAATTTATTAGGCACTGACTTGGTAAAAATTTACAAAAAAGGGAACCTGACATGGTGTCACTCACAGCGCCCTAAAACAAAAACTACACGACCAAAATTACTGTTCTTGGTATCGTTTTTCATTGGAAAAGACACCCTATCCGATGGACAAAATAATGTTGTTACTATATTTTGGGAAGTGTCCCGTTCCGTTTTTGGGGGGCCACCCTGTATTGTATACCGCAGACGGTGCAGACTTATTATAACTTGGCCTTTACACCAGTGGCGGGATTCCCTGAGTGTAACAGGTTTGAGTATATTTAGTTTTAAACAGAGAAGAAATCAAATCACTACTTGATATATATAGGTTTTCCCGCTCAATTTTGCACTTTTTTCAATCGAATTCATTTAGGGTCATTCCAATTCGCGCGTTGCCGCGTAATCGTTGGTATCGGTCTTCCAAATTCCGAATGCGAACTCATGCACGCGCACACGCTTTCGTGAATAGACACAGAAGTTCATTTATGGGCATTCGAATTCGCGAATGTGCAGCCAACTGTCAACGGCCTTTCGCGAATTCGAATGACCATTGATGAAAAGGTATGCACTTTGTTCAAATTCACTTGCTCCTACGTGATTTTGAACGACTATTTACGAATTTGAATGCTGCTTTGGTACGGCGATCGCAAATCGCGCGAATTCGTTTGCTCCTATTATCAATTCGATTGACACAATCGCGAAATTGAGCGGGAAAACCTATATTATTTGTGTACTTCTATACAGGGTGGACCCAAAATACGGAACGGGGCACTTCCTAAAATATAGTTACAAATGTATTATGTCCATCGGATAGGTGTCTTTTCAAATGAATAACGATAACAAGAACAGTCAATTTGGTCGTGTAGTTTTTTTTTAGGGCGCTGTGAGTGACACCATGTCAGGTTCTCTTTTTTGTCAATTTTTTACCGAGCCAGTGTTTGATACATCACACGTACCGCCTTTCATAGCGTTGAACAAGGCGCGCCATTAGTGTGCACTCAGCCGTGTGCCGAGAGAATGTGCATGTTCACTCACGGGCAGGGAGTGCGATTCAACTGGCATTGACTAGGTACAAATTCACAAAAATAGGCACCTGACATGGTCTCACTCACAGCGTCCTAAAACAAAAACTACACGACCCAAATTACTGTTCTTGGTATCGTTGTTCATTGGAAAAGACACCCTATCCGATGGACATAGATATTTTGGTACTATATTTTGGGAAGTGCCCCGTTCCGGGTTTTTTGGGCCACCCTGTATATACGTAATTTGTAAATTTGTTGTGCAATTTCTAACACATGTGCACTAAACACAAAAAAACACACCAGGTTTGCGTTATAATTTTTGAAATATAATAGTATAAGTAGCAAAGAAATTGGCAACAATAGTCTTTCCAGACTAATTTCCATTAAATTTAAAATAAACACAACAACAACAAAAACAACAGTATCTTCTAGTACGGGGCTATTATCTTCAGGATGACAAACGGAAAGGAACCGGTGTCACGCTAAATCTGTACGCACTGCGAAATCCGTACGCAGTCGCAAATGCGCATGCGCACCTGTGGTAAAATTGCCTGCGAAAACCGTTCCCATTTGTAATAAAGCATGCAAAATGCCTCCTTGAGGCTCCTTGCGGCACAAAGTGTTGTCAAAACCCGACGGTGGATTAAGAAACTCACATAACATTTTGATAAAACATGTGTCAATTTGTTATTAGCATGAAATTGCGGCGTAATAATGGTCACGATTTTCGCAAGACACAAACTCCAAATGTCTAAGCGCATGCGCATTTTGCTACTGCTGGTACGGATTTCGCAGGTCACGGATTTCGCACCACACTGGAAGGGTGAAACGGTGCAGTGGGACTAGGCCATATTGTTATCTAGACCTCTTAAACCCGTTAACCCTCTTTTTAAAAATAATTATTGAGAAGTTCAACAATGTTACCTTATCAACTGGAACAGTGAGGTACGACATCGTTGCATACTCGGCAAAACCATCTGGGTTGGTCGAGCACGGCCCCCGGTAGGCGAAACTAGAGTTGAATGCTTCCCACATCAGTTCACAACTGTACGAACTATAGATCGGATGATCATTTGAGATTAAAACAAAAAAGTATGATAAAATTAGTAAACAACGTTATAAAAGTATACAGTAATTACAGTTTGTTTTAAAGTGTTTTTTTGTTGTTGGTGATACAACCGACCGTATACGTATTTAAAGATGAATTCCAGTTTTGGGAAAGAAGCCGAATACATCTATACATTGATCATTATTGTTGAATAAGTATTGAAATAGGGCTTGTGTGTTAAAATCGGAACCTAAGCATCGTTAAAATAATACAGAAATATCGGAAGAAATCCAATATCCGCCTGTGAAATTTATAAATCCACCGGCAGTTCGGACCTGTCCACGCCGCTAGCGCTGGGGGAGATATCGACAAGCTGGGGACAAACCCGTAAAAACGAACACCTCGTGTACTCGCACGTGGTCATTGTACGTAGCGTATGGGCGATTCGGAGTTGGCGATCCCCAGGTAGCAAGCCAACGTTGGACCAACGTCGGAAACTTGCAAACTCGTTGGAACTCGTTGGACGTTGGACAATCTCGTTGGATCAACGTTGGACCAACATCGGTAACTCGCAGTGAAAAAGAAGTTGGACAATCTCGTTGGACCAACGTTGGACCAACATCGGTAACTCGCAGTGAAATGTACGTTGGACAATCTCGTTGGACCAACGTTGGATCAACATCGTTAACTCGCAGTGAAATAGACGTTGGACAATTTCGTTGGACTAACATTGGATCAACATCGGTAACTCGCAGTGAAAAAGACGTTGGACAATCTCGTTGGACCAACGTTGGACCAACATTGGTAACTCGCAGTGAAAAAGACGTTGGACAATCTTGTTGGACCAACATTGGACCAACATCGGTAACTCGCAGTGAAACGGACGTTGGACAATCTTGTTGGACCAACGTTGGATCAACATCGGTAACTCGCAGTGAAAAAGACGTTAGACAATCTCGTTGGACCAACGTTGGACCAACATCGGTAACTCGCAGTGAAAAAGACGTTGGACAATCTCGTTGGACCAACATTGGACCTACATCGGTAACTCGCAGTGAAATGGACGTTGGACAATCTTGTTGGACCAACATCAGTAACTCGCAGTGAAAAAGACGTCGGACAATCTCGTTGGACCAACGTTGGACCAACATCGGTAACTCGCAGTGAAAAAGACGTTGGACAATCTCGTTAGCCCAACGTTAGACCAACATCGGTAACTCGCAGTGAAATGGACGTTGTACAATCTTGTTGGACCAACGTTGGACCAACATCGGTAACTCGCAGTGAAATGGACGTTGGACAATCTCGTTGGACCAACGTTGCACCAACATCGGTAACTTGCAGTGAAATAGTCGTTGGACAATCTCGTTGGACCAACGTTGGATCAACATCGGTAACTCGCAGTGAAAAAGACGTTGGACAATCTCGTTGGACCAACGTTGCACCAACATCGGTAACTCGCAGTGAAATTGACGGACAATCTCGTTGGAGTAACGCTGAACCAACATCGGTAACTCGCAGTGAAAAAGACGTTGGACAATCTTGTTGGACCAACGTTGGATCAACATCGGTACCTCGCAGTGAAAAAGACGTTGGACAATCTCGTTGGAGCAACGCTGGACCAACATCGGTAACTCGCAGTGAAAAAGACGTTGGACAATCTTGTTGGACCAACGTTGGATCAACATCGGTACCTCGCAGTGAAAAAGACGTTGGACAATCTCGTTGGACCAACGTTGGATCAACATCGGTAATTCGCAGTGAAAAAGACGTTGGACGATCTCGTTGGATCAACATCGGTAACTCACAGTGAAAAAGACGTTGGACAATCTCGTTATACCAACAGTAATGAGTGGACTCAAGTAGAATTACAATCATAAATAGAAGTGCGCCATCCCCGGTGAATTGCCATATAGGATCGATATGTCGGGTGTCAAGAAACCATGTATGAGTTCTACAAGCAGTTAATAAAGTAAGCTTTCAACTATACTCGTGTGCCTACTTGTATTATATTACAACATGGTGTCTGAAGTGAAAGTGACTGTATGTCTGATTCGATTCGCCATGACCTGTGTTGTAGATATGCTAATTTGAATCCATTTTGGGAGGCGAGCTTCACGGTTGATGTGTGACCGGATATACCATCCAGAAAACGCTTTATTGAGAACTGTACTGTTCGTTATATCAACGGTGCATAGCTAGTAGGAAGAAAGAGCTCCAGAAGAGGCAGAAGCGATACTATGACCAGGGTGCCAAGTCGCTGCCGGTGTTGAAGTCTGGAGAACGTGTGTACTACCAAGTGGGAAAAGAATGGAAACCTGGCGTAGTGACAACTCAAGATTCAACGCCCCGCTCGTACCACATCCAGAGTGAGAAAGGTGGGCGGTATCGCCGGAACAGACATCATCTAAAGAAGTGTCGCGCACCTGAAGGTAACATCCATGTTCCAGTAAACGAGGAAACGGAGGTCCCAGAAGCGTGCTGGAGTGAGGTGAAGCCGCCCTCGCAAGAACGTGACAGGCGCTACCCACTTCGACGTCTCAGACCCCCGGATAGGTACATCATGGAAACAAACCTTTAGAATGTTTGTGTAGATAAATAACTTACATATATTTCAAATAATGAGTAAATAATAACATTGGATTCATTCTGAACAATCAAATAACATGATTATTAATGCTTTTTGCAGTCAATGATAACCACTCATGAATATTCATGAGTAATAACCAACGTTCATCCAACGTTGAACCAACGTTGATCCAACGATGGCATACATCCTGCTTTCAGCAGCTAATTATAAATCCTTTTATTATGCAAGGGGGTTTTGACCACCTGTGCTACGAGTAAAAAAATTACCTTTTCTAACATAACAGCTACATGTAGTGAACAACAGATGTGAAATGTTGGATTCTCGTTGGATTAACGAACGTTTCACTGTGGGTTACCGATGTCGATCCAACGTTGCTCTAACGAGATTGTCCAACCTCCATTTCACTTTGAGTTACCGATGTTGATCCATCGTTGGTGTTGTAATATAATACAAGTAGGCGAAATGCCATGTGTAACTCTGGCATAACAATAATAAATACTGGTAAATTACAAACTTGAGTGTCAGGGTAGACTACCCGACACCCAGAAGATGGAACCAGGGGATTATTCTGCCCCTTTCGTACGGTTGTCATCCCCTATGTAAGACCGACATTTACCTTATGCAAAATGGTTTAACGTGCTAGTGCCAGGGTGGACTACCCAACGCCTAGATGATACCAAGGGATTATTCTGCCCTAAATGGTATTCATCTCTATCACAAATCTAATCTATCCGGGGGTCTGAGAGTAGACGTCGAAGTGGGTAGCGCCTGTCACGTTCTTGCGAGGGCGGCTTCACCTCACTCCAGCACGCTTCTGGGACCTCCGTTTCCTCGTTTACTGGAACATGGATGTTACCTTCAGGTGCGCGACGCTTCTTTAGATGATGTCTGTTCCGGCGATACCGCCCACCTTTCTCACTCTGGATGTGGTACGAGCGGGGCGTTGAATCTTGAGTTGTCACTACGCCAGGTTTCCATTCTTTTCCCACTTGGTAGTACACACGTTCTCCATAGTATCGCTTCTGCCTCTTCTGGAGCTCTTTCTTCCTACTAGCTATGCACCGTTGATAACGAACAGTACAGTTCTCAATAAAGCGTTTTCTGGATGGTATATCCGGTCACACATCAACCGTGAAGCTCGCCTCCCAAAATGGATTCAAATTAGCATTTCTACAACACAGGTCATGGCGAATCGAATCAGACATACAGTCACTTTCACTTCAGACACCATGTTGTAATATAATACAAGTAGGCACACGAGTATAGTTGAAAGCTTACTTTATTAACTGCTTGTAGATCGATGGCCCAACTCATACATGGTCTCTTGACACCCGATAATATACATATCGATCCTATATGGTAATTCACCGGGGATGGCGCACTTCTATTTATGATTGTAATTCTACTTGAGTCCACTCATTACTGTTGGTCTAACGAGATTGTCCAACGTCTTTTTCACTGCGAATTACCGATGTTGATCCAACGTTGGTCCAACGAGATTGTCCAACGTCTTTTTCACTGCGAGGTACCGATGTTGATCCAACGTTGGTCCAACAAGATTGTCCAACGTCTTTTTCACTGCGAGTTACCGATGTTGGTCCAGCGTTGCTCCAACGAGATTGTCCAACGTCAATTTCACTGCGAGTTACCGATGTTGGTCCACCGTTGGTCCAACGAGATTGTCCAACGTCCATTTCACTGCGAGTTACCGATGTTGGTCCAACGTTGGTCCAACGAGATTGTCCAACGTCTTCTTCACTGCGAGTTACCGATGTTTGTCCAACGTTGGTCCAACAAGATTGTCCAACGTCTTTTTCACTGCGAGTTACTGATGTTGGTCCAACGTTGGTCCAACGAGATTGTCCAACGTCTTTTTCACTGCGAGTTACCGATGTTGATCCAACGTTGGTCCAACGAGATTGTCCAACGACTATTTCACTGCAAGTTACCGATGTTGGTGCAACGTTGGTCCAACGAGATTGTCCAACGTCCATTTCACTGCGAGTTACCGATGTTGGTCCAACGTTGGTCCAACGAGATTGTCCGACGTCTTTTTCACTGCGAGTTACCGATGTTGGTCCAACGTTGGTCCAACAAGATTGTCCAACGTCCATTTCACTGCGAGTTACCGATGTTGGTCCAATGTTGGTCCAACGAGATTGTCCAACGTCTTTTTTACTGCGAGTTACCGATGTTGGTCCAACGTTGGTCCAACGAGATTGTCCAACGTCTTTTTCACTGCGAGTTACCGATGTTGATCCAACGTTGGTCCAACAAGATTGTCCAACGTCCATTTCACTGCGAGTTACCGATGTTGGTCCAATGTTGGTCCAACAAGATTGTCCAACGTCTTTTTCACTGCGAGTTACCGATGTTGGTCCAACGTTGGTCCAACGAGATTGTCCAACGTCTTTTTCACTGCGAGTTACCGATGTTGATCCAACGTTAGTCCAACGAAATTGTCCAACGTCTATTTCACTGCGAGTTAACGATGTTGATCCAACGTTGGTCCAACGAGATTGTCCAACGTACATTTCACTGCGAGTTACTGATGTTGGTCCAACGTTGGTCCAACGAGATTGTCCAACTTCTTTTTCACTGCGAGTTACCGATGTTGGTCCAACGTTGATCCAACGAGATTGTCCAACGTCCAACGAGTTCCAACGAGTTTGCAAGTTTCCGACGTTGGTCCAACGTTGGCTTGCTACCTGGGTTTGTGATAGAGATGAATACCATTTAGGGCAGAATAATCCCTTGGTATCATCTAGGCGTTGGGTAGTCCACCCTGGCACTAGCACGTTAAACCATTTTGCATTAAGGTAAATGTCGGTCTTACATAGGGGATGACAACCGTACAAAAGGGGCAGAATAATCCCCTGGTTCCATCTTCTGGGTGTCGGGTAGTCTACCCTGACACTCAAGTTTGTAATTTACCAGTATTTATTATTGTTATGCCAGAGTTACACATGGCATTTCGCCTACTTGTATTATATTACAACACCAACGATGGATCAACATCGGTAACTCAAAGTGAAATGGAGGTTGGACAATCTCGTTAGAGCAACGTTGGATCGACATCGGTAACCCACAGTGAAACGTTCGTTAATCCAACGAGAATCCAACATTTCACATCTGTTGTTCACTACATGTAGCTGTTATGTTAGAAAAGGTAATTTTTTTACTCGTAGCACAGGTGGTCAAAACCCCCTTGCATAATAAAAGGATTTAAAATTAGCTGCTGAAAGCAGGATGTATGCCATCGTTGGATCAACGTTGGTTCAACGTTGGATGAACGTTGGTTATTATTCATGAATATTCATGAGTGGTTATCATTGACTGAAACTTGGTTTGACTGAAACTTGGTTAACTCAAGATGTAGATTCATCACATGCCCTTAATGATTATGAGTTTGTTTATAAAAATAGACAAGATCGATTAGGAGGTGGTGTAGCTATGTATGTATTAAAACGGTATAATTATGTAGTTCATGAAAATATTTCATTAATTAACGATTTAATAGAGTCCCTATTCATTGAAATTATAATACCGGGTCATAAAAATATATTAGTTGGTGTTATTTATCGACCTCCAAATTCTAGTTTAAAAGATTTTTTAATTTATGTAACTGACTTAATTAAGAACCCCCTTTTTGAGAATAAAGATTGCTTTTTAATGGGAGATTATAATATAAATTTATTGAAACATGCTGATAATAATGTGTCACATGAATTTCTCGAAATATTCTTGTCGGCCTCTTTTCTCCCTCTTGTTTCTAAACCCACTCGTGTTGCAGATTCTTCTGCCACCCTTATTGATAATATTTTTAGTAATGTTATACCTCACCCGAATTCTTATATTGTTCTTTCTGATATTACTGACCATTATCCCATTTTAACCCAATATAATGTAGCTCCAGTGGTAAAAATTGGTGGCCCTCCCCGTTTAATTCGTAAAGTAACGCATGATAATGTAGCACGTCTTGGCGCTAGTCTGGATAATACTGATTGGTCTGCTGTGTACGATAATGATGATGTAAATTCATCTTACGATATATTTTTAAATATTTTTAATTGTCAATTAGATATTGATATCCCACAACAAAGAGATAAATCTTGTAATTATAAAACGTCTCCAAGACTCCCATGGATCTCTAAATCTTTTTTACGATCGATAAATAGAAAAAATAACTTGTATTATAAATATAAACTAAAAGGTACTGATAAACTTAAATTAAAATATACTTCTTATAAAAATATACTTATTAAACTCATACGTTTGGAAAAAAGAAGGTATTTTGTTAATCGATTAGAATTATCTAAAAATGACATGCAAACAACTTGGAAGATTATTAAACAAGCAATGAATTTAAATAAAAATAAATCAAATATAACTAGAATTCGACAGGATAATGTGATGGTTGATGATCCTGGTAATATAAGTAATATTTTTAATATATACTTTTCTTCAATTGGAGAAAATCTTGCTCAAAATATTCCTGCTTCAGATAAACATTTTGTTGATTTTTTAAGTACTCCCAATCCTGATTCGATTTTTTTTGTACCTATTCATAAAAATGAGATTTTGGATATAGTCTCTAATTTAGATAATAAGAAAAGTTCAGGCTACGATGGTGTAAATAACTTTTTATTAAAAGGTATTATTGTTTCTATAGTTGATCCTCTCGTTCATATTTTTAATTTATCTTTATTAAATGGTCAAGTCCCGGATATAATGAAAATTGCTAAGGTCGTCCCCCTCTTTAAGAAAGGTGACAAACTAGATGTTAGTAATTATCGTCCAATTTCTTTGTTGTCCACACTTTCTAAAGTTTTAGAAAAAATTATATATACTCGTACTATTTCTTTCTTTAAGAATAATGATATTTTTTCTAACTTTCAATTTGGATTCAGGGAAAAACATAGCACAATTCATGCTTTATTGTCTTTTGTAGATAAGGTGGCACATGCTATTGATAAATCATTACACACAGTAGGAATTTTCCTTGACTTCTCCAAGGCCTTCGACACGATTAACCACAATATTTTACTCTATAAACTTTCTCATTATGGTATACGTGGGAAGGCCTTGGAGTGGTTCCGGAGCTATCTTTCTAATAGAAAGCAGTATGTTTCTTTAAATGATGTTAATTCCGAATTTCGTTATGTCACTTGCGGCGTTCCCCAAGGAAGCTTATTGGGTCCACTTTTATTTATTATTTATATAAATGATTTTTGTAAATCTTCCGATATATTGTCATTCATACTATTTGCTGATGACACTAATTTATTTTTTTCTCACAGAAATCCACATATTCTAGCAGAAACGATTAATATTGAGTTATTTAAGATTTCCCAGTGGATAAGAGCTAATAAATTATCTTTAAATTTTCAGAAAACTAAATTTATGCTTTTTAGTAAATCAATAGATTCTTTGCCCTCAAATATTGTTTTTGATAATAATGTATTGGAAAATGTGCCTTCTATTAAATTTTTGGGAGTAATTGTTGATAATAAACTTTCATGGAAATGTCACATTGATAGCATTTGTAAAACTATTTCGCGTAATATTGGAGTTATAAAACGGTTAAAAACTTGTCTCCCAATGAATTCTTTGTTTATGTTATACTCATCTTTAATATTGCCGTACTTAAACTATGGCCTTCTTGCTTGGGGGAACACGCATCAATTGTTTTTAGATAGGCTATTATTGTTACAAAAAAGGATTATTCGTATTATTTGTGATTCCACTGCACGCTCCCATACAGACCCTTTATTTTTTAATAATAAATTATTAAAAATTAATGACTTGTACTTATACCAATTAGGTCAATTTATGTATAAATATGATAATAATTCATTACCTTCAGCTTTTGATTTTATGTTTTTTAAAAATCAATCGGTTCATAATTACCCAACTAGACAGTCAAATGAATTTCATTTACCCCTTTTAAGAACTTTATTAGCTCAGAATACGTTTATTTATGATGGTCCTAAATTTTGGAACACTCTTGATATAGGTATGAAAAATGTACCTTCACTTAATTCTTTCAAAAGAAAACTTAAATTATATTTATTACAACGTTATGGTACTAGTTAACTTAATTGTTTGGTAATGAAAAAGGGTCATCGTAAAAAACCTTTCATTATTATTATTGTTGCTTATTCTGGAAATTGCGCCGCTATTTTAATGAAATAATATTTCTTATTCTCTTAATTTGTATGAAATTTTTGTTTTTATTTTATTTTATACATTTTCTTTTAGTCTTGCAGGTCCATACCTTCTCATTCCATACCTTCTCAATCCATTCATATTTTCTATATTTTCATTATCTTTTGTACAGCATCTTCTTGTTCATGTATGCTTCCACACTGCGTCTTATTTGTTCATACATTCATGTTCTCTTCAGTAGTCTCCGTAGGCACAACACTATTTTGAATTCTTATCAAACAGTTTTGTAATAATTACATTTTTTGGTAATACTACACTGTATAATATTTGCTATCTTGTTTGTTTGTTTTTTTTTTCTTCTATTATTCACAATTTTTCCGTATTTGATTTTTCGTATTTTTTTCCGTATTTGATACTTTCATTACTTTGTAAAACATTATTTTTTGAGGGATTCCACATTCTACAAGCCATGCTTTTTAGTGGATCCCTCCATTTTCACTTGAAATTTAAACATACAGCAACATTCGTTTACTTTCTGTTTCCGCTTTTATAATATGATTATTTCTAAATGTCAAAATTGAATTGTACCTTGTTTAAAAATCTAAAAATTTCGTAGTATCTTAATTCATTATATTTTAAATCAATTATTATATCAACATACATTTTGATTGCCAATGTTTATAATTTATTGTTTATACTTTCACAAATGTTGTTGTGAATTATTCATTGTAAATATATGTACCTTCTTGTTGAAAATGAAATAAAATTGAACATTGAACATTGAACATTGACTGCAAAAAGCATTAATAATCATGTTATTTGATTGTTCAGAATGAATCCAATGTTATTATTTACTCATTATTTGAAATATATGTAAGTTAATTATTTATCTACAAAAACATTCTAAAGGTTTGTTTCCATGATGTATTTGTGTAAATTCTTAAAACTTTATCCAAACATTCAACTTTATCGAAATACCAACCATCAAACAAATATTAACACAGAAGCTAGGTTATATAAAGCTGAGTGGATGATGTAGATGTAGTGAGTGTAGGAATAGGAAAAGGACTATATGGATAGGAATAGGACTAGGAATAGGGTTAGGGTTAGTCTTAGGTAAAGGGAAAGCTAGGATAGGATGTTCTAGATATCACCAATAGGCGTGTCATATGAATATTAATTTAATTTTTTTAGTACGGTGAGACGTTGGTCCAATGTTGGACCAACGTTGGACCAACGTTGGATCAACGTTGGATCAACGTTGGACCAACGTTGGATCAACGTTGGACCAACGTTGGACCAACGTTGGAGAAATGTTGGTGAATTACGCTGGACCAACGTTGGATGCTTGTTGGAGACATGTTGGATGCTTGTTGGAGACATGTTGGATGCTTGTTGGATGAGTGTTGGAGACATGTTGGATGCTTGTTGGAAATATGGTGGATGCTTGTTGGACACATGTTGCTTTGACGTTGGATCAACGTTTGCGTACGCCCAACCAACGCTGCTCCAACGTTGGCGAATACAAAATACCAACCTTGGATCAACGTTGGAAAAGCGTTGGTCCAACGTTGACAAATGACAACTTTCCAACGATGGACCAACGTTGATCCAACGTTGGTATTTTGTTTTCGCCAACGTTGGAGCAGCGTTGTTTGGGCGTACGCAAGCAACGTTGGTCCAACGTTGCCGGACAACGTTGGACCAACGTTGCCGAAAAAATTGGACAACGTTGGTCCAACGTTGGACCAACGTTGGCTTGCTACCTGGGTCTCTATCTGCAGCAGATCAAGTTATAATTTTGCAAATATATCTATTAGTAGGCGGTTTCTTGGCCAAATTTGGATAATCCTATATCAGTACAATTATATTCTTTCACATTATTGGTAATAAGAGCTTCCATTTCATTTTTTTGAGAGGGGGGCGTTTCCAAAACTGGCCTTTACCTTTAACGGTTAATGGCAGAAAGCGATGCTGGAGTTGTGACAAAGACTTGTGACATCAGTTCGCAGTTGTACGAACTACAAACGTGTATTTTTAGAGCAAAAATAATAATCATGATAATAATGATAATAATAATTAGTAAACAATGAAATAAAAGAATGAAGGTTTTTTTATGAAACCGACCGTACATATAAATTGGTTGGCTGTAATTAAGCGGCTCGGTTGAACGAACTATGAAACGTATTCATTTTTAGAAAGGAAAACAAAATAACAAACACTAACTGGAAAATAATATGTGAGTTCATTCACGTGTTTGATAATAACGAAATGGGCAGATTGGTACTAATAACAATCGGTTATCGGACACACACTCGCAATCAAGCAGCACGTGACGTGCACTTCTTATAAATAGACTTATAGCCACTAAATCTGACCTTTAGCCACTAAATCTGACCTATAGCCACTAAATCTGACCTATAGCCACTAAATCTGACCTATAGCCACTAACAGTAGGGTTAATAGGGTAAGGGTTAATGTTAGGGTATATATACCCCTAAAAACCAACACCAACCAAGCGAACTTGAGATAGCTCAGTCGCTAGAGAGCTTGACTGGTATGCTAGAGATCCCTGGTTCGAATCCTACCTTGATTTTTGTAGTTGCTATTTTTACGGCATTCGACTAAATGTTCGAATTTATACAAGTCGGAAATTTCGGGTATGCGTGGTCCCAAACCTGTTTGGGACAATTTTTTCGCGCCCTGGGTTAGAGAGCAGCAATGGTGGATAAATGACAAACCAAACGGGCACACCTACACAGGATAATTCGAACTCTTTAGAGGGCGTGCGCTCTACCGATCTTGTCGTTGCCAGTAACAAGACAGATATTGGCATTTAAGAGAGAAAACAATTTTTAGTAAAGAATACAACAGAGAACAATAAACAAAACATTAATGGTAATTTGCGACTTCATGCAGTTTGCGTATTCATGATCTACTGCATGTACGCAAGGCTCTTCAGAGTAGACCAACAAAATTGACATTTCGAATTTCGTTTCATGTTTAAACATTTTATTTTATTTTTCATATTTTAAGTAAAACATACATATTATACAGTAAAGGATATACTTAGTAAATCAATACATACAATGAGTGTAAAAAAAGAACATATCACATCAATTATATAGCAATAAAAGCAATGAACTGATTAATCAACGTAATGCAATCTTTGTCAAAGACTGCGGATATAGACCGGCAGCCTTGAGGTCTTTTGTGGATATAATCCCCAATGCATCAACGTGTATTTTGTCTTTCAAAAGCGCTCTCCCCGCAGTGAGCGATGTTGAACACATTACATTCGCAAAAAATAGAAGCATCGGACAATCCCCAGGGGCCAAACTTTGGAGGTGCAAAGGACCCCTTTATCCACGGGTACGCCCCGGGAGACTCATATTTTTGGATTTGTTACATTCTCCTCTAAATATACATATGTTCAACAAGCCAGTTCGTAGTTACAATCTGCGCATGCGCAATACAAAGGTCAATCGTACCAATGCGGCATTCATCGAATTGAAAGGACTGGATAAGGTTCTTTACTTGTTATTCTTGAGTACATCGATTGGAAATTCCTAGGTTGATCAATTGTTCTCATGAAAGTAACAAAGGATATCCCATGACAACCATCTGCCACTCTGAACATGACTGCACAGAGTAAAAGCTTTATATCCTACCCATGATTGTAGCATTCAATGGTCAAGGGGTCAAACGACCCATATCCGGGTCCCATATGCTATCTACGAACTGGTCTATAATCCGTCAATACGGGCTATTAATTCCAAAATAACATACTACCAGGAAACACAATGACAATCCGTAAATGTTGCTGTTTCTAGACAGTAGTTAGGGAAAAAAAGTATGATCTTTGTAAACAGTGGCATAGCCAGAAATGTTGTAGGACTCCAACCTCCAAGGGGGCTCGAACCTGCAAGCGCTCAAGCTGTTTAGCCTTATCGGCCTCTGTCGGCCTGGCGGCAAGTTGGGGGCAGGAGGCGGGAGTCCCCGGAAGTTTTTGGGATTTTAGCTATTCAAAGCCCCAACATTAAAACTACCGGCTAACAAGTCATGCAAGTAACAAAACAAAACAACAACAAAAGGGAGAGGGAAAGGGGGCTTGAGCCCAGGAGCCCCCCCCCCCCCCCCCCCCATTCTCTACGTCAGTGTTTGTAAAGCCGTGGTCACAACCCGCCGTACTTGCAAGTGCGTGCTGTCTACTTGCAAAAACGTGGGCACAATTTGGGTATCCGCACGTGGTGAGTACCGCCTCAGTACGGATTTGGGAGCACGCAGACACTCCGTAGCACTTTTAGTGCACGAGGAACTTTCGCTGCGTTCGGGCTGCGGTCGGGCTACCGATTCACCCCCAGTACGGGTGACGCGCGTGCCCTCTACAGCCAACGAGCGGACGTGCGTGCTGCGCACGTGATAAGTGCGTGGTCCATGCTTACTCGGCACTTCCCCAGTTCAACTGTCCAATGAGCACGCAGAACTCACGTGGACCGTACCGAGTAAGCACGCAGAACTCACGTGGACCGTACCGAGTAAGCACGTGCTCCGCACTTACAACGCACGTTGTGCGCACTGATTTATGCAGTATAATATGATCAGAAAAGTTTGTTCGCACTTGCACGCACTTACAACGTACGTGAGCAGCACGTGTAAGTACGGCCTCCGTACGATAACGTGGCAATCGCACGGAGATCGTACGTTGTAAGCACGTTGTAAGCACGTACAACTCACTTACCACGATGCACGCAACCGCTCACGGCCAGGCGTGGCGTGCGGGCCAGGCGTGGCGTGCGGGCCACGTACTTACACCGTGCGTTGACGTACTCCCTCCCTGCTCTTGCCACTCCCTCCCCAGGTTTTCAGAAAAACGTGGCGGCCGTGGCCTCCCCAAAAAACGTACGGACTAAAAACACGCACGGTGGGTTGTGACCAGGGCTTAAGCCAATGTTGTTTTGATGCAAGCTAGTATAAATTCCAAGGACTAACCCACACATCCACACCCACACATATTAATGTAACAACAGTACAACATCAAGATACATGTATTATGTCCCGGGGGGGGGGGGGGGGGGGGGGGGGGATCTGTCCTCATAGAAAGGGGGTATCATGCGTGACCAAGAATTCACGTAAAAGGGTGTTTTTTTTACGATCAGGCACGTTACGGTCCAAAACATCGCACACGTACGCAAAGACAGCCCCTGGATTTATCCCAGTGTTTCGATCCCTGGATATCAATCTCATTAATATGAACGAGAGCTATCGCTATTTGTTCGTGCATTCGTAATAATAGCGTTTTAGCTCTGTATTGGTGCAGATACAGATACCCCGGTAGATAAACTCGTGCGTGACGTCACAAATTGGGAGAGTTGCCAGAAATACCGTAATTATAGTATCGCGCACAATTCTGAGTTTCAATCCGCACCCGTTTCAACGGGGTTTCAACGCACCTTGATCCCTTGATTTATTTATTTTATTTTTTTCCGGTATTATATTAGAGTAGATGTCCGATTGAAATACATTTTTCAGTTCTGGAATATGCGGGAAAATATGCAAACCAAGGCCTACAACATATTTCATATTTTCATATTATTTTTCATAATATTTGTAATGTCCGTGACGCTGGAATTGCCTATATACTGTATATCATGATGACAGATGATACCAAAGAGAAAATACACAGCTAGGAGTGATGGGAACCACGCACTTATCAGTAACAGTAAGAGAAAATGCCAGCGTTTGGCACCCCTAATGAAGTTTGCACTTTTCGCATTGATCTCCTGAATCAACAATCGCAAACGTTTATATAAATGTGGCAAAAAAGTACGAAGAATGGACAATCACTAAGGAGGTGACGGTATTAACAATTGCCAACTGTCATTCGATTGTTGAATATCAACGCTTCTTTTCATATAATATATTTGCGGAAATCAGTAATGTAAATATTATAAGGGTGTCTGCTGATAGTGTTGTGACATCAGAGAGATTTATTGGGTGCGTTTAAATGATCTTTTCTTGGTTGATACATTTTGTGTACTGTTAAAAAAAAAAAAAAAATATTTCACCAGTGAACCAGTACTTCTTATCAAAATAATATTTTTCAGAAAGTACCTGACAGATACGAACAAAATAATCAAACATAAAATTATTATAAGTAAAACACAATCAAACACAACGTAAACTCTCATTAAACCAAAGACAATTGTCCCGTATTCACAAAGGAGGTTTGTACAAACCATGGTTCAAACCGAGGTTTACATCTATGGAATGCCAATTGGGCAATTCCACGGTAACGGAAGGACATTCAGACACAATTTTGGAACTTCAATCAATTAATTCCAGGATCCTGCTTTTGATTTTTTATTCTAAATGGCATGTCTTTGATCCTTGTTGGGACACCTTTGATTTCCACTATTTCTAAAATTTTGACCGCATTATGTAAATTAGATATGGACACTAATGAGGCCGGTAACGGAAGGACGCCAAAATGGACATGGATTTTCAATTTTTTTAGTTATGACCCAATCTCTGTGAAGTTACGAGGTTTATCATGTTAAGTTGGCTACTAGTCAATTTTCTTATGTTCACAGAGTATAACACCACCTTTTAAGAAAAATATCTACATTGGTATATTAATTATGAGAAATTAATTACTCCAGTGTTCGGTAACGGAAGGACGGTAACGGAAGGACCTCTGAAAAGTCTATTGGAATTGTACAATAAAATTAATTTTTAAATTTAAAGACCATTTATGAGAAGGAAACATCTCTTTTGTGGTCTAAAATGAGTTTGTATCATAGATAGCATATGGACATCACAAGCATTTACATTTCTATTTTTTTCTTACTATATTTCATGCTCCAATGGCACTTATTCATGGTCAATCCATGGTAACGGAAGGACACTGAGACACAAATTGTCAACTTTAAGAAAGACATTTTTAAATACTTGTGTTGTTAGAACAGCCTATTTTGATAACAATACTTCCAAAACATACAGTTTTAAGGTCCCATAATTTTTTTAATTTTTGTTATCTCCACACATTATTGAATATGCATACAAATGAGGTCGGTAACGGAAGGACACTAAAATGGACAAGGTTTTGTTATCAAATCAGTTTTAACTAAAACTCTGTGATATTAAATAAAACAAAATATTTTAAGGGTACACATTTCATTCTCTGAAGGGTTAAGAAGAATTTACTTGTTCTTTGATTAAAATTTGTCCGCAGATATTTGAGTTATTTCACACAAAGCGGACCAATGTTCGGTAATGGAAGGACATAATGGACTATAATGTATGATATAACACAGTAGGGTCATTCCATGTCAAATCACCTTTAAAAAAATTGAAAATTGTCATCGCAGCCCCCTTCAAATTTGCTAATATTTAGTATGTATGATATTTCAACCTTAAGTTTTAGCCCAATCCGCCCAATGGTTTTGGTGCTATGGTCGATTCTTATGGGGGAGTTTTGTAAGAAATGGGCGTGGGCACCATTTTTCAAATGGCCATTGTCCATTAACCGTTGGGTCAATTTATTTTGTAAAGGTGTCATTGGACTGGGGATGTTATGTGCAATCCATTTATGCCATTTGTGTTCATGCATGAGCGAGTTTGGATACGATAACCTTTGACCTTATATTTTGACCTTCCGTTTTACCTCGTGGATCAAATAATTTTGAGAATTTGTTTTGCTTAAATATTGGCTTGATATAATTTCTACAACATATGAAAGAATTGGAGATATATTATTTCTTGCTTTTTCTACAGCCTTGCTTTTAGTTTTCAAATTTCATGTAAAATTTAATTATTTTAGACCTACACCCATGTCCAAGAATTCTATAGGGGTGTATTGTATAAAAAAAGACCTATTCAAAGTCAGGATCAGAGCCTATTCACACCCTGGCTCACCACAGTTAAATAGACCTACTAATCCCCATACGATAGAAATCCAGACAAATGGCATCATGGTACAAGGGCCCTGTTGCAGAAAGAGATAAAATCAATTGTGAGCCAGATCAAATGTTCTAAATGCACAAATCTGATTGGTTGAAACACAGAAAATTACTAGTCTGACCACGCTACGCCACTGATAGCTGGCCATTGCAGGTATTGTCTCATTATTTTGGGTTTTCATATATGAGAGACTAATTTTTTAACATAAATTTTGTCATAATATGTAATATGAGGTACCTTGTCCATCTGTTACCATGTGTATGGTAACGGAAGGACATTTTCTTTTGTTATTTATTAATTAACGAAGAAACAATGAGTAATATAATTGTTATCAATGGGAAGGCCTACTTCAACTTGCTTTGCACTGAAGATTGGTCTGCTCTCTAACAATTATGTGAGCCACAAATTAAAAATATTGATTTTTTGGTAACGGAAGGACATTTTCATAGGCTGAAAATAAGAAGTCATTGAAGCATAACAAATCAAATACATCATACAAATTTACTATTTTACGAAATGGTCATATCTCGGGAGTCAGAATAATGGATTTTAGGCTTAACTGGGGAAATATAAAACAAACACAGGATCAAAACACTTTTTCACAAAAATGTCAAATTTGTGGGGTTCAATTATGGTTATAAAGTTATTATAAAAAAACAACTAAAATTATGTAAAACTAAAATTTTCTCATTGAATTCCAAAAATATAGAATTTAAGCTTTGATTTGATACCAAATTTGTATCATAAAAATGCTTGTAAAATTGTTGGTCAAATGTCCACTTTGGCGTGGAATTGCCCAATTGTAAACTGATAGAGAGAGAATGTAAATTCCTTACTTGTTAACAATGTTGATGGTACACACTCTCTCTCTCCATCAGTTTACAATTGGCATTCCATAGATGTAAACCTCGGTTTGAACCATGGTTTGTACAAACCTCCTTTGTGAATACATGCCATTAACATAATCTCTGGTCGTAACTCAATGTTTACCCTACGGTTGGGTAAAAGTTATTTTTTTATGTAATGTGTTCTACATGTTCTAGACGAACGTTTAGCAAGTGAACGGTTCAGCCTGAAAAACAGAACAACAACTGATGAATGGTCGAGACAATGTATGTTTTTGTCATCTGATATGTCCACTGAGTGAAGTGTGAACATTCCTAGGTAAATGAATGTCATATAAACCGAGTAATGAGCGAAAATGCAAAGTGATATTCGCTAACTCATCGCACTGACTTTGTACATGCACAGTTATACTTATCCAGTAGATAATTAAAGATCCAAACACGTTAATTGTAAATATCTTTATAACGAAAGAAAAATTGGGAAAACTAGAAGGGTACCATGCTTCTATTGACAATATAAATACAACAAGGTATGAGAGAACACCTAGAGTTCTGAGTAAGTTTTGCGGATTTGGAAAAAAATAGTTACTTGATCCTTTTAGGCTGGAATTCTCATGGAGACCTTTTTTTAGCACAGTGCTAAATCGCGTCGTTTCGCGTCGTTTTACGTCAGAAGTAGGTTAAATTTAACCCACTGTTGTATGGAAAGCCGGGTAGTTCTCCTTTGCCACCATAGTCTCCATTGGCGCTTATCCTATTTTTTCCATTCAATTAGCGCTTTCTACACTCGATTTTGACAGCGGAAGTTTGGAGGTTTCCACGCAAGTTGAGTCCATGTTATTTATATGAAAAGTCAAATAAATCTGCCAAAATCAACGATTATTGTCAAGTTTCTACACACTTTTTTCATACTTTCTTCCAGCCAGTTATGCGTAAAAATACGCGTCAGGCGCAATGGTCTATTCATAGGTTTTGTGTTGCGTTTATGAAGGATGAGAGCGCATAATATCTAGTACAAGTGCGCATTTAAAAATAAGTGCGCATTGTTTGCAGTGTGGCGCTCCATAAAAATTTAACCCGGGCTAAATTTAACCTTTTGATGAGAATTCCACCCTTAAAGGATAACCCGACCGTATACTTCTACTTGGGTACTCGACAGGGTCCATCAGTCAGGACGTAGAGTCGAGGGGAACCGGTGAGGTGTCCCATTAATTGCCGATTGAGGCAACTGCTCCCGCAAAGGCTCCTAGTGATGTAGAAGCCAAGATATTATTGGGGAGCGCATTCCATGCTGTTACAGTTTGTGGGAAGTAGGAGTTATGGTAAAGCTGAGTTCGAGTATGTATATGCTTGAGCTTATTTGGGTGGTATTGTCTGGTGATGCTTGGGGCCATTGGTGTGAGGAGTTGGTCAGGTGTAATTGCTACCATGCCATTCTGAATTTTGTAGAGGAGGCTAAGGCAGGAGATGTGTCTGCGTCTTTCCAGTGTACTCCATTGAAGGTGTTGAATCATAGCAGACACACTCTCAGAATGGCGGTATTGTTGAAGAACGAATCTTGCTGCTCGCCCCTGTACAGCTTCAATCTTTGAGATGCTCTTCTTTGTAGATGGATTCCAGACTGTTGCACAATATTCCAAGCGAGGTCTAACCAGGGAGAAGAAGGCTTGTTGTCGGATCTTCTGGGAAGAGCGTCGTAGATTCCTATTGATAAGCCCGAGCATTTGGTTGGATTTCGATGCAATTCCATCAATGTGTTTTTGCCAGGATAGGTTGTGAGAAAAGGTAAGACCCAGGTATTTGTAGTTTTGAACTGCTGTAAGTTGAGTATTGCCCAGTAGGTAATTGCCTTCAATGTTGTTTCGGCGGAGTGAGAACCGTAGAAGATGACATTTCTCTGTGTTGAATTTCATCTGCCAGGTAAGAGACCATTGATGAAGGCGGTCAAGGTCCCGCTGAAGCGCATGGTGGTCCGAGATGTCATGAATAGGATTGTATATGAGACAGTCATCTGCAAACAGCCTTAGCTTGGACGTGATACCATGGGAGATGTCATTTATAAATGTGATGAACAATAGGGGGCCCAGTACCGTTCCTTGGGGAACACCAGATGACACATGGATCGTGTCAGATGCTTGTCCATCTACAACCACCCGCTGGGATCGGTCTGTGAGTAATGATCTGATCCATTGCTGTAGTTCGCCTCGGATGCCGTAGTGTCTGAGTTTGAGTAAGAGGCGCTCATGGGGGACACGGTCGAAAGCTTTCGAAAAATCCAGAGCAATCGCATCAACCTGGTCTTTTTGGTCCAGTGAACGTGCCAGATCTTCGGCTGTCATAATTAACTGGGTCTCACATGAGCGGCCTGCTCGGAAACCATGTTGAGAGTCGTGTAGTACGTTGTTGGTATCGTAGTGGTGCATTATCTGACTGAAGATGATAATGTTCTATCAACTTACTGCATATCGATGTTACGGAAACAGGACGATAGTTTGAAGGGGTGCTTTTGTCTCCCTTTTTAAAAATTGGTGTGATGTTCGCCAGGCGCCAGTCTGATGGTACTTGTCCAGTGTTCAGTGACTGCTGGAAGATGAAACACAAAACTGGTGCTAGATCCTTGGCGAAACTCTTCAGAAATTGGCCTGGGATTCCATCTGGACCAGTAGCTTTATCAGTCTTGATGGCCTCTAAAAGCTTCTGGACTCCATTTGGTGTGATAGAAATGTTCTCCATCGTAGGGACGTTGGATTCTCCAAGATTTGGTAGAACTGTTGTATCTTCAGCTGTGAACACCGACTGGAATTGTTGATTAAATACCTTCGCCTTTCTTGTGGCGTCAAAGACTACTTTTTCATCATGCTTGAGTGGAGAAATGCCCGCTGGATCTTGCTTTTTTGATCTTATGAACTTCCAGAAGGCTTTGTTGGCTTTGTCTGAACCAGTAAACATGTTGCTTTGGTAAGACCAGTAGTTGTGTCTTATTTCCTTCCGCAGTGACTTTTGATAGTCCCGGAATGGTCCCCAATCTCCCGATTGCTTGGCCTTATTGTAGAGTTTCTGTTTCCTTTTAATCTTCTTTCTTATCTGATTGGTAATCCATGGACTTGAGTTATTGGGTTTTGACATCTTTGATGGAATATGATTTTCCATGAAGAGTGTGATCTTAGATTTGAAGATGTCCCAGTTTTCCTGTACTGATCTAGAACCAGGATTGCTGCTAAGAAAGTCCTGCTGCCATGTATCGATTGCAGACTGCAGATTGGGGATATTAGCTTTACTGAAGAGGTAGATTTTCCTTGGCATCTTCTTTTTCCGCTTTGGCGTAGAGTTGAGCAGGAAAGTAACTGCATCATGGTCGCTAATGCCTGCTGTGACTTCACAGTTGGTGATGTGACCAGGGTGACTTGTTAGAACCAAGTCTAAGATGTTCTTTGTATTTCCAGATATTCTAGTCGGCTCAGTAACCAGTTGATCAAGGAAAAAGTCATTGCAGATATCTAGTAGCAGGGCGCATTTGGTTGCTTCTGTAGCGTATGGTTTTACCACTCTGTTAGTCCAATCAATGTCTGCCATATTGAAGTCGCCCCCCAGAATAACAACGGTCTCTTTGAATCTAGCATACATGTTAGCTAGTGACCTTTCAAGTTCCTGAAGATTTGCAGGGTCAGACTTTGGTGGTCGATAGAACGAGCCTATAACTAGCCGTTTGAATCCTTGGATATTCAGTTCTATGTATAAGACTTCTGCTTCACCTTCAACGAGGTTACATTCCGTTGCAACGAGGTCATCTTTGATCATGATAAACACTCCTCCCTTTCTGGCATGTATTCTATCCTTCCTAAATGTTGTGAATCCACGTGGAGTGATCTCAGCAGTCATGATGTCAGGTTTCAGGTGGGATTCAGTACCTATTATAACATCTGGTTTGTGGCTTTCAATCATCACTTCCAAGTGTGGAAGTTTGTTACAAATGCCATCACAGTTTATTAGTAGGCATTTCAGGTTCTTGGTGCGTTGTCGTTGTTGAGTAGATGCACGTTGGGCGCCCAATTTCCTTCTAGTTGTTGACGTGGCGGATGGTGAGCCTATGTGAATGTTGTTTCCATCAGGCTCAGGGAGGGCTGTATCATCCATAATGTTGTTTGGAGTATCTCTCAATGTGTCACTCAGGCTGCTAAATTGGTTGGCGGTTGAAGTGACACTTGAGCTGTTGAACAGGGATGAACTTACATTTGGTAGTCCACACTGACAGCATATCCATGTCATGCTAGTATTTGCATAAGTATCATAAATCTGCTTGGGCATGTTCATACACTCTGTGTGATACCAACCATCGCATGTATCACACTGTAGGCACTGCTGGTCCCCTTTTGCTGGTTTCTTGCAGATCAAACAGGGGTACTTGACTGAACGAGGGCCCGGGTTCAGTTCCGTGTCTCCTGCAAGCAAAAGTAGGACTGTGAAGTATGCATGATTTCTCTCCTTGATGTTAATGTCGAGGCGTGGGTATTGAAGCTTCAATGAAGAAAATATTTTTGTATTTTCTATGCGTCGATCTGTGATTCTATCGTGAGTGGATCGGGTTAAAGTATACGGTATGATGAGCCCTCGATCACCGTGAAATGCTCGGTGTAGCGTGAAGGGCACCGCACAAAACACAAAATGACGACCACGGTATAGCTATTAGTCAATCATGAAATCATAATTACATTGCAGTGCCACCTGTCATAATCTTGGCGAAATTACATCTACAAAAATTACAAAGCAGCTAGGCTCACTCATGCATGTACTGTACTTGATATAAGATTTAGTATATTGGGGCTATACATGGTTGTATAATAATATTTATCGTAGGTACTGGTCTTCTGTAATTTGTGAACATTTTAGATCCAAATCAGTTTTGTACAAGAGTTTAGATATTAGTAATGACATATTCTTTCACCAGCATGGTTGGTGATGAAATCCTACATTTCATTTGTGTGTGCCTGTGGCGTTTCCTTATACATGTATTGCTTTTGGGCTTTAAAGTTACAGGGTACCTGCATAATAACAATGTCTCCTTCACACAATTTATGGATATAGCTTATACAGTGCTATAAATTAACGATTTTGTTTCAGGGACTTTGTTTGATTTCCTAGTCCCTTGTTGATGATTGTTTTGTTAATGTTAATATAATCAAAATCGTATGTGGCGAAGGAGAGGGGAGAGGAGGCCGAGGGGCTATACATCCCCGAAAGTTTTGAATTGAATTGAATTGAATTTCACATTTATTGGTAAATTTGGCATTAAAACATTTCAGAGGAATATACAAAATATAAAACAAAGTGTATAGGAGTCACATCTAGGTTAGACAAAGGCTTGAGGAGGCAGAGTGACCCCTGGTAAAAACAGAAAATATACACATATAATAATACATCTGATTACAAAATCACACAATACAATTCATTGGTTGATTAATTAAGCAATAACTTAAAATGGTTGAATAAATAAAGCTTAAAAACAACACACATCCTTATAAAAACACATAAGACAAACGAACAAAACAAACAACAAAATATACGTGATAATTACGTCAAAAAAGACTGAGAAAAGCATTTGTCCAGTACAATCGATATGAAAATTTATATTACTAATCTAATAGAACGCAGTACGAATATTATCTAAGTACAAAGTTCAATTATTGCATGTTAAAATAAGTTCCGTTATTTTTTCCTAAAATTATTATAAAAGAGACATATCAAATTTGCGGGTATTCCACTATTCCAAATGTTGGTTCCTTGGTTTTTAATTGATTGATTTTGGGAACGTGATGTCCAAAAAATGGGTGGGTAAGTATGAGAGCGGTTCCTTGTATTTCTTGAGTGTATTTCAGAATGCGCAAAAGCAGGAGGTAGCATTATATTGTGTTTATATGAATATACCTGTTTTGAAAACAAAATATTCGAGCAGAGGGCACGAGCGAAATCGTCACATTCAATCATGTTCTGGTGAATGCCTCGCACATTTGGGCAGAATCTACTTATTTCGAGGCAAAATAACTTGATTTGGGTGGCCAAAAAAACAGGCTTATTTTGGGGTTTCCGTGGCTTTACGAGGCCTGCGTTTTACGTGGTGATTACGGCGCCGTATTAACATAATCGTCAACTAATCGGCTTTTATTGGCTTTGCGGTACGGTTCAACGGCATGACGGGTATGTTTCACTGGGACATTAAACGTGAAAATTAGTATAGTCGATTTATTAAAACTTAATTTCTGTACTCCCTTATATAGCTGCTGCCCCAAACCCCTCTAAAATACATACTTTGTTTTTATTCGAGCTGATTTTGGCAGCTATATATATATCTTAAATATACTGGGTACCGGTACAAATTTTCTCCGTTGATAATCATGGTCAAATAAAACAATGAAGCAGGACGAGAATATAATATATTTCGATTGAATAACCCTCTGAATACCAGGGTCGACTCAATTCGACTCATAACATCGGATCTAATGATTAAAGGGATTTAGTAAATATTGTCCAAATCACAAAACTTATACTTAGAACTCTATAGTTGTTCTCTCATATACCTTGTTGTATTCGTATATTACTGTATACTCATTACTCGGCCATATTCGAATGAAAATAGCGTCCTGAATGGACCCCATGGTAGGGACCCCATATGGTAGAACAGCAATGTCTGCATAGACGGCGCTGAATTGGCCATCCCTCCGAATCTTTTGTATTTACTGTTTTTTACTTGTGTTTCGGAAAATAAATGAATACATAAATAAATAAATAAATGAGCCGTTTAGGTTTCTATCTAATATTTATATATATATATACCATTCGATCATGGCAGAAAACTATAGTTTTTAGTAATAAAACGTAAGTTTTGGTCACTACAAAATGCAGCTCCTTCAACGTATTATAAAGTGCGTCAATATTATAATCTAATGTATGATAATTATGACCAACACGTCGAGTTCGTTATTCCCACGATTCTATTTATTATAAGTTCGAATTATGTTAAAGTGATCTAGTAACTTTGTTGGCAAGTGCAAAAAGTGATGAGTGATTAATAAAATGTGTATTGGAGTGATCTGATATGTCCACAAAGTAATGTGTGAAAATTTCACGTTAATTGAATCACGTTTTTGGCTGAGATATGAGCAAAAAATGCAAAGTGATATTCACTAACTCATTGTACATTACTTACTTTGTACACGGCATTAAATTATCCCGTAAACAATTCCATATCTGAACACTTCAATCGTAAATATCTTTTGAACGAAATGGAAATTTGAAAAAACCGAAATAGTCCGTGGGCCAGAGGGGTCTACCTGTGACCCCCCCTATGATCCTCCGACTTGGGTGTCATTTTGTCCATTGATATGTCTAATGTTAGAAACAAAATGTTAACAAGAAAAAAACTCATATACACTATGTTTTTTTACTACTTTTTGGGAGGTATGTAAAAATAGCACTTTTTCATTTTTTGCTGCATTTCTTAGGGTTGGTGAAAATTGAGATTGCGTTAAGTGCTCTCATTTGATAATGGCTAGGTCTTTATCAACTAAATTTTGCTGATTCATATTTTTATATATGCCTAAGACACAGGAAAAGTTTCATGGTAAAAAATGATTGGCTTCATATGATTATGACGTCATCAAATTTGCATATGAAAAATCATGGGAATTTCCGTAAACAAAACGGTCAAAAAAACAATGTTCATTAGTATAGTTTATTTTTTTCACCATGAGAATGATGATAATGAGCTTAAACTTAATATGTCTATTTCTGAAAGTATATTCAAATCAGAAATGCTATTATCCTTTGAATATATTGTACAAAAATGACATTTTAAATTACGTAATCACCATGCGTCATATGCAAATTAGTCCGTGGGCCAGAGGGGTCTACCTGTGACCCCCCCTATGATCCTCCGACTTGGGTGTCATTTTGTCCATTGATATGTCTAATGTTAGAAACAAAATGTTAACAAGAAAAAAACTCATATACACTATGTTTTTTTACTACTTTTTGGGAGGTATGTAAAAATAGCACTTTTTCATTTTTTGCTGCATTTCTTAGGGTTGGTGAAAATTGAGATTGCGTTAAGTGCTCTCATTTGATAATGGCTAGGTCTTTATCAACTAAATTTTGCTGATTCATATTTTTATATATGCCTAAGACACAGGAAAAGTTTCATGGTAAAAAATGATTGGCTTCATATGATTATGACGTCATCAAATTTGCATATGAAAAATCATGGGAATTTCCGTAAACAAAACGGTCAAAAAAACAATGTTCATTAGTATAGTTTATTTTTTTCACCATGAGAATGATGATAATGAGCTTAAACTTAATATGTCTATTTCTGAAAGTATATTCAAATCAGAAATGCTATTATCCTTTGAATATATTGTACAAAAATGACATTTTTAATTACGTAATCACCATGCGTCATATGCAAATGTAAGGCATATGATGGCCATTTTGTGTAGGACAAAAATCGGTACATATTGCTCCCTCTTTAATTTCTTTATTTTAGAACCAATCACTCTCATATTTGGCACATATGTAGAACTAGTAGGGCTCTTCTGTTTGCAATAAGGAGAATTTCAAAAGGTCATCATATGAGGGCGCTATTTGCTAAAAATTGATAAAAACATACAAAATCCTTTAAATTCCGATAAAAATGTTTTTTTTCTCTATCTGCCTGATTTGTACAGACAACTTGACATTTTGTTTGCATTATTATGCAACTTTACTTTTCCTAGAATGAAATTAAAGACTGTTATGTTGTATCTTGTATATTTTAGGGTCTAAATTATTTATAACTCAGACTGAATTGTACCTTTAAAGTGGAATGGGGATTACATTGCGCTACATACAAACAATTTCAGATTATTCACTTAGTAGTAACCTTATGTATCTAGTCCTCCAATATCAAGTTAAGACAAAATGTTTTGGGAAAATTCTGGTCAGAAACTTGTTTTTCAATATTTGAATTATACTTCTGTTTGGCATCACATTTGTTTGTTTCAGAAAATAGAACAAATGAACATCTCTTGTTTACAGTTCATTATTTGATATACCTACCCTCCAAAAGTGACAGGAACTTCATGTGACAACTAGATGAGTACACATTCATGCCTTTAAATGATTATCATGGTGACAGAAAGTGGCGAATGAATTGAATGCAAATTCAAGTTAACGACCACATTGAAAAATGTTTTAGATCTTGAAAAGTTGTCTGGAATGTATAGAGGCACATGCAGGGGAATATCTGTGTGTGTAGAACTGTTAACTCCTTTTGCAACATTTGCGCTCTTATTTTTTACTAAAATAAACGTACTATGTCTCAATATTCATAATACTTTTACACGGGATACTAAATACATTCAGTTAATCACTGACACCTCACAAATGATCTGTTAGCATGAAGGCCTGTGAAAGAATGGTTGTGGCAATAGCTGATGTCAGTTAGATTCCATATTTCATGCTGTTTGTTTTTCTTTATTTTAAATAAATGGTATAAGCAAATACGGGTGACAAATAGTGTATACCTCGAATTTTATCATGGAACTTAAGCATTACACCGTCTGTCTCATTTACTGTAGTGATCAGATATAATGCCAAAGTATCACTATCGTTATGCCAGGAAATTATCATAAAGAATGATAAAATAATTAAGCATCTGCCTTCTGTGCCACATTTTTAAGCTTTTGAAGCACTTTATCCTAAACCAGCACCATGCAATCACAAAAGAGCACCCCAATATTGGGCAGGCTGGCTCCTGACCAATACTAAATCACGAGCTAAGTAATTAATTTGTCACAGTCCATAGAAGATAGCTTAAAACCTATGCATATGGAACTGTAAGCCACTGGCTCATCCTAAACAATCATGTAAATGAGTTTACAATTGATTTCACTTAACCAAACTGCTGAAGCATTTTTAATTTATGCTGAAAACCTGTGAATTGTTGTCAAGAGCACAAAACAAACAAAGTAATCGCTGACATTAAGATCACACTCACTACAATCCTGAACAATTTACATGTGTGGACAACTGTTGGGAGGACACTTTCCCTGTCGTGGAACGACATCCATCAGAACATGCCATGCAAGCTCCAAAAAAAGACCCATCAGCAACAAAGCGTTACAGATCAGTCTCACTTCTTTCCCACACCTTTAAGCTGTTCGAGCGACTAATTCTGACCCACCCAGGCACCCACCTAAGTGCAGTTGTATAACCATCTCTGATGAAGGAACAGGCATGATTCCAGCCTAGGAAGTATTGCACAAGACAACTGCTTAACCTTACCCAACATATAGAAGATGTTTTCCAGTAAATGTCTTAACTGGATTTGTGTTTGTAGACCTCTCAGCAGCTTATGCTACTGTGCACAGACTCTACACAAACTACTGAATGTGAACAACATGCACTTGACCGACATGGTGAAGACCCTGATTGAAAACAGACGCTTCTTCGTCGAGCTGTCTGGAAAGAAGTGTCGTTGGCGCAGGAAGCATTCTGGCCAAACTCTGTTCAACATCCATGGGCGTGGATCTGTCATTGATACCTATTCATCAGGGGGGGGGGGGGGGGGTGATACGGAAGTATCTACGCGCCGCCCATGTCAACATCTATGTTAACGATCAACCTATATCTACTCTGAGACCAGGAGATTCATCTATTAGACGACCTGTGTATCACCACCCACAGTGATGACTTCCCTAAGGCAGAATCCACCTTGTGTGAGGGATTTACCAACCTATCCTTGTACTACAAAGAGAACCATCTGAAGGCTAATTAAATTAAACTAAATCTCAAATATGCGCCTTTCATCTGAAGAACATGCATGCAAACCAGAAACTGAAGATCACTTGGAATGGAACTAGACGGGGACACTGTGATAGTCCTGTCTACATAGGGGTGAACTTAGATAGATATTTCAAGAGTACAATTAAGGCCTGTATTACCCAGCTCAAAGGAAGGTCAGCTCCACGAATGCCTTTCTTGACGAACTGATGCACATCCAAGTGGGGTGCAAACCAAACTGCAACAATCAGCTCTGGCTCTCTGTTACTATGTTGCAGAATATGTCTGCACGGGTGTGGGAAAGCTCAGCACATGCCAAGAAGAACAAAAGTTGCCGTTATATCATGATGTATGAGACGAACGAGAACTAATAACGTATACCTAATCTCTGGCATCGCATCCCAGCTGTAATAAGAAGGGCTGCTGTTAGCCAGGAGGAACGACTGAGACAAACAGAGGTGAAGGACACCCACTCCATGTCTACCCACTCCATCCTCGGCGCTTTAAGTCACGGAAAAGCTTCCTTTCATGATCTGTTGAACCCCTGGACTACAGCGTGTCTTCAAGAAGGCTCAAACTCTGGGAAGAGAGGCTGAGCTCTAGGACATATCGGTAGCCTACGCATATGGTGCCATCAGAGAAACTGTCCACAGGATTCAACCATGCATCCCTAGGTGACTTTGCGTAGCCGGAATAGGCTTTGGCAGGCGTGGGAAGATGCAAGCCAACATGTTGAACTGGGGATACATCGAAGGTGCATCAGAATGCGAGTGCGGTCAAGCCCCTCAGATCATTGACCACCTGACTAGTTGTGATATGGTACATGGAATGTGCACAATCAAAGATCCGACAGAGGCCAACGACGTAGCGCTCAGATTTGCCCGACATTGGCAGAAAGTTGTATGGTGGTACGAAATGATGAATGAAACAAGCTCCAAACTGCTATTACAGGTGGGGGGTAATAAACACAAACAACCGATAATCTCCTTTGAAAGCAAACAGTTTATCAATCTGCAGCAGATAATGCCTTCACTGTACGGGGATATCCTACAACGTAGAAAAGGTAGACTTATCTCCAACACTTGTCTATCGCCAACTATTATCGAGGCAGAGCTCTGAAAAAAGCGGCCCTGTATTGTTTTGATGAAAATAAGACTTATAGGAGCGGCGATTGGCTTTTCCAAAATGAAAATGTGAACATTAGAGCGGCCGGATCGGCTGTAAAAACAGGGGTCTTTGAAGCGACACATACCTGTATCGAAAATATACATGAGTACCCCCCACCCCCCCCCCCCCCCCCCCCCCCCCCCCCCTCCCCCTTCAGGTCATTGATGATGATGGTTGACCAGGGTTTCTTACCGTTTGTTATCGACATGGCCACATTGATCTTTGTAGCTTATTTATGCCATGGATATCTCCTAAAGAAAATACATATAAAAGGAAAGAGTTCGACAGATATGTGTCGTTTATTCCTTCGTTGTTCTTTAAGCTTAAAAGTGTGTATGCTCTGCCACCGTTTCCCACACAGTGGATAAAACAGCGAATCGATATCAACAATGTTGCCATAGTTGCTTTTCAGGCCGTGATCCTTCCAAATATAGGGTTCTCAGGAAGACCAAATTATATTGAACGGCTACAACTTTATCTTTACCACTCACATGTGTCAATGACTAATGGAATGTCTCTACTTAATTGCTCTAAATAAACATTGATGTAAAATCCTGCTTGATGAATATGAATAGTATGCTTCATCTTTATTAAAGAAAAAGAGTTGCAGAAGATACAAAACAATTCTGTACACACAGACTGCTCCTGTGCTATAAGTTTGGTTAACTCTGTTTCCCTGGTAACCCCAAACTTATAAACATGAAGTTCCCGTATTATCAAATGTGAACTTTCTTGTTTAATTTTAAGAAAATAATGTTTATCCTTGTTAATGAAACGTAGTATGCTGTTCCCTTTTCTGACCAAAACGGTGGTCCAAGCAAACAAGTAATAGAGTTAACATTTTTCTTTTTAAATCTGACTAGATGTATTTTGTGTTTGTTATGTTTTTATTCGTAAATATATTCAGACAGAAACAACTTACCCAGTGCTAGATTAACTGGCCTGAACAAATGGTACGTAAAAACATCATATCGCAATGTATTTATTAATTCAGTTTGAAGGTCACATTCATACAGTTTTTGCCTTAATTAGCCCGTAAAAATTAAAAAATATATTATTATCGTCCTCGTAAGTATGGACTTGAAAACTAATGAAGCAAAATCCATTTGTCAACACAGAACCATCAGTTTGAGACAAAAACTCATAATTGAGGAGGGATCAAATAATGAACTTGTCAACGAGACGTATTTGTTCTCTTCTCTTAAAAAAAAGTGATGCCAAAGATAATAATACAAAATATTTAGAAAAAACAAGTTTCTGGCAAGACGTCCCCATACAATTTGCCTTAATTTTATATCGTAATAAACATGCTATCGCATATCTCACTCAGGACTAGATTCAGGTTAGGATTGAATAAATAATCGAAATAGTTAATTGTGTGTAGCGCACTGTATTCCCTATTGCACTTTTAGCTAGGGTACAATCTAGAGGGAGTTGTGCCTTATATATACGCTAAAAGATATAAGATACAACATAACAGTCTTTAATTTCATTCTAGGAAAAGTAAAGTTGCATAATAATGCAAACAAAATGTCAAGTTGTCTATACAAATCAGGCAGATAGAGAAAAAAAAACATTTTTATCGGAATTTAAAGGATTTTGTATGTTTTTATCAAATTTTAGTAAATAGCGCCCTCATATGATGACCTTTTGAAATTCTCCTTATTGCAAACAGAAAAGCCCTACTAGTTCTACATATGTGCCAAATATGAGAGTGATTGGTTCTAAAATAAAGAAATTAAAGAGGGAGCAATATGTACCGATTTTTGCCCTACACAAAATGGCCATCATATGCCTTATATTTGCATATGACGCATGGTGATTACGTAATAAAAAAGGTCATTTTTGTACAATATATTCAAAGGATAATAGCATTTCTGATTTGAATATACTTTCAGAAATAGACATAATAAGTTTAAGCTCATTATCATCATTCTCATGGTGAAAAAAATAAACTATACTAATGAACATTGTTTTTTTGACCATTTTGTTTACGGAAATTCCCATGATTTTTCATATGCAAATTTGATGACGTCATAATCATATGAAGCCAATCATCTTTGACCATGAAACTTTTCCTGTGTCTTAGGCATATATAAAAATATGAATCAGCAAAATTTAGTTGATAAAGACCTAGTCATTATCAAATGAGAGTACTTAACGCAATCTCAATTTTCACCAACCTTAAGAAATGCATCAAAAAATGAAAAAGTGCTATTTTTACATACCTCCCAAAAAGTAGTAAAAAAACATAGTGTATATGAGTTTTTTTCTTGTTAACATTTTGTTTCTAACATTAGACATATCAATGGACAAAATGACACCCAAGTCGGAGGATCATAGGGGGGGTCACAGGTAGACCCCTCTGGCCCACGGACTAAAACCTGTCCCGTGCTTTTATTGTTAATACGTAAAACAGAACCACTATAGAGTTCCAAGTAAGTTTTGAGGATTTGGACAATGTTACTATAGTCCCTTTAATCTAAAGATTAAGCCAAATTGTTACAGTCCTCGCCAACATTAATCATGTGGTTAATATTCCGCAATTCGATACAAAGCTGTGAAATCCAGTTAATCTTACCTTTCCCCTCAAACATGTCAAATGTTCGTGAACAGGATTTCAGTAGGCCACTAAAGCTTTATTTGACCCTCAAATCATATCCTATATAGCTATACCAGTAGGAGAAAATCAAAGAAAACCCCTAAATATGACGATATTCATATCTACAGAAAGCTTATAAGCCATATAATGAGCTTGACTGACATTCAAACAATATAACGCGTCCATAAAAGCGAAATTAGGGTGAAAATATCACCCTATTCCCAGGGACAAATTCGCTCAATCGCTACACGAAACGGCCTTTAGCTGTGACGTAAGAACCGGGCTTGAAGCCCAGGCGGCTGCCGCGGTTGTATGTAGATAAGCGTATAACATACCAGGCTGGAAAGACAAGCTTCAACTTATGTGCTATTTTTCCCTTACCAAGAATAAATTATAATACTACATTGTTTGTAATTTGCTTCTCATTTATATTTTCATCATGATATTCCAACAAATGTATTGTTTGTGACAAAAAAAGTTGAAAAAAGGTGAAAAAAGAAGGGGAAACTATACGACTGTGTCGTGCAGTAGGCCTGCACAGATTTTTTACCAACATGTAGTTTCACTTTGACATATCAGACGGAGAATTTACCACCCTCCATTATGGAAACAAACAGTTAATAATCATTATGAATCAAATGAAAAAGAAAAAAAAACGAAGAATAGTTATTACTTTAGTCGATCTATCATGGCTAGTTTCATGGTTTAGCTTGAAAAGTCGAGTGACTTAGATTCGCGATCTCCTGTGTTGTTACGATTCATCCGCGATTTCTCTGAACATTGGCAGCCGCATTACCTATACGGCTGATAGAGCTGGCGGATTTACATTTCCTGCGCGCGCATCAAAACAAACGAGTGCACGTGTTAGCTAGCTAGCTTGCTCCTCCACGGATACTTCGAAGTCCATTAACAGGCTGTTTTGTTGAAATTCTTCATCCATGTTGAACTGTCAGATGTAATTCTAGAGCGAGATCGTGATCGTGTGGACTGTAGAAAGCTTCGAATATAGCGCATACGTTGGAACTACTTTTAGTTCAATAACATACACAATATGCATAGTATACGGCCGGGTATACGATCGTGCGCTTGCATGTATTTCTCGATGGACGAAACTTTTACGAAACGAAACAAAACCAAAACAAAACGGTGAGAAAGATACTATTCTACCAGTTATTGACATATTGAAATGGATAAGAAATATTATATATTGTTATAACAAAGGCAATTCTAGCTCGGAACATGATTCTACGAGGTAATTTTCTTTTGAAACACAGCTATAATAGATTTGTTTTTCATACTATCTCCGTGTACATAATGAACAACAATTCGGCAAAATGGATTGAGTTGTAAACAGTTATTTTACGGAGATTGACACTTTTTCAATGCCAATAATGACATGAATATTGACATTAGGATATGTTTCAGGACATTAGAGGACAACTGTGTGTCAGATATTGATTATTCAGGCAATATTCAATCGTTTTGAGAGAGTAGAACTGCGTCCACTCTATGAACAATTGCGTGTAGATCGCCGTTCGAGCTAGAGCTGTCGGGAGCGCAAAGCCCGGCTCTTACGTCACGCACAGAGCCACTTTGCTGTGCCGATTTCATGGTAAAGGGGAGGGTCAATTCACTAAAATTTCATTTTCATAAAACATGAAACTGAACACTTTCAGGACTTGTTAACTGCACAAATTGCTTTAATAACTCATTCTATCATAAAATAAACCATAATAACTTGATTCTATTCCCTTTGAATTTCTACTTTAACTACATGTATAATTATAATGAATGACGCGCACAAGTTTTTGTTTTAGATTTGGTTCCATTATCAAAATATTAATGTTAAACCTGGGGGTGTTTCACTAAAATCAATCGATCCGATCTATTTTAGGTTTGATTTTAGGAACGATTGACACTAAAATCTATATCGATATCACTAACATTCAGTTCGTTAAACTACAAAGTGCGTTGATATAGGACCAACACGAATGCGGTATATTGTTCATGCCTATACAATTCTGAACAATCGAATAATGTTAATATATCTAAAGATGAAACCATTATAGCTGCAGTCCTTGCCAACATTAATAATGTGGTCATTTCTGCAATTCGATACGAAGCTGTGGAATCCAGTTAATCTCATACCTTTCCCCCTAAACGATTTCATTAGGCCACCAGCTTTATTTTGACCCTCAAATCATATCATATCCTATAGTACACTTCCCTTAACTACATGTTTGACGAGCACGAGTTATAGATTTTGTTGAATTATCTAAATATTCATGTTAAACCTGGTATCTAACATTCAGTTTATTAAACTACAAAGTATGTTAAAGGGGTAGTTTAGTTTTGGTAGAGAGGGCGCTGCACATCACAATGTTTTTGTGAGGTAATGAAAAACTGAGTGTCGAATTTGAGAGAACATGCAATTTTAATGGCAGAATAAACTTTATTTGGTCAAAATCGACCCAGAAACGGCTGAAATATCAATAAATATATCTGATCTTATAATTATTTGGGGCCCAAATAATTAGATGATTTTTTCAAAAATTAAAAAAATGCTTGCACTTTTTCAAAAATTTTCAAAAGCGTTTTTTAAATAGTTGTTGATGATCTCTCTATTTAATCATTATTTCAATAAAACATCACATGCATAATTTTGTATGAAAAATGGTTGAAACCAATGGCTTTCTGGAAAGCGCTCTCTTGTGTTTTAATGGCTCTTTTTGAATGATAACAGGCTTTTTACTTAGTCATTTGTAATGTTGTATACCTTTCGAGCATGGTAGAGTTATAACTATTAGTTTATAATGTTACTATCCAGGTTTGGTTACTAAAGTTCAGCCTTACCAAAACTGTACTACCCCTTTAATATATAATGTATGATATGACCAACGCGAGTGTGTCATTGTTCACGCCTATACAAATCTGAACAATCGAATGTTGTTAATATCTAAAGATGAAACCAGATAGCTGCAGTCCACGCCAACATTAATAATGTGATCATATCCACAACTCGATACGAAGCTGTGAAATCCAGATAATCTTACATTTTCTCTAAAACATTAGTGAACAGGATTTCATTATAGCCTATAGGCCACTAGCTTATTTTTTTACCTTTCAATCATATCCTATAACTAGGAAATAAATGTATACACTCTCGTGACTACGTGTATAATAATGCGCATGAGTTATATAGAGCATAAATATGTTATAATACATTTTGATGAACTATCAAAATATTAATGGTAATCTGGTCACTAACATTCAGTTCGTTCAACTACATACAAAGTGCGTTAATAATTTTATAATATACGTTATGACCAACACAAGTGTGTTTTATTGTCCATACCACGCCTAAAATTCTGAAGAAAAAAATTACAACGGTGCACCACTAATATAGCAACATTATCCCAAGATATATTTATATTACATTTAAAATAACGGAATATGTAGATTATTACATAATTATTTCACAATTACATAATTTGTTTTACCATGGTTTATTGATCCATTCGTCCCAAAACAAAAAAAGAAACAAACAAACAAACAACGAAACACAAAACAAGCAAACAAGCAAGCAAACAAAGAAGCAAGCAAACAAAGAAGCAAACAAACAAACAAACCGATAACGTTGCCAATCCGAAGCTTTGCTAATGCGATCAAGGATATTTTTGTATAACGATTATGAAATGATACAGATAATAATCTTGTTATTCCGAGGTGGGAAGGGGAGGATATGAAAAGTGGGTTATGTAACCACTGTTGTGAAGTCTGCTGCTATGTCAGTCAAGTGGCTGTGCCATTTGCCAATTAGATATACCTCATCATCTTTATTTCAATGGGCTTTCCCTATTTTACTGATTTCGGGATTCAGCATTGTCTGCTAACCCAAGAATAGTTATAATAAGAATAATAATGGTATTTTATTCAACAAAATGTCACATTCACAGCTACAAGCTGAATTGCAGTGTCATTTGCAACAATATTTACAAACATGGAAATAACATTAATGAACTCACGAGGTATAAAGAAACCTTAATATATTATATACAATAATTACAGAAATGAATATTGACATTAGGATATGTTTCAGGACATGAGAGGACAACTGTGTGTCAGATATTGATTATTCAGGCAATATTCAATCGTTTTGAGAGAGTAGAACTGCGTCCACTCTATGAACAATTGCGTGTAGATCGCCGTTCGAGCTAGAGCTGTCGGGAGCGCAAAGCCCGGCTCTTACGTCACGCACAGAGCCACTTTGCTGTGCCGATTTCATGGTAAAGGGGAGGGTCAATTCACTAAAATTTCATTTTCATAAAACATGAAACTGAACACTTTCAGGACTTGTTAACTGCACAAATTGCTTTAATAACTCATTCTATCATAAAATAAACCATAATAACTTGATTCTATTCCCTTTGAATTTCTACTTTAACTACATGTATATATAATGAATGACGCGCACAAGTTTTTGTTTTAGATTTGGTTCCATTATCAAAATATTAATGTTAAACCTGGGGGTGTTTCACTAAAATCAATCGATCCGATCTATTTTAGGTTTGATTTTAGGAACGATTGACACTAAAATCTATATCGATATCACTAACATTCAGTTCGTTAAACTACAAAGTGCGTTGATATAGGACCAACACGAATGCGGTATATTGTTCATGCCTATACAATTCTGAACAATCGAATAATGTTAATATCTAAAGATGAAACCATTATAGCTGCAGTCCTTGCCAACATTAATAATGTGGTCATTTCTGCAATTCGATACGAAGCTGTGGAATCCAGTTAATCTCATACCTTTCCCCCTAAACGATTTCATTAGGCCACCAGCTTTATTTTGACCCTCAAATCATATCATATCCTATAGTACACTTCCCTTAACTACATGTTTGACGAGCACGAGTTATAGATTTTGTTGAATTATCTAAATATTCATGTTAAACCTGGTATCTAACATTCAGTTTATTAAACTACAAAGTATGTTAAAGGGGTAGTTTAGTTTTGGTAGAGAGGGCGCTGCACATCACAATGTTTTTGTGAGGTAATGAAAAACTGAGTGTCGAATTTGAGAGAACATGCAATTTTAATGGCAGAATAAACTTTATTTGGTCAAAATCGACCCAGAAACGGCTGAAATATCAATAAATATATCTGATCTTATAATTATTTGGGGCCCAAATAATTAGATGATTTTTTCAAAAAATAAAAAAAATGCTTGCACTTTTTCAAAAATCATCTAAAAAGAAACATCAGTATAAAGAAACCTTAATATATTATATACAATAATTACAGAAATAAATCATAATATACCTGAATAGTATCACAAATTAGGCATGAATACTAACGAAAGACAGTAAATTATATTTTTAATTTTGTTGCTATGGACGGGATTTTAATAGATCAGATGCAACCAGATGGCCGGTGGACGATAACCATTGTGTAACTATGCACACACGTGTACATACTCATTGAATTCCACACAGATCCTTATTTTTGAACAAAGTTTGTAATACGCTTGAACTTATTAATAACTTGCGTGAAATTGAGTGTAAATTACGCAACGCGACCACACCCAACACAAAAATTACATTTTCCAGCTCTATAGATTCCATGCCCTACTATTTTGATTATTGAAAATAAAAAAATCCTAGAGTTTTATTTGACACCCAGTATAATTGCCAGGCAAATGCTTTCACTCATTTAGATCAAGGTTTTTCAAGGATAAATCGTTACGTGCATTGGTAAAAATAAAACTTAATTGCATAACATATGTAGGCAATATGTATCATTATTATAATGGTCCAGCCGGCCTGGGTTCAAACCCACGACTTCCAGTGCCACCGTATTCCATCGCGTGACAAAATATACCTACCATCACTTCAACCATTGTAATCAAATCAACTAAAAAATCTAACTATTTAAAATGTCATTGAAGACAAGTCAAGGAAAGGGTAATAAAAGTTATTAGATAAGTCATCATTGAACAGGTATATATTTTCGTGTAGCATTTTGGCAAGACTTATCGCCTTAATGTCAGAATTTATTTGTTGGTTGTTATCTGGTTTTTACAGACGCGATCAATAAATTATGAGAATTTAGTCCTGGGACCGCACTTTATCATCACCATCCGATAGACGCAGCCCAAGCTTCGAACCCGAGCCGATATATACAGGGTGGCCCAAAAAAAAACGGAACGGGGCACTTCCCAAAATATAGAAACAAATGTATTGTGTCTATCGGATAGGGTGTCTTTTCAAATGAACAACGATACCAAGAACAGTCAATTTGGTCGTGTAGTTTTTGTTTTAGGGCGCTGTGAGTGACACCATGTCCGGGTTCTCTTTTTTGTCAATTTATACCGAGCCAGTGCTTGATACATCGCACGTACCGCCTTTCATAGCGCGCCATTGTCAGTGTGCACTCAGCCGTGTACCGAGAGAATGAGCATGGTCGGTGAATGGTATTGCGGGCAGGGAGTGCAATTTAACTGGCATTGACTAGGTAAAAATTGACAAAAATTGGCACCTGACATGGTCTCACTCACAGCGTCCTAAAACAAAAACTACACGACCAAAATTACTGTTCTTGGTATCGTTTTTCATTGGAAAAGACACCCTATCCGTGGAACATAAATATTTTGGTACTATATTTTGGGAAGTGCCCCGTTCCGTTTTTTTTTTGGCCACCCTGTATAGTGCGAAGAGCGGAGCTCTGACCACTATACCAAATCACATATGAACAGGTATATTGACAAGACTTGTCATCTAAAAGTCATAATCTATTGTTTGGTGGGTCATTTGGTTTTTACAGACAAGTTCAATCAATTATGATTATTTACGTAGACTGGGACCGCCTTTTATCGTCACTATCCGAGAGACGGCCGCCTATTGGTTTGATTCGGGCCGATTACTATTACGAAGAGCGGAGCTCTAGTCGAGCGTACACGAAGAGCTGCAGCGGTGGCGTAGCTGGGATTGTTACAGTGGGGGGGGGGGGGGGGGGGGGAGGGGGGTATTTTCGTGAGGGTTTATATATAATCACACTGACAAGAATTATTTTAATGTTCGAAAATGAGTGATATATTTACCTTCAAAAGGCATGGATCTGCCGATTTCCTCCGTCCTTGTTTTGTTTCTTCCAGCATGAGCACGATTTGTTGTTGGTGTGTGTGTGTGTGTGTGTGTGTGTGTGTGATAGGGGGGGGGGGCATCTGGGTGTACGTCCTGCGCCCCTGAGCTGCAGCTGTGTGGCCGATGGCGTAGTTATGGTTAGGGGGCACGGGGGGCACATGCCCCCTCCCCCCAAATAAAAAAAAACACAAAAAAACAACCAAAAAAACACAAAAAACACAATAATACAAAAACACAAAGGGGATATTCTGTGTAAAAAATAAAGAATTACATAATGTGTTACCCCCTCCCAATCATTCGTGTGCCCCCAATATAGTCCTACCGTGCTACGCCACTGCGTGTGACTGCCGCAGCTCGTGCGTTAATTCTTATTCACCAGTTATTCATTTTTCTCCCATGCGTTTAGCTCAGACGCGAGACTAATTCTGTTTCATTCGACCTCGGAATATGTTTTTCAAACGTGTTAAAGGGATCTAGTAATTTTTTTTTGACATTTGCCATGTTTGCAAAAACTGAAGAAGGCTTGAGAAAATGTTTATTTCTGTGAAAGGGGGTGTATTCTGAAAACGATTTTAATATAAGTTAAACAATTATTGTGTTTACGTCATATCTACGTCATTAAAATATATTTTAGCAAATCACTATTCCTTATGGCCCGGTCAGATATCAACGGATATCGGAAACGTATGCCCAACGAATAGACAATTTGCAAAATTAAATTATCCGGTGATGAAAGTCGTCTCTATTCCTTCATGTACAAAACATAGAACAACGTACATCACCGGACAAGGAACGGACAAGAAACGTATAGAACGGATGGAAAATTTAGCTCTCCGTTTGACATCCGTTTGCGCAATCCGTTGATATGTGACCGGGCTATAAAGAACAGTTTCAGAATACCGATTTGGCTAAAATATTTTAGTGACGTAGATACAAAAGATATTAGCTTTAAATCGTTTTCAGAATACACCCCTATATAGATCTGTCCACTAAATGATGTGATGAGTGAAAATGGCATGGTAAATGAAATTTAAAGGACCTAAAGAATACAACGTACTTTGGCACTTATTCCATAGTTGATGACTTGTAAAATAGGTCTGCCGAAAAAAAATCCATGAAAATAAACACAGTAGTGATTTAAGACTAATTTTCTGATGCCAAATCTCATTTAGCAGCCAGAATACGCCCCACCCACATTTGGGGTCCAGAATCGGCAGCGCGATTGACATGTGATTGACAATTCATTGGCTTACGTCATGACGCGTCATCTACAGAATTTAGTTCATTAGTCCGTGCTTTAGATGACGTCACATTTTGGCGATTTAAAAGGGGCGTTCCCAGGACAATTAGATATTTACTAATTACCCCAAAATGTATTGATTTCATGAGAAATGACTGCCAAATTCTTTTTCTTCAGGAAAAATTACATATAAAGAGCCGAATTGTGAAAATTAGGCCATCTAGACGCTATAGGTCCTTTAAAGGGACTTAGTAACATTGTCCAAATCCTCAAAACTTACTTGGAACTCTAGTGGTTCTCTCATACCTTGTCGTATTCATATTTACAATAAAGGCACGGGACAGGTTTCTCGGCTTTTCAAATTTCCATTTAGTTCAAAAGATATTTTCGATTGAAGTGTTCAGATATGAAATTGTCTACGGGATAATTCCATACCGTGTACAAAGTAAGTACAATGAGTTAGTGAATATCACTTTGCTTTTTTGTTCATATCTCAGCCAAAAAACAACCAATTAACATGAAATCTTCACACATTAGTTGTGAACATATCAGATCACTCCAATACACATTTTGTTAATCACTCATCACTTTTTGTACTTGCCAACAAAGTTACTAGATCCCTTTAATGTCATTCAATGTCATATGACCGAGTAATGAGCGAAAATGCTAAGTGATATTTGCTAAGTCATTTCACTGACTATGTATACGGTATACATTATCCAGTGGAGAATGTCAAATCCGGACTCTTCAATCATAAATAGCTTTACAAATTCGGAAAGCAGAAACATGTTTCTATTGGTAATACGAATACAACAAAGTATGTTTTATAAGGCGTTCTATAAGTAAATGTTGTGGATTTCGACAATGTTACTAGATCCCTTTAATAGTGTTGAAAGCGGATATACATAAACAAACAAACACATAAAAACACTGTAAAAATATAGTCTTCTCAACCGATGGAGAGAGAGATAGAGAGAAATGTATTATGACACTGTACTTAAAATTAACATTTTTTTTTAAATACAAAAATGAAATGAATAAATTAAACGTAAACTAACATGATAACTCTCGTTTTTATTGATGGCCAAATTGCGCATTAGAATACAGTGGACATACGCAAAACGAACTAAATGAAAATCAAGCATAACAATTTATGTGGAGCAGAGACATGCATGCCGGTGAGGAATTGGAATTCGAACCACTGGCCTACTAATCGAATTCAAAATGTCCTTACCTTGCCTGCTCTTCTGTGCAGTAATCGCATGGATAATCGTAGCAACGACCAATAAAGATTTCTCGCAAATTTTCCGTCGTTCCTGGTAGCGTGGTCATCATCGGCGTCGTCGTATTGGATGTCATCGACGCTGTCGCACCTGTCGTCGTTGTCGTATTGCCTGACGCCTGGCGGCGAAGACGTGGATGGGCGACGGAGCTAGATTTGTATATCCGCTGCCGGCCGTGGGCGCAGCACTGGACGACCAGGGTTGCTACGATAAGGAACTTCATGACGAAACCGACGTTGATTACCGTGACAGCGCCTCGGCCGATCACGTTCGCGCTACGACGTCGGGCGTCCATCTCGCTATCCAGTCTTTCGCGGAATGCGGAGTTAATTAGCTAGCGTACACGGGCAGGGGACCCGCGGGCTGTAGATTTGATTGGCTTCGGTGTATATATGAATACATTAAACCAGGTCGACCAGTTATAAATATTAGCAGGGGAAATATTCGACCACGTATACGGTATCAGGATAGGCTCTGGCATGCTATGGATCTGGAATGCGCGTTATATCGATCGAGGGCGCAACTGCAACTCTTCTCACATTTCTCGTAGTTCGGAGTTGGAAACCAGAAGCGCGGTGCTATAATTATTGCGGACGGTGCGGAATACACACTGGCGCTGGCTGATCAGTGTTGCGCAGTGCGCACAAACTAGCCTAACTCAGAATGGCGATCCGCTGTACCGTGTGTTATCCCCGCGCTTGTCGCGTTGAACATGGAAACCAATATTTAGAGTATAAGGTAATATAAAGCGAGTAATGTTGACAATGTGTTAAATACAACATACAAATCAATGAGTAGCCTACCCGTGTAAAAAAAAAAAGAACGGTCGAATAATTATATAATTATACAACATTACAAATATTAACTGGGTTGCAAATTGCCAATGTATGGAATATATGAATATAAATATATAAGTATATAAACGTCAACGTTCGGGAAAATGATATTAGCTTTGAAAGTAACGGGCCCAAGGCCAGCAATTGCAAGATAAAATATCATGCAAATACTTTTTGTACGATTTCTTAAGCACTAGGAATTGTGTATCGTGGTGACACGCAGGGGCCAATACATAGATACAGGGATTGGTGTATGGGGGGGGGGGGGGGGGGGGGGGACTCACGAACACGTGCCCCCGGAAATATTTCTGTCTCTCTAGGTGCCCTCCTACCAACAAAATCATGCTTTTACGAGTAAAACGTCTTACTTTCTCAATTACTTACTTACTTATTTACTTACTTACTTACTTACTTACTTACTTACTTACTTACTTACTTACTTACTTACTTACTTACTTACTTACTTACTTACTTACTTATGACTTACTTACTGACTTACTTACTTGTATAATGATCTTCATAGTCATTTCAAATGCAAATCAAGTTTATAAAGATCTTAATAGCTTATTTGTCATTATTAAGCATTTTGTTGCCTTTTACACATAAGCGCTGTATACGAAATGTCACGTCCGTGTATGACACATCACTGTGTAACGACGTGTGACACAATAACCGAAGATGCAATATGCTCAACCTGGTATCATATGATGCGCACGACTCCAAGGAAGACCTCCTTGAAACAACAAGCTTGAATCACCATGCATTATGGTGTAATTGCGCAAAATGTGTGACTGTGTCTTCATGAACCCTAAGGCTGATACACACTATTTAGCTGCATTAGGGGTGTTTTTCTTAAAACCCGTCATGTGGACTACCAGTAGCTTAGTGGCGGGGTAGGCCACATAGGTTGTGGTCCTAGAAGGTCCTAGAAACCATTTCTGGTGGCCAACCTTTTACAGCAGCCCATGTCTGAAATCCTTAAAAAATAGTGGTTTGCCCCCTGGGTATAAACTGAAACTGAAACTGAACTGAACGTAGGAATCATAGGACAAACAAGAGGGTGGTATTGTTCACGCCTATACAATTCTGAACGATCGAACAATGCTAATATCTAAAGATGAAACCAAATAGCTGCATGCCTTGCCAAAATAAATCATGTGGTAATTTATATAGAATTCGACGCAAAGCTGCAAACAACATTCAGTTAATCGGTACCTTTCCCCTAAAATAAGCTAAGTGATTCATGAATGGAATTATATTATTACCGGCATAACTAGATCGACAAATCTATCGCTTTCATGGCCTTTTTTACATTATTGTCATGCGACTCATGTTCACTGTAACATGACAATAATAATGTCAAAAAGGCCATGAAAGCGATAGATTTGTCGATCTACGGCATAACTTGCATTCTTTTGACCTTCAAATTATATCCTGATATTTGATTTCGAATGTGTTATGTATAACGTGACTGTAAATGTAAAATTTTTCGAATCTTTTGAACGAATGGAACTTTGAAAAACCGAAACATATCCCATGCTTTTATTGTTAATACGAATAAAACAAGGTATGAGGGAACCGCTAGAATTCCAATTGGATTTTGACAATGTTACTAAGTCTCTTTAATAGAGTTAAAAGCGGATACATTATTGAATCATTATTTTTACAGAAATTTGAAATACAAATCACACATACAGGCACACAGACATATACATGCACACGCACACATACATGCATACACACGCACACACACACACACCGACACGCGTTGTCATAAATACACATACGGCATACGCACACACACACATACACTCATGTAAACTTAAACACACACCCATACACACACACATTCGCAAAACGGCCGGACTAAATTAAAAATCCAGTATTACAATTATGTAGAGCAAAGACAAGCTTGACTGTGGGGAGTGTAGCGGGATTCGAACCAGTGACCTCTAATCAAATTCAAAATGTCCATACCTTGCCTGCTCTTCCGTGCAGTAATCGCATGTATAATCGTAGCAACGACCGAGGAAGATTTCTCGCAAGTTTTCAGTCGTTCCTCGGCCAGGCCAGCTGTCCGGTAGCGTGGTCATCATCGGCGTCGTCGTATTGGATGTCATCGTCGCTGTCGCACCTGTCGTCGTTGTCGTATTGCCTGACGCCTGGCGGCGAAGACGTGGATGGGCGACGGAGCTAGATTTGTATATCCGATGTCGGCCGTGGGCGCAGCACTGGACGACCAGGGTTGCTACGATAAGGCATTTCATGACGAAACCGAGGTTGATTACCGTGACAGCGCCTCGGCCGATCACGTTCGCGCTAGTACGACGTCGGGCGTCCATCTCGCTATCCAGTCGTTGGCGGAATGCGGAGTTAATTAGCTAGAGCGTACACGGGCAGGGGACCCGCGGGCTGTAGATTTGATTGGCTTCGGTGTATATGGATACATTAAACCAGGTCGACCAGTTATAATTATTAGCAGGGGAAATATTAGATCGACAAATCTATCGCTTTCATGGCCTTTTTGACATTATTATTGTTATTTTCACTGTCGGCATTCATGCCGACAGTGAAAATAACAATAATAATGTCAAAAAGGCCATGAAAGCGATAGATTTGTCGATCTAGGGAAATATTTGCTCACGTTACACGGTATCGGGATAGGCTCTGGCATGCTATGAATTTGGAATGCGCGTTTAAATACTCGATCGAGGGCGCAACTGCAACTCTCGTAGTTCGGAGTTGGAAACCAGGCGCGCGGGGCTAAAATAATTGCGAACGCCTTGCAGACAGTGCGCAATACACACTGGCGCTGGCTGATCAGATCAGTGTGTTGCGCAGTGCGCACAAACTAGCCTAAATCAGAATGGCGATCCGCTGTACCGTGTGGCATCCCCGCACTTGTCGCGTTGAACATGGCAACCAATATTTGGAGTATAAGCGAGTTATGTTGATAGATGTAATGTGTTAAATACAACTTAAATATCAATGGGTACCCGTGTAAAAAAGAAAGAAAAAAGAACGGTCGTATAATTATATATATACTCCGCAAAAAAAGAAACTGGACACTTGTATAAGACAAAATATTTCATATTAATTTACGATAAAATAAATTATATTTTATATCAAATTAAAGATAAAATTACCCTCTTTAATATTGGCATAAAGTCAAGATAAAATCATTCATGCATGACTTGTCAGGGTCAATTAATCACAGCTAGGTCTGTTTTCAATAATAGCAAAAATTGAACATCCACTCGACCATATAAATGTCGATAAGCACAATGATCTAAAACGCTATGATCTTTCTATCTTCATCTCAAAATAAAGTATAAATGCAGACAAATTGTGAATATTATAGGTTTTATTTTTATTTAAATGTAACAAAATGGGGAATTCCATGGCAAAGGCTTATTAGTCAAAACCACAGTTTGTGCCCTTATTTCAGCATGAAAATGGTACAAATTCTTCTCAAGAAGTATACCGTAGTCCAAAGATCTTCAAAGCCTGATGTCACCCTTGGTCAAACAGTTGGGCAGTCTTTAACATGTCATTTCTCTAGGTAACTATGGTTAAAATTGTAGGGGACACATGAAACATACAAGCTTTATGCCTCAAAGACAGGCAAATATGTTGATGCTCTCATGACCTGGCCCTGTTTTATTGAAAATTTTGTATTTTCTGAAGTCGAGTTTGTTCATAACATTAAAGTGAAATAATGTCATATTTAGTTGCCCCGCACGTCTTGTTTTAAGTGAAATGCTTACTATCATTTCAGTCGAATGGTGTTGTCCTCCATTGTTTTTGCTATTTTTGAAAACAGACCTTGCTATTGTTAATTGACCATGGCATTTCATGCATGAACGATTACACCTTTCATGTACACCCCGCATGTAGAAGACTAAATTTCCTTTAATTTTATATATGATAATGTACACTTTATCGTACATAAATATAAAACATTTAAACTTATACAAGTGTCCAGTTTCTTTTTTTGCGGAGTATATAACATATAAAATATTAACCGGGTTGCAAATTGCCAGTGTATGGAATATATTAATATAAATATATTATACAAATGATGCACAGGCATGAGTGGATCGGTAAGAATTGGATGCACGAGTTTAACTTTGGAATGGTTTAATCCCACGAGCGCAGCGAGTGGGTTTTAGACCATTTCCAAAGTTAAAAGAGTTGATCAAATCATAACACGCTTGCCCATGCAGATAGAGTTAATCTTAAGCCCGAATTTCCTATTTAGGTATGCACCAGATTGCACAATTTCAAGTCCAAAAATGCAAAAGCTCCCTTACTTACTTACTTACTCACTCACTCAATCACTCACTCACTCACTCACTCACTCACTCACTCACTCACTCACTCACTCACTCACTCACTCACTCACTCACTCACTCACTCACTCACTCACTCACTCACTCACTCACTCACTCACTCACTCACTCACTCACTCACTCACTCACTCACTTACTACTTATTACTTATTACATTACTCGAATGGTCCTAACGATGTGATCATGTAATTAAAAGCTAAAAAGAGCCTTAAATATGCCCACAATATTAATCAGTTGTAATTTGTTTGTTTACAAAATATTCAGGATCATTTTAATTACATTGGACCATGTTTTTCAACAACAGGGTTGTTGAAATTTATTCTAAACAACATTACTGTTGTTGAAAAAATTAAAACAACATTTGTATAAACTTTAAACAACTGGGGTTGGTGAATGTTTTCAACAACAGTTGGATGGTTCATATGTTAAACAGCGGTTGTTGAACATTTTCAACAAGTTGTTGAATTTGTTTACACAAGGTTTTAACAGTCAGGTGTAAAGGGATCTTGAAACTTTACTGTTGACATGATGAATGGGTGATAAAATGTGTATTGCTGTGATCTGATATGTCCACTGAGCAATGTGCGAATATGTCACACCAAATGGATAGTATATGGCCAATTAATGAACGAAATGCAAAGCGATATTATTTGATATCTCACTGCACTGACTTTCCGGGTAAAAAAATGACTCGGAATGGGGTCAGATGTGACCCCATTCCAGGTCTTCATGACCCTATTCCGGGTCATTTTTTGACCCTGAACGGAGTGTGGCCCCAACGGACTCTTTTCAGGGTCAATTCTTACCCGGGTGTTTTTAGAGTGTATAACATAGTTATAACTTTCCAGTGGATAATGAAACATTAGAACACCGTTCAATCGTAAATATCATTTTAACGAAAGGGAAATTCGAAAAACCGAAACCTGTTCCATGTATCTATGCGCAATACAACAAGTGATCATAGAACCACTAGATTTCTGAGTAAGATGTGTGGATTTTGACAATGTTATACTATAACCCTTTAAAGTGAGGCCTGTAAAGTGTCAGATATTGCCCAAAAAGACATTTGAGACTTCAATCCTGTACCAAAATCACTGTAAGATATGTCCGAATGATGTGAGAAAGTTTCATTGAAAAAAACCCCACTGCTTTCCTGGTTAAAATGGCGAAAATATGCGTCAGCTTTTACAACGGACGTTAATGAGGTTTATGACGGTTTGTTAACGCTTTTGAGCTGAATGATAGATATCGTCATACTAAAGAAGCATTTGAAAAAATCTTACCCTATGTTATTCTTCTTTTACCATAAGCTAAACAACACGGTAGAAGAGAAATGAGGAAGCTCCAAGTAATTCTCGTGGAGTTAGACACTTTACAGTCCTCACTTTAAGACACTATATAATTACTTTCTTTGTATCGCTACCCAGTACCCCCATGTCGTATCTTTTCCGCTCCTTGTAAAAGTCAGTACTACAGGTATTTAGCATTGGCAGAGGTACACGCACATTACTTGGACATCCTGGTGATCTGGTTGCATCTGCAGTTCTTTTTTGAGTTCATATTTGGACATTTGACACGTACGAACGCATCAAATTTTATGTACATGCATTTGACCTTATTTGGCGCCTTGTCATCAATTTCAGTACGCCAACACCTTGCTGTTTTGTGTTTGTTAGAATATTTATTTGACATTATTATCAGTACAATCAAAAATGTTTAAAGGGATCTAGTAACATTTAACAAATCCTCAAAACTTACTTGGATTATCTCAAGCGACTCTCACACCACCCATTGCATTCGTATCAATTAACAATAGAAGCAGGGAAGCACCGCTTTTTGTATACAAAGTTCTCTTCCGTTATAAAGATATGCATGATTGAATTGTTCAGATTGGTAATTATCTAGTGGGTAGTTAATACAAAGTCAGTACAATAAGTTAGCGAATATCATTTAGCATTTTCGATCATAAAACATTCATTGACCATGCCATTAACCAACCCTCGAAATTAACTTTTTTTGCTGGTGGCCCGGTCGGGCCAGTAAAATTAGTATTTTTCCAATTTTGGTGGCCCGAAACCAAAATCTACTGGCCCGAAAAAAATAAGGAAAAACAAAAGTAAAAGTAAAACAATAACCATATTCATAGTTTCAGGGTACTGGGCAATGTTTAGCCTCATTTGTTACTGTATTCCAATGCTCGAAATTATCTTTTTTTCTGGTTGCCCGAAAATAAAATTTACAAACAAAGAAAAACAATGGTCATGACTACTTGGTCATTAATTGGTAAATTATGGAAGTTATGTGTTAAAATTACCACCATCATTAAAGAAATCCATCACTGAATAAACAAAACAAAACCTAGAATCGAGCAGTTTCATCTAAGAGTCATCAACTGATGAAACTAAGCTCTTTTCCATGTACGATTTTGTTATTTTATGGTCCATAAAATCTCCAACACAAAAAAACACACATGGGACTGAGCATAGCTAAAATAACTTTTCAAATCGGGAAATGAAATCACTTAAATCTTTGTTATTTTACAAGCTAAAATAATTCCAAGTAGTCACAAGTCTCTACCTTGTAAAAATGATTCTTTCTAATACCTTCAAAAATATGAATAATGATCCGAAAGATGAAATTATTCCCCTTTATTGACGGTATCGCGGACGGTATCGCAAAGGCAAGCACACTGCACTTTGCAATATGAATGAATGTGAAAAGTTAGACATGTGTTTTGATAGGTCTTAGTATGCACACATACTCCCTCTGTGGATTGGTTGTTCTATGTTTATATTCTACATGTTGCAAAGCTTCCAGGGGGTGTGTGGGAAATTAAGAAAACAGCATAAGCATATGCTTTTACTTTTAGTCATTACACACCTCTGGAAGTTGTTTAATTTTACCATGATTTATCATGCAAGAAGTAGATAATTCAAGGGAGAGAGTTCATATGAGGAAATAGCACATATTTGTAGGCATAAATAAGGATTAATTCAACTAGCGCAAGTGCGCTTGCGACTTTTTATGTCCGTCCTTTTCATTTCTTGCAAATATTTAAATCACAATTAAAGTGTTTTTAAGAGGTGTCAAACTTGAGATTCATATTCCTTGATGTTGTCTTCTTATGGTTTAAACATTTGGTGGCCCGATCGGGCCACCAAACTTTGGCATTTTCATGTTTTTACTGGCCCGACCGCAACTTTTACTGGCCCCGGGCCATCGGGCCTACGCCAATTTCGAGCGTTGCATTAACCATGGAATTTTCGCATATCACTCAGTGGACATATATCAGCTCACAGAATTACCCATGTAACCCTTTGTCACTTTTCGCACATAAAACATAGATCTCTTTAAACTTGTTTTTTACTTCTTGGTTTTATCTCCTGCTTTTATTTGTGTTCATCTTGGGAAATTTGACACCTATGAACGCATCACATTTTATGTATATGCATTTGACCTTATATGGCGCCTTGACACAAATTTCAGTACGCCAACACCTTGTTGTTTCTTGTTTGTTAGATATTAATTTGACATTATCAGTGCAATAAACTCAGTGCGCAAAACAAAATTATAATGTCTTTCTTTCAATCATGCTGGTAGGGTGCTGGAAGTGCTATATATGCAAAATATTAAAGGGATAGTTGAGTTTTGGTCAAACTAAATTTTATTAACCAAAACCTGCACCTTTACAGTACAACCTAATAGTTATAACTCCACCATGGTCGAAAGGTATAGAAAATTACAAACGACTAAGTAAAAACCTGGTTATCATTACAAAATATATGTTACAACTCAAGAGGGCGCTCTCTAAAAAATAATTGGTTTCAACCATTTTTCATACAAAATTATGCATGTGATGTTTCGTTGAAATAATGATACATTTTTTTTTAAAGACCCATTTTGAATTTTTTTGAAAAAGTGAAAGCATTTTTTAAGGGGAAATGAGTAATGTGTGTTCTTAAATTCTTAATTATTTGTTAAGTTAAAGGACAGATCAGAAAGAAACATTCCCCGGACAATGAACTCAGGAAGGTAGTAAGAAGTCCCTGAATGTCAAACAATAAGTTTCTAATTCAAACATATAAAGGAACAGTCACATTAATAAGTTTCTGCTTTATTTCGCCAGGCATTCAGGGAGGAGTAATGACAATTGAGGCAAAAATCTGTCCTCTGATAGATGGCCATGTACAAGTGCGAGTCTGTTCATGTGTATGTGTGTACTGTAGTCCATGGGCGTCGATCTGTAATTGATACCTATTGATCAGGGGGGATGATCTATTCATTTATCCCCCCCCCCCCCCCCCCAAGGAAAGAATTAATTTTTTTTCTTTTTTTTCTCAATCTGATGGATATCACAAAATATTTACCCCATGGTAATTTTAGGGGCTACCTACTGATTTTTAGGGGGCTATTTTGAAAATTAGGGGGCAAAGTCGCGCTCAGCCCCGTGTACTTCCTACCCTGCATCCCCCCCCCCCCTGAACAATAGGTATTACGTAAGGATCAACGCCCATGGACTATGTATGCATGTGTACATGATTATGTAAAAGCTTTTTTTTTTTACATCATACAAATATCAGAACCAAGCATGAACATGGAATACTATGCATTTCAATTGCAAATAATTATCTTTTATTTCACAAACAAATATATGTACATTACAGTCACATAAATATAATTCATATAAAAGCTTATTACTCATCAGAATAAGAGTACTTTTTTTGTTTTCACAAGTAATCTAAAAGCTTCACTTCAACATTTCAGATCACATACTGTTGTGCACGTAACTTGGTGTACATGGAAATTTTCATACTGGTGCAAGACCTTTCAATTGAAGCCGTCGCTTTACCTATACATGTATTACGAACTACAAAATATACAGAAGCCAACTTCAAGTTTATATTTCATCATCTCAAACTTGTCTGAACGAGGAAGTAAAATACTGAATATCCATTCTGATAAAGAAACACATTCCACAGTAACAAATCATTTGCTGCATCAAAGCACTCCCTGTACAAAGTTCCTGAACATTTAACAACCAAAAACAACAAATAACAATGCAAAATAGTTTCGTTTAGCTGCCATTTCCCGATTTGTAGAAGTAACTAGGTGAAGTAAATTTTATAAAAAGAATATAAATGTAGGTCACATATCTTTTGTCAATGCACAGAACTGTGTCATACTGGACATAAACATTCCAAATACAGCTATGCTGCTTTAAACCATGTGCTTAACAACAAAGATCCTAACAAAACATTTTTTTTCATGACCAATGATGCACAATTCTAAAGCTGCCATTCCTCGTTTAGATATTGTAGATGTAATTTAACAAGATACACATTGCATTAAACATGAATTCCATTGGCTTAATTGAGTTAAATGTCATGAAAGAAAGAAGATACAATTGTATTAAAATTCACTGAAGTACACTTGTTTTTGACACTTCTTAGTAGAGTCAGAGGACCATTATTTGTGAGAAATTTTGCGAAAATATTGTTGTACAATAACCTTTCGAATAAAAGAGGCACGCACATTACACGTACAAGCATTTTAGGAAAGGTGTTAAAATGAGCTTCTTTATAATCCTCCTTTGCAAGTGTTTACTTAATACAATTAACCGCTTACATCAAAAATATTATGCAAACAACGCCTTGTGTAACATCGAGTTAGAAATGCATGCAAAGTAAAAAGACAAAGCAATAATGTTGGAGGTGTTGCACAGTGCAATAACATTCAAGGTACAAAATAGTGTACACAAAACTGGCAAATACTGTTAAAGTATGAGCACTTTATAAAAAGTGTTCCGAAGAAGATTCTTCACAATCCTCAGTTCCTCGTAGGTGTTTACTTAAAACAATCAAACCGCTTACATCTAAAATATTTAACCAAACAACACCTTGTTGACCCGATTCCAAAGAGTGCTCAAACATACAAATTGATCGACAGATTCTGAAAGCAATGAGGACTATTAAAGAAAGAACAAAGTTTGCCATATTTGCATTATCGGATTCCACAGTTGACAGGCATCATACTGTTGTTAGAGAGGTTGGTTGGTCTATGTGTAGGTCAAACTTAAAGATATAAAGTCGAGACGTTGAGGGAAGTAAAATTTCAGAACTTGCTACATGTACACAGCATAGAAGATGAAGATATGTTATTTAAAAGTGGTTATATTTGAATTTATGAATTTATGAATGATCTAATTGCTCATTGTTTGTAAAAGATATAAATAAAAGCCAAATGAAGTCAATGAAATTACATTATTAAGCAGTGAAAATGACTCTGCGATCATGCCGCTACTACTTTAAATAAGATTTAAAAATTAAATATCCCTTAACCACATTCTATTCACAAACGTATGAATTACAACAAAAACATATATACTAAGCCAATCAGAATTTTGGATATCAGTAGCTTTATAATAAATGTATTTTTATGGTGTAATCCTACTCTTGGTTTATACCACTACCGATAAGACAATGCCACAAATTAACCCCCCGGTAGCCTTTTGTGCATTTTGTATGTAAATTATTCCCTCACTACATAACATATTTATTGAGAGGGGGGAATTGAAAATTGCAATGGTTGTGGATATCATTAGTTCTCTTGAATTATTTAGAGTGGATTTGAAGGCTCTCATGGTTATGTGTTGAATAAATTCTTGCAATTGTAGTAAGAATTTAAGTGGATTAGAAGTCTCTTATCAGACCAAAGGGTGCACGAGGTACCTCCTCCACCAGACTTCCTGGTGAAGTTCTCCTCCCTCCACTCCCTGAAGCTGCAGTAACTGGCTTGGAAGAAAGCAGCAATCAAGTAGCAGCTCAACCCAAAACTCCCAAAATGACTAGTGATCCAGGATCGACAGAAATCATCACGGGCGTAGACATGACATTGATACCCATTCAAGTGGGGGGGATGAGCTATTCATTCATCGGATTACATCCCCCCCAGTTGAATAGGTATTACGTAACTCGCTACGCCCGTGGAAATCATCAATGGACCTTTTTTGGGTAACATGTTGAATACATTCTTGCTATTGGAGTAGGAATCTTAGCAGTTGTCCATCCAATTGCATAATTTAAAAGATGGGCAATCTCTTAACTCACCAGAAATTCAGGTGGAAATTTGTTACCCTTACTAAAAAGAGGTGGGCGGGAATTCCCCCCCGTCTCATTCTCTTTCTGTTTGAGTTGACATTTTGCGGCGACAAGCGAGGAACAATTAAGGTTATTGGTTTATTTGGCTTGATTCTAACTGTTGGGAGTTTTGTGTGGAGAAGCGTGGACTTTTAGTTGGACAAGCATTATAAATGTGATGTTATTCAATGAGCACCAGTATTTTTTGCTCCAATTCCGTCGGCATTTTTGGTTTTTGCCTCGATTTTCGTGGGAGGGCACGGGAGCTCTTCAAATACATGGACATCGTGTGTTCCATAGTGCGCTTTGGCGGATACAATTGGCGTACCTATGATACACAATTTCGACTTCGGCAAGCCAGGCAACCGCTTAGGTCCTGGGCAGCAATTGATGCAGAGCTGTGGCTGACGGTAGCTACCGCACAGCCGCGAACAGCGCTACATTTTGGCGGTCGCACGTACCAGGAGAGTGTACGCTACCCCACCAGCTCAGAACACTGATCTGGGGGCCGACGTGCACCCGCATTTTCCTGAGTGTTTCAGCTTCCCACTTAATGTGGCGCGTTATCGGGAGACATTTCTTTCCATGAGGTTGGCCGGGCTGAAGTTTTTGGCCCGTGCCATCCTCGGGGAAGAGCGTTCGCATTCATTGGACGATCTCGTCCATTATGTGAATGCGAGCTGGCAGGGAGAATGCTCCGTGCTAGTTCCCCCGCATATCGCGGATGAAATGGAAGCGTTGGCCTGAAGTGAAGGCTGGGAGATCCGACTCCCATTCAGTCTGGAGCCAATCACGAATCCTGCGGAGCTGCTGCACTAGAGGCCGATGGCCTTTATCATTATGTACAACCAGCTATCCACCCCTCAACAGGATATTTTCTTATCAATGGGCTCGGCTGGGATCCTGACACTCGTCAGGCCAATCGGACCCAGGACAAGAGGCAACGCGGAGGGGATGTCTGCTGCTGCAGCACCTCCGGGTCTGCACGATGAGCCCCCTGCTCGTGTGGCTCCGGCCCAAGAGGCTTCCTCCGGATCGACCCCTCAATCCCCAGGACCTCGGGCTGAGAGCCGCTCCGGACATGCGTTGTCTACGCGATACGAGGTGGTGGACAGTCACTTCCACTTTGATCGGCTTTCCCAGAACCTGTCCGGCAGACTTGAAGCAAAGAGTCCTTTGACCCAGGCAACCACTACTTGCGGCTAATACAGAAACTCGTTCTAGTGGCTTTCATCGTCATCCTGTTGTGCCACCCGGCTGGACAAGGCTCTGGTAGGCTATTGTTCACAATTGCATTCTATCATACAAAACAAACATATCAGAAAGCGTGTTGCTAATTGGAACCCCCGTGAAATAATTACTATTTTACATGAGCCATCATATTTGTCAATTCGTAGACCGACCCCACTCGACAGTGAAAAAGCAGAACATGAAAACATGGACAAATCTCCACTCGTGACTTCAGCCTACACCATTCGGCTACGGACAGATATCCCTGCTCTGGTGAGAGAGTACATCAAGGACTATGCCACTGCAATAAGTTCTTGTGAAGGATATATAGTAGACTCGCTGATTGCGACAACTGCATTCGTGGTCACGGATCGATCATGGCAGTCTGTTCTTGCTCCTTCAGCCCCAAAGTATCAGGTGCCTGATGTGCCAAGTTTTAAGATTATACCTTATGTGGCCATCAAGTCAAGATGTGTCGCATCATCTCTACAGCAACTTCAGCCAGTTCAGCAACCTGCGCAACCATCGTTATATGCGCGGAGGAAAAAGGCTGCCAGGAGAAGGAGGAGTACAACGGAATGCAGAGCAAAACAAACTTGTAAATCCTATTCGTTGGCCCCCCATCTACTTTTGCATTTGAAAGGTCTTTCACCAGTATGAAGAGTTCCTGTACACAAGTACATAAAGAGCAAACTTCAAATGACTTCATTTGAAATCTATCTATATTTGATTTCAGATGGGGTAAGCTACAAGTAAAAGGTCTTTCACCAGTATGAAGAATTCCTGTACAAAGAGTGCATAACCTTCAATCTTCAAATGACTTTATATGAAATCTACACAGCTTTGATATCGGATGGCAACACACTACAAGAGAAAGGTCCTTCATCAGTATGATTAATTCCAGCACACTAACTCTTTAAAGATATGCCAAAGACTTCATTTATGGTTCCAACAGGACCACGACCACGACCACATGCTTGCCTATCTGTCATCATGCACATGGAGGTGCCTCTTGAACGAAGCACTGAGGGATGCGGTGAGGGAGGCAGATGGCAAGAACAATTGGTGTTGCTCCGATGAATGCTGGAAAGAGGCGAGTGGGGGCCAGCGGGGGAAGAAGGGGAAGGAGCCGCCGTGCGAGAAGGACGAGGACCAGGACCACGACCACATGCTTGCCTACCTGTCATCATGCACATGGAGGTGCCTCTTGAACGAAGCACTGAGGGATGCGGTGAGGGAGGCAGATGGTAAGAACAATTGGTGTTGCTCCGATGAATGCTGGAAAGAGGCGAGTGGGGGCCAGCGGGGGAAGAAGGGGAAGGAGCCGCCGTGCAGGAAGGACCACATGTTAGCATACCTGCAAGTATGCACGTGGAGGTGCCTCGTAGATGAAGTGCTATGGGACGCGTGAGGGAGGCAGACGGCAAGGCTACTCTAAGCCATTGGCGGATTTTGTTCCCCGAATTCTACATCCAAAAACACTGGAACTACTTTGCTACTTCCATCCGTTTTCTAGCAGGTACCTCCCCTTACAGAGCTATGGTTTCGTTCGCATATATACATGGATGTGCTCTCGGTTACAACTCTGTCTGAGACAACACCTCGAAATGCAACGCTCTCTACACTTGTCAGTAATTTTCCTGCAGACATCGGCACAACGGCATGCACTCCTACAAGGAAACAACCCACACAAGCTGAAGTCACAGCAGCCGTAATCAAGTCATCAGGACCCCTTCTCACCTTTCGCTCCTTTAAGAATTCCTGCACAAAGAACCTCAGAGGAGTAAGCCATGCTGAGTTTGAACAAGCGCTCCAAGAATTACACATGCTTGGAAAGTCAGAATCCACCCTCATGCCTACAAACAATAAGCAACTGAAAGTGTTTGTGAAGAAGGCACCAGCAGAAGTCGACTGGGACGACACATTCCCAGTCACTGAGGAAGTCTACACTGCGTGCTAAAAAAGTACCAAGTGTGATCACCAAAACGATGAAAGACGCATTCATTGCCGCAGGCTCCTGCACTCGCGAAATACTCAGGACACCTATGCATTTCACTTGACGGTTATGGACAATTTGTATTGCCTCAAAAATATAACTTGTTTGTGCTATTGAACCTATTGATGAATGATCATTATTAAGTTTTACGAGTTTGAACATCTTATTGCTGAAAAATATAATTTGTTCGTTTCCATTGAACTATTGATGATTATCATAGTGAACTTCACGCAATTGGACAATTTTTTATTGCTGAACAAAACTTTGTGTCCATTGAAACTATTCATCAATGATCATGATTTATTTTTTTTGACTGTGAGCAATTTGTTATTGTTGCAAAAAACAGCATTTGTTTTCATTGAATATTATGAATGATCATGATTTTTTCATGCTTTTGGACAATTAATTATTGCCACTACACTTGTCAGTAACTTTCCTGCAGATGAAGTACAGCAGCATGATCTGAGGACTTTCTATGATACTGGCAAAGGAAGATATGGAGGGCTACATCACTACTAGGATTCTACATGAGCCTAATACAAAGGCCCCTTGGAGGAGAAATGCTCTTTGGACATTCTTGCCTAAGACGAAGCGAAAGGTTCTAGTCAACCAAAAGGAGAAACATCGGAAGATTGTAACCGCTTGTCTACGACGCCAATAAGCGCATGCAAAGAAAACAGGTACTCTGATCAGGGCTTTAGGTCAATGCATAAAGTTACCTCTAGCTATCGCGAAATCCACCAGGACGTTGTTAAAGGGTAACAAAGCTGAGACCACTAGGCTCTACAAGAAGCAATATGAAGGGGTCTTCAACATAACTCGCCCTAGAGAATAGAAACCAGAGTTTGTGGTTTTAGAAGGAATGATCCTGATAAATACTACACCTCTTGGTTGCCATCAAGTCTTCAGAGACTACTTGAGATGCATCGTTGGCAGTTACATACTCTTTCATCTACACCGAGAAGCCAAGGAGGTGCATGTTGTGTTTGATCATCCACATAGAAATGGACTCAGTCCCAAGGACCTGGAAGTAGGGATGACAAAGCAAAAGGTTCTCATCAACCAAAAGGAGAAACATCGGAAGATTGTAACCGCTTGTCTACGATGCCAATAAGCGCATGCAAAGAAAACAGGTACTCTGATCAGGGCTTTAGGCCAATTCATTAAGCTACCTCTAGCTATCGCCAAATCCAACGGGACCACGTACAAGGGGCTGTGACCACTGGGCTGTACAAAAAGCGGTATGAAGGAGTGTTCAACAGCTCTCTCCCTAGAGGATGGAAACCAGAGTGTTATTTTTGGAGGAATATTCCTTATAAACACTGCACCTCATAGTTGCGATAAAGTCTTCAGAGACTACCTGAGGTGCCTTGTTACGAGCTACATCGTCTTCCATCTCCACCGAGAAGCCAAAGAGGTGCATGTAGTATTCGACCATCTACATCGAAATGGACTTAGTCCCAAGGATCTGGAAAGAGAACGAAGGGATGACCAGCATCATCTTGATGGTGAGGTAACTTACACCAAAATTGAGGCGGGAAAACCACAAGGCAGGGGGCCACGAACATGACAAAGTGATTATTTGTTTCTAGTTTCAAGTTTTCTTTGAATAATGTCGGTGGCATTTTTAAAGGAAACCAAATCCTTTTATACAAGTCCTGCATTGCTAAAAGAAGGATATCCACCCTACCAATTCATCCACAAATTATCTAATCTAATTATTTCATAAGAAGACAATTTGCGACTTGCTGGGTGCATCTGCAGCTCTTGCATCGCGCTTCGCATCGCGCCATGATTTGGATCTTCGCCGAATCGATGACGTGTAAAAGGACCTTCCCTAATATGGTCAAGTCCTCACGACATGAAAGACTTCATTTATCGAATTTTGAAAATATTTTTCCCGTACAAAATAGCATGTTTTGATTAATAAATATAATAATTGTACAAAATAACTTATTTGTAAATTTTATTTACATATTTGTTGAAAACAATACGTATAAAAAGCATCATGTTTACCTCTTTTTTCGAACGAGATTGACTGGTCTTGAAATTTTTATAAACAACTTTGACGTACGCGTACGCGTCCGTAATTTGGTATAAAGTATACGACATTCCTCATTATATTATAGAATTTTCGAAAATAAAAAATAATTGATTAGAGTTATAACATTTGCATTAATATTTAACTCGTATGTATTTTTTTAGTTGAGTATTGATGATTCAAAGAAAAGCTTTGTAAATTATAAAAAAATGTTTTGAATAAAAGTAACGATCATGCATGCAAACGTTGCTGATTTGGCTTCTGCTGTACCGTACCGCGTACCGTACCGTATCCATGCATAAACTACAACGATCATTCGGCAGCCTTTATCAATAGTGTAGCGGAACAGGGCTGCTGGGGTTAAGGATAGCAGCGATAGTCTGTCAACAAGTGGCAGCTGTGGTTGTTGGATTGATAGTTTAAAGGGGTAGTTTTGGTAGAGAGGGCGCTGCACATCGCAATTTTTTTGTGAGGTAATGAAAAACTGAGTGTCGAATTTGAGAGAACATGCAATTTTAATGGCAGAATAAACTTTATTTGGTCAAAAATCGACCCAGAAACGGCTGAAATATCAATAAATATATCTGATCTTATAATTATTTGGGGCCCAAATAATTAGATGATTTTTTGAAAAAAAATTTAAAATACTTGCACTTTTTCAAAAATGTTCAAAAGCGTTTTTTAAATGGTTGTTGATGATCTCGCTATTTAATCATTATATCAACAAAACATCACATGCATAATTTTGGTTGAAAATGGTTGAAACCAATGCCTTTTTAAAAAGCGCCCTCTTGTGTTTTAATGGCTCTTTTTGAATGATAACAGGCGTTTTACTTGGTCGTTTGTAATTTTGTATACCTTTCGAGCATGGTGGAGTTATAACTATTAGTTTATAATGTTACTGTGCAGGTTTTGGCTACTAAAGTTCAGCCTTACCAAAACTAAACTACCCCTTTAAAAACAACTTGAATTCTTGAGATGTTCTTTCATTGTTTATAATTACCCTCCCCCCGCTCGGGCGACGCTGGAATGTGTTGTGGGCGGATACATGTTGATGTATGTTCTGATTGGATGGATGATTGAATGGGCGAGTGTGTGAGTGTGCACGGGGTTGGGTTGAGGCGTGTGAGTGTATGTTGTGTTTGTGTGTGTGTGCATGCTATATCGTGGGAGTGAATGCGGATTGAGCCGTTTCGCACCACAGCGGAGGAGGGTACTTTCATACAAGGAAGAACATAGTCCTTAAGAATTTAGTGAGGGTTTATTGTAATTGGGGGGGCGCAGCAATATTCTCGTTGCTGGGGCAAGTGAGTGGGTTTAACCGTTTTTGGCTTAAAAGGGCTGGGGGAATTGGAAGTTGTTAGTTCTTTTCGATCCGTTCGGTACCGCTGCCACCGCTGCCACTAACTCACGATTTAAAAAGGCTCTGCCCAGCCTGTAGAAGAGCGAACTGATTAATATGTTTTTATATTATTCGCCTGATTCCCTGCCACTGTATGGCTAGGGCGAGTAATTATTATTCCGTTAATAAACCATTATGAACTTCTAAATCTAATTTTACGCCGTGTCTACTCGTGTTTGCTGTTTCTCGTTGTTCTCGTACTTCTCATTTTTCGTTGGCGCGAGAGCGGGGGGTGAACCGAAGAACTGTGTCCCCCTGGGCCCCGGCGGCACGTCGACCGCTGTCCCCCCCGCCCTTTCCGCGTCAGATGGAGGCCTGAGAGGGGTATTAAATCAACGTCGAACTCTAACTCGATCTTCCGTTTACGATTTTGGCTTTAATTATATATAAAATAAACTCTCACGGGACAGTATTCATAGGTGGCGAGCCACGCTATCGTTTTAACCGCACGCGTACTGCCTGCCTCTGACTTACGTGTGTGGTATCGGTGCTGGCCTGGGCAAATTGTACGCCGGAAATTTCTTCGAGAACAATTCCGATTTAATTTATACGGCGACGGAGTGGCAGGCCACCATTCCGGGAGATTCTTCGATGCACGCGCCGACGGTGTAGGAGCGCGGGCCTCATCTACCAGGGGATCGTCTGGGGTGACGAAGGCGAGACTGAAACCTCAGGTCGACTGGCCGGCATAGTATTGACTTACAACGGTGGCCTAGGCACAGGGAGTGCCAACAGTGCTTGGACCCTGGGCTGGTGCATAGTGGGATCGACGTGACGGTGGACGCGCCGACAGGAAGCTGGAGGCCGCTCTTACCATGGGTACCCCCCAGGGGGAAGGGGGTGCAATCGTCCTCGACCTCGGCAGAAGCAGAGCTTCGCAGTGGGACATCGCAGCAGGACATCGCAGCAGGACATCGCAGCGACATCGCAGCAAGACATCGCAGCAGGACATCGCAGCAGGACATCGCAGCGACATCGCAGCCGGAGCCACAACGAAGCTTTTCCGCCGGGATCGAGGGGGATCGGATGGACCAAGGAGCCGCCGCCTAGGACGGCACGGCGGGTGGTGAGAACTTTAAAAAATGAACAAACAATATAAAAGATCCTTTTCTTCGGCTTAACCGAAAAAAAGGGAGACATTCATGTTTTGTGGATCGACTTTTGATATAACTTTTACATAATATATGAATTGGATTCTGAAACCACGCGTTCGGTTGGCCGAACGGGTGAAATGAACTGGAGTTTAATATAACCTGTATTCGCAGTGTTATTGATGTGTTGTGTATGGTTGTGAATAAATACATGTCATACATTTTTTTATATACAATACATGTTCTCACTGGTGCCAACCATTGTTAACCATTCTTTTTTAGATAGTGGGGTATTGTATGTTCTGCATAGGGCAGCCGTTCCATTTTTGCTTCGGGGAATCGAGGCAAATTAAAAAAATAATTTCGGACATTTTATAGTTAGCATTTGTATAAAGGGTATGGTAGATTAATTAATAATGCATAGGACGACAGGAAAGGGTATGATATGTTGGGGGTGCCAGGAGGAGGGCCATAATCGTATTGACTGCCCCCGTGATTCTGTATGTTGGAATTGTTGTTCTCGTACTTCTCATTTTTCGTTGGCGCGAGAGCGGGGGGTGAACCGAAGAACTGTGGCCCCCTGGGCCCCGGCGGCACGTCGACCGCTGTCCCCCCCGCCCTTTCCGCGTCAATAGCGAAATCGAACCATATATCCGATACAAATCTCGCGTGTTAGTATTTTTTTCAATAAAATAATTCATATTGCGTTGGTATACGATGGAGTCGCCTGATGGGCAAGGTGGAGTTGCGCCGTATAACTTTGAACCGATCTTCACCCCGCGGAGATAGCGGCGAGAAGAGCGAGAGCTGCAGGTAGAGAGCGATTCGGATGGGGATGAGGACCCACCACCGCCGCCTGAAGATCGGATGCAGAATGACAGCTGGTGTGAGTGTGGAAGTTGTCGGCCTGTCGATAGAGCTATTCAGTGCCGTTGCTGCAAGGAGGTGCCGAACTGTTCACGGATGATGGACAGGGCAAATGTTGCATGTATAACTTTTCATAAAGACTTTCACAAGATTTGCCTGGAGCCAGCAGTTCTGAGGACTGCTCTCGTAGCGAGACTGGATTGCCGTGGTGGACAACGCGGCAGATTGCCAGAGGAACTTGATTCCGAGTAAGTATGATCCGACTCATATTTACTTTCAAATTCAATCACTGCGTTTTACCTGTTTAAAATTAGGGCTAAGCCAAATGCGCAATTACGTTACTTTCTTCGACTTAGTCTTACTTGATGTCTTAATTATCGAGCAGTCAAACTGAGAAGCTTGGTTACAAATTTCGGCGCTAAATGCACTTTCACACACCCTAACACTAACCCTAACCCTAACTCATTGTACTATGTGCATTGAGATAGGGTTAGGGTTAGCATTAAGTGTGCGAAAGTGCATTAGCGCCCAAATTTCTATAGAATACTACAGATATTTGACTTATTCAATTTGCTGTTGACATAATTAATAAATCATTTATGACTGAGAGACCCCCACATCGGCACCCTGAAACATTTCCGACAGTTTAAGACTTAAAAATCATACAAATGTAATTGCAAACGAATAGTAGACAAATATGTTCATCTTTGGGCCGAAGAGCCCTTGAAGGTGCAGATGGAAACCTTATTCCCATTGAACTTTCAGAATTGTTGCAAAGTATTGAGCAGACAGTTTCATCATTGGAAAGACATGACACTCAAAATGGAGCATCAGTAGCATATGGCGCACCAAGAATTCCCCAAGCAAGAGGAGCAAGCAAGTACGAGATAACCAAGGACCAACTTCTGTTCTTCAAACATTGTGGTTTCACAGTACGACTCATGAGAGACATCCTGGGCGTTTCAATGCGAACTGTGCAGAGGCGACTAAGGGCATATGACATATCTCTGTATGAGTATGCTGAGATAACAGATGCAGCCCTGGATGACGAGGTAAAGCGAGTTGTCTGCGACAATCCGCGCATTAGACCCAATTCTGTCCTTGCTCGATTAAAAGCAGGTGGTCTTCTCATTCAACGTGCAAGGGTCCGGGATTGCATGAATCGCACATATCCTCATTTTGCTGCAGTCCGTGCTCTTGAACCACGCTTAAATAGAAGGACATATTCAGTGGCAGCTCCTAATTCTCTCTGGCATTTGGATGGCAACCACAAATTCATCAGGTGGCGGATAGTCATACACGGGGGGATAGATGGCTACAGCCGCCTGCTGATGTTCCTGAAGGCATCCACCAACAACTGGGCAGAGACGGTACTCAGAAATTTTGTTGAGGCCGTGGCAACATATGGGTTGTTGTCCAGCTGTCACTCAAAGTTCAAGATCACATGTACTGTGACTTGAGTGCATTCATAAAGCAGCTAGCGAATGAACCAGCTATCACGTTGGTCTCCCTTAGATGACGTCACACCTTGAGGAGAAGAGGTTGTTGTTCAGCTGTCACTGAAAGTCCAGGACCATATGTACTGTGACATGAGTGGATTCATTCGGCAACTCGCAAATGATCCAGATCTTCAAAGTGTTCCCCAAGAGAAGAGGGGTCTGATTCTGCATGTGGTGTACATTGCAAGTGGATGTGACTATACCTCCTTCTTTTCTGGATGTGGGAAAGGTAGCTTCTACAGTGCTCTATATCAACATGCGAGATTCATTACCAGTGGCCTTGATGTAAGCACAAAGAATTGAGTTGGGGCTGTACCATCTGACTTTTAGGAAAAACAAGTGAAAGTACATCACTACAAGATGAATCAAGGGGTTACTGGTTACTCCCCGATTTCTCTTCCGGACCACAAAGTTGACCCTGCATTGGCTCCCCACACTTGGGGAGATGCACTACACTTGGTTCTTGAAGGTGTCAAGCTATTTGCCTCGTTACTGCAATCATTTATATGTATTGCAACTCTTCACAATAAATCTACCTGTAAACCAGTCAAGCAAGGAATACCTTTAGAACTTACCAAGTTATATACACCAGCAAAGAAAGTCAAATTATCTCCATGGAAATCGACAGATTTAGGCAGTTGCATTGATAAAAGAGAAGAAAGGAAGCGAAAGCAACAAGCGGAAGCTTGGAGTTGTAGTGTATGTGCTATACCAGGCATGTGAGTGGGGTAAGAAAAAAAAAGAAGAAAGTCGCGGCGTAATTGCACAAGTGTGCGGGAAGTGCACATTGCGAGCACAAAGTCCATTGCGGCTGGGGTCCAGGGCCCGTATTCAATTCCGTACTTAAGTACAAAATTTAAGCAATTTACTTAGTATTTGGCTTAAGTAAATTACTTAGCCAAAATTGAGATTCAATTCATCGGCTAAGTATTTTACTAAGTAAAGTATGATTTTGTCTTAGTAAATTACCTAAGTACTTTACTTAAGCAAGGTTGCTATTCAAATCCCTCATTGTGACTAAGTAATTTGCTTAAACTTAGGAAAATCATTAGGACACTTAAGCATAGCTTAACGCTGGAATTAGTGGGAAACGGGCATTTAATATGGTGGTGAAACGACATTAAATGCTCCGAAATAGAAATACAACCCCCTTCCCCTGAAAGTTATAATTTAAGATGATATAAGCGCATTATCAAAGCGAACTGTGCGCAGTGCGCTTCAATTCAGGCGCATTAAGAGTCGTTGCGCACATGAAATCACAGATCTACGCGCCAAAAGGCTGTGTACAGTGCACTATTAAGAACAAAAATAGTGAATGGCAATCAAACAGGGAAAAGAAAAAAAATCAAGCTGTTACCGAATATTATCTGCTTGATTTGTTCATCTTTTGTTTACTTGTATGGATGTTCAAGTGTGGATATAATGTGATCTACTATTGTAGTAATCCATGCCATTTTGGTGGACATATTCTTCAAACATTGCAAGTGATATATTTATGGGACATTAAATAATGGTCACAGCCGGCGGGTAAGTTATTTTTAATACTTCTTTATCATACAAGTATATTCCATGTTTGAAAATAGTTTACTGGTTCGTTATTGGACCGGAGGCATCATATGGATCATATTATGTCAAAAATCAATAACTGTCTCCACTTTCGGAGCTTCAAACGATCAAACTTTCACAAGAGCATAGCCTAGATCAATAGGCCTGCATATTATGGATCCGACAATCGACATGGCATACCTCATACAAACTCAAGAAAACCATAAGCAAGCAGTGATTTTATTCTTCGACTTTGATGTGTTTCTGCTCATTTTGAAGCTTTGACTGCTCCATATAATACCGTAATAACGTAACGTTTCAATCAAGATTGCTGTTATGATCATGCAATTTTGTTTTAGCACATGAATTCCCATTGACAAGCGTCGCACAAAATTGATTTGCGATTTTGTTTTAACACGTGAATTCCCATAGACAAGCGTCGCACAAAATGGTTCGCGGATACCATCAGTACTAATTTACAACCCATTGTGACGTCACAAGTATTTTACTTAGATTTTGCTTATGTAAGTAAAAGTCTAAAATGCGATTTGAATACGAGATAAGTAAAGTTCTCAGCTTAGCAATTTACTAAGTAAAATTCTTACTTATTCTAAGTACGGAATTGAATACCGGCCCAGGCCTTGACGTTTTTGAGTATTAAATGCATTCTCAACCTATTTTTCATAATTCTTCCAAAATTACTAGGTAAGATTTGGTCAGATTTATACATTTAATAAAGAAAAGCACAAAAAAAGCCACCAAAAAAAAGCAATTCTTTTTTTCTTTTTTTTCACATTAAAAAAAAACGCAGAATTCCACGTTTTTGATATTTCAAAAATGCGGAATTCCGTGGAAACGTGGAAGTCTCACATGCCTGGCTATACACTTGTATACATGTGGGACTGAGCGTTGTGTGACAGTATTCAGGTGATAGCTTTACTTCAATTTGGACGTCTAAAATGCCAAAAATAGCCAAGAAAAAGAAGTCTTCTGGTTCTGGAGTATCTTTAGAACCACAAGCTAAGAGGAAAAGTGATTCTAGCTTCATTTCTGAGGAAGAAATGCATATAGATGAGGATGATTCTGGTGTTCAAAGGATGGTCCCTTCGAAAGGACGTTCTGGTTTGCGCCAGTATATGCCAGCCAAACCCATGAAATGGGGATATAAACTGCGGGTGGCAGCCGATTCTAAAACGCCATAAACCTACAATTTTGAGGTGTACATTAGCTCCGGAAAGCAGCATTCTGGCCAGGGATTAGGGTACGATGTGGTGATGGACTTGTGTTCATCGTTGTTGCATCAAGGGTACCATGTATACTTTGATAACTTTTATACAAGTCCTACCCTACTGAAGGTTTTGCTAGACAATGGAACATTCGCATGTGGTACATCAGCCCAGAATAAAAAACAGTACCCCAAAAAAATGTTAACAATAAAAAAAAAAAAACAGAGGGAGCGCTAGGTGGTACAGAGATGCTGATAGCACCTTCTACTTATATACAATGGAAGGACAAAAAATAGTTAATATGATGTCAACTATTCACAAAGCAGACAAGTCCAACATTGTACTATGGAAGAATAAAGATAAGGAATGGGTGTGGAGCCCTGGATATTGAGATTGATCAACCGGAAGTAGTTGCAGAGTACAATAAGTACATGGGGGGAGTGGACTTGTCAGACCAGTACATAGCAAAGTACAAAGTCCTGAAAAAGGTTAGCAGGTGGTGGATGACCCATTTCCTTCATGTAATTGATCTAGCTATTGCCACTGACCAGCGGTTTGATGCAGAGGAATGGGAGTGCCACGAGTGGTACGACACTGTTACTGCTCCGGGAAATGAAGATTTGAATGAAGAGCATGGATCCGCTGCTGAGGATCATACCTCTGATGACCACCCCGGAGGATTGGCAGGTAGCTGCTGGGGTTATGCTGGCAGAGGGAGAGGATGATGTCACTGACCAGCGGTTTGATGCAGAGGAAGGGGAAGCAGAGTGCCACCAGTGGTACGACACTGTTACTGCTCCGGAAAATGAAGATTTGAATGAGGCTGTCCAGCAACTGACAACCACTGTGGAAAAGTCAGTCGTTGAACCCCCACTCGCTTCGGCACACATTCTACTGGCTCCACCAACCTGGCTCCTGGCACCGGCTCCAGCACACATTCTACTGGCTCCACCAACCTGGCTCCTGGCCCCAGCTCCAGCACACATTCTACTGGCTCCACCAACCTGGCTCCTGGCACCAGCTCCAGCACACATTCTACTGGCTCCACCAACCTGGCTCCTGGCACCAGCACACATTCTACGGGCTCCACCAACCTGGCTCATCAATTCTGAGAAAACCATGATGTGGTAGTACTCTACTTTTCTGACAAGCCAGTGAGGAAGCGACGTTCGTCTTTTGGAACACCAAGAAAAGCGGATCATTTCAGGAAAACAATACAGGGGACATTTCAGGCAGCGTCTGTATTTCCATTTAACAATTATGTTTTGTATTACGGTTCAAACTGTGCTGATATCAATCAAAGAGCAACTCAGTCCCTCAACATCGCGTGACCTTGCACGCTGTATCCTGTCCATGGCAGATCTACGCAACTTGATTCTCTCGTGTGGTAGACTGGATGACGCGTTCTACCAAACCATGGCTCATCATGTGTCCCACTAAAATGTGAGAGTAGGGTCAGATACATGTATGTCAAAATGAGGGAGAAGACGAAACAGAATTAAGGGAATAGGGCATTGCCTTATTACACGGTTCGTTAACTCATGAAAAGAGTGTATGATTTTGCTTTTGGAGACATGGTGGAACTCGATATAGGCAATGGTTGAGTTGATTCTGAAGCAACACAATGCAGTTGAGGCATTGGCGAATGATCGCGTATTGAAGAACTTCAACGAGCCATCGTCGATGCAATCTCGGTGATGCGCTCCTTGGTAAGCAAAGTAAACAATTTGCAGCCTGTGAAGCAATGCTTCGAAGAGCTCCTGGACATGTACTATCCAAACCAGTGTCATTTACATGAAGAGCTCGCCCCTCATCATATTAAGGCTGAAACTGTGCTAAAATCAATCAAAGAGCAACTCGGTCCCTCACCATCACGTGACCTTGCACAATGCATCCTGACCATGGCAGGTCTACGCAACTTAAGTCTCTCCTGTGGTAGACTGGATGACGTGTTCTACCTTTGCAAGTAAAAGGTCTTTCACCAGTATGAAGAATTCCTGTACACATATGTACATGCCATCAACTTCAAAGGACTTCATTTGAAACCTTCACAACTTTAGTATATGATGGCAACACGCTACAAGAGAAAGGTCCTTCACCAGTAGGAAGAAATTTGACGAATTAGAAAAAACTGTCATCTTCAAACTGCTGAAAATAGAAAAGAATGCTAAACCACAGATGTGGCGTGTAGAATGCTAAATGGGATGGGGCACCGGCAGGAGTTTGTAGAAGAAGAGGAATAACTTGAAGAAGAGTGCAGGGCTGAAAGGACAGGGGATTGGAAGCTCCATCTCTTCTGTGTGAGGAAAATGATTCCACATTTTCATGCTGCAGGACATCTACCATACGCCAAATCTGCCAGGTTGTATTTACAACAGATGGATGATTTGGCGAAAACCATGCCGACTGAGGTGGCTACAAAGAAGGCAGATAAAAGAGGGAGGTCTGATCAGGCAAGAAGAAGACCAAGACTGACAAGACGAACAGTTTTGTATTAAGGTCGAAACTGTGCTGATATCAATCAAAGAGCAACTCGGTCCCTCACCATCACATGACCTTGCACAATGCATCCAGTCCATGACAGGTCTATGTAACTTTATTCTCTTGTGTGGTTGACTGAATGACGTGTTCTACCGTTGCAAGTAAAAGGTCTTTCACCAGTATGAAGAATTCCTGTACACAAGTACATGACATGCAATCTTCACAGATCAATCAAGGAGCAACTCGGTCCCTCACCATCAAGTGACCTTGCACAATGCATCCTGTCCATGGCAGGTCTGCATAGATTCTCTCGTATGATAGACTGGATGACACGTTCTACCAAACCATGGCTCATCATGTCCCCCTGCTCAAAGGTGAGAGTAGGGTCAGATATGTCCAAATGAGAGTAGTACTCTACTTTTCTGACAAGCCAGTGAGGAAGCTACGTTAGTCTTTTGGAACACCCAGAAAAGCGGAGCATTTCAGGAAAACAATACAGGGGACATTTCAGGCAGCGTCTGTATTTCCATTTAACAATTATGTTTTGCATTACGGTTGAAACTGTGCTGATATCAATCAAAGAGCAACTCTGCCCCTCAACATCGCGTGACCTTCCACGATGCATCCTGTCTAAGCAACTTGATTCTCTTGTGTGGTAGACTGGATGACGCGTTCTACCAAACCATGGCTCATCATGTGTCCCACTAAAATGTGAGAGTAGGGTCAGATACATGTATGTCAAAATGAGGGAGAAGACGAAACAGAATTAAGGGAATAGGGCATTGCCTTATTACACGGTTAGTTAACCCATTAAAAGACTGTATGATTTTGCTTGTGGAGACATGGTGGAACTCGATATTGGCAATGGTCGAGTCGATTCTAAAGCAACGCGACGTAGTTGAGGCATTGGCGAATGATCGCGTATTGACAAACTTTAACGAGCCATCGTCGATGCAATCTCGGTGATGCGCACCTTGGTAAGCAAGAAGGAACACCATAAGGACAAAGCAAGACGCTTCTCTCTTCAAAAGAGTTTTCTCCAGGTGGAATAAGGAATCTGGTAATCTTGCATACTGCATCCTGTCTATGGCAGGTCTACGCAACTTGATTCGATATGGCCAACTTTTGGCAAGACCACCACCCGTGTTACCTTGCAATTGGTCATCGTCTTTTGTGCAGTAAGTTTTTGTTTCACGTTTTTTCTTGCTGCGTGTCTTGCATGGTAAACATTTTCAAAAGTAAAATTTTTCCTTATTATATAAATATTTATAAATTGGATTGTCAATGAAGCGTTACAGAACACTTGTTGATTGAATTCCAAATCACTCGGTCAACGGTGTTCCTTTTACTTTCACATATCATTCAGAAGACTCTAACTATGTTTATGGTATATACAATTGGAAGTATCTATTGGCATTTTTATAAGTCGTTTATGTAATTAATAGATAATTTTAAAGAGAAATTACTACCCTATTAAGGAATATACAATGTAATTAACCTGATTTCAAAAGATTTCATCTGTCATTTTCTGAACTGTCAATATTATAGATATTCAAGGATACACAAGCAGCAGACTGGCACATTCCACGATTTGGAACAGAACCGCAAATACCATCGGGCAACGCGGCAAATGTATCCCACTTGACCGCCTGAACGAATCTCTAAATCGGTCTTTCAAAGGTATGTGCATGCATGCTATTTTACTAATAATGACAATGCTCCTTTTTCTAAAGAGGAGTTTGGAGCCAAATCCAGTGATACCACCACCCGATGACCATGGTTGGAAGATGGACAGTAACGGGGAGCTTGACATCGACTAGATGAACCTTCCGTCTGCTCCAGACAGTGTTATGGAACTGGCCCACTGTGCAGGTGCTTGCAAGAAGAACCATTGTTCCGATGCACACATCTGTTCCTGCCTTCAGAACAATATTCCATGCACTGATCTGTGTTCAAAGCTCAGATCTACGCAACTTGATTCTCTCGTGTGGTAGACTAGATGACGTGTTCTACCAAACCATGACAAAGCAGGAAACTTCTCTTGTCAAAAGGGTTTTATCTGGTGCAATAAAGAATGGCTATCCTTTACCAGGTGTGCCGCACAAACAGCAAGAAGGAACACCATAAGGACAAAGCAAGACGCTTCTCTCTTCAAAAGAGTTTTCTCCAGGTGCAATAAAGAATCGGGTAATCTTACACAATGCATCCTGTCTATGGCAGGTCTACGTAACTAAGATCCTGCATGGACCCCAACCACTGCCAATGAAATTAAGGCATTTATTGCTATCAATACACTCATGGGCATAACCAGGACAACACAATATCAGGACTGTTGGTCTCATGATCAGGTGCTCAGAAATGAGTACATTTCCAAGCTTATGACGAAGAACAGGTATGGGAAACTGTGTCAGTACTTGCACTGCAGCAATGTCCGCCAACCCCACAACGAAAATGACAAAATACAAAAGGTGAGTAATTTTGTCAATGTCCTGCAAAGGAATTTCTCTACAATGTTTGTGCCACGACAGGCCATCTCCGTAGATGAAGCGATGATTAAGTACAATGGGTGCCTGTGCGACTCAACGACCGGATACTGCATTGCATTCCAGGTGTACACAGGCAGGGGGATGGATGCAAAACTCGTCCACCAATTCGGCCTGGGGTACACGGTGGTGATGGGACTTATGATGGCATATTTGCTCCGCAACCACATCGTCTATGCTGACAATTTCTTTTCGTCTCTGCCCCTCGTTGAAGACCTCCTCCAGGCAGATACCTACTACTGCGGAACCCTTCGAAAGGATCGAGTAGGTATCCCCCGTGAGCTGCGAAACGTTCGGCTTGAAAGGTAGGACAACGTGAAGTGGGCGAGGAACGCCGTAATGGTGACAAGATGGGAGGGACAGGGGGGACGTGTATCTGATCTCCTCAAGCAACAATGGTTCAGATGGACAGAAGTCACGTACAAAGTTTCAGAGAGATGAGTTGATCTCAATCCCATCAGTAATTCAAGATTACAATGCTGAGATGGGCGGGGTTGATCGCGCAGATCAACTAAGGAGCTACTACGATGTCGGCAGGACGGGAAGGACATATGCTACCACATGGCGAAGCATTAGCAGCCATTTGCATACTTGCCATTTCTGGTCGGCATGGAGAAGCGCCATGGTATTGTTCCAGTGACCCGGATTGACAACAGCTTTTAGCTTTTTGCTAGCATCGTGGATCAATCATATTTCTACAGAATTTCCAGAGTTTTGACAGTCTTTAGCTCACATAGCAGCATGGATGAGGGAGGGGTGCTAGTTGAGAGAACCAACAATCCAAGAAAAAGGAAGCGAAATGAAAAAGAATGGGCCAAAAACCAGACCAAGGAAGATAAGAACAGCGCCCCCTCAAACTTTTCGACATATGCTACCACATGGCGAATCATGAGCGGCCGTTTGCATACTTGCCATTTCTGGTCGGCATGGAGAAGCGCCATGGTGTGGACCTGGGGTCCACATACTGCAATCCAGTTCAGGCCCACACCTTCACAAATCAGACATTTCAAAATGAGTTACATTGGAAAGCCAGTAAGCTGCTTAATTTAACTCAGCATAAAACAATTATTATTAATAAGTGGAAAGGTAGCCTTAAGTTGAGAAAAGTAGCCCCCTAAAAGTGGAGCCCCCGAAATGGAAAAAGTAGCCCCCGAAAGTCTGAAACGTAGCCTCCGAAATTTTTCAAAAAATTGGATATGGAGCCCCCAAAATTGTTGTATTAATTTTTTCGCTGTAACATGGTACTCAACCAACTTTGATCGCAAGTATAATTGACCAGTGGATGATTTCACTGATGTTAAAAAAAAACCTAGTTCGCTAACCCTTTGCAGAGGCATACCCTTTGCTATGTTTAGGTCAACAACACATCTTTTTCTCATAATCCTATTAAAGGCTTCAGAGAACACCGTGGCGTTTCGAATGCTAAATGGGATGGGGCACCGGCAGGAGTTTGCAGAAGAAGAGGAAGAACTAGAAGAAGAGTGCAGGGCGAGCACATCGGCAGAGGTGGAGGTGGAGGTGAAGACGGACAAGAGGAAGGTCAGAGGCAAGGGGAAGACCAAGACAAACAAGGAGAATCGAGGAGGAAGATCAAGATATGAGGAGCATCTCATCACCCTTGAGGAGAGAAAGCTTGAGGTTTTGGAGAAGCTTCTTTGGGGGCACACCTAATGTATTTCATAGTTTTTTTCCACGTATAAACGTAAAAAAACTCTTCGCTAACCCTTTGCAGCGGCAAACCATTCGCTATGTTTATGCCAACAACACACAGTCAGCGATGGGTTTGGAGATCAATTTCACAAAGTACTTGGGAAGGGTAATTTTCAATCACTAAAAGTAAAAATAATAAAATTTATGTGAATTAATTGGAAAAATTAAAGGCTTCAGAGAACACTGTGGCATGTCAAATAGTGAATGGGATAGGGCACCGGCAGGAGTTTGCAGAAGAAGAGGAAGAACCAGAGGAAGAACCAGAAGAAGAGTGCAGGGCAAGCACATCGGCCGAGGTGGAGGTGAAGACACATAAGAGGAAGGTCAGAGGCAAGGGGAAGACAAAGACAGACAAGGAAAATGGAGGAGGAAGATCAAGATATGAGGAGCATCTCATCTCCCTTGAGGCGAGAAAGCTTGAGGTTTTGGAGAAGCTACTTTGGGGGCACACCTAATGTATTTCATAGTTTTTTTTGCAAAAATGTTCCCTCATGTTTTTTTTACTCAAGTATAAACGTAAAAAACTCTTCGCTAATCATTTGCAGAGGCAAACCCTTCACTATGTTTATGCCAACAACACACAGTCAGCGATGGGTTTGGAAATCAATTTCACAAAGTACTTGGGAAGGGTAGTTTTCAATCACTAAAAGTAAAAAATTATCAAATTTATGTGAATTAATTGGAAAAATGCAATTTGCATTGGATTTGCACACAAAATAAAAGAAATGTAGGTTTTGTCAGGCCGACGTGCCCGTGTTTGATGACTAGTTTAATTCTATGTTCTTGTACCATATCCAGGGAGAAAAGCATGCAGAAGATTCCTCTGCATAAAGATGGAATGGCAGACTCTGAAGTGGGCAAGACTCTACATGTATATGATCGCCTGAAACAAATCCACAACTGAATGTAACAACATATCCTGTATATCTATCAACATTCTTTAGAGTGGTTGTCAAGAAACCAACTTCGATCGCACGTTTAGCTGACCAGGGGATGTTTTCACTAATGTGATAAAAGGCTAGGGCAATCCGGCCATCCCCACACATAGGTCATGCATGCAATGCAATGCATGTATATGTAGGAGGATATGTGCTTGTGCACTGCACATAGTACAGTTCATGCATGTATAGGAGATATGTGCACGTGCATAGAATGCATGTCGTGTAGGCAGATAAGTTTGAATCTAAACTGCTAGTTTAGCTACGGCAATGTTTGTGACGATTTGGCCCAGGAAGAACACTACGTTATATCAGATCAGATAAGTAATGTTTTCTTTTGTCATTGAATAATGAAAACCACCTCGCAATAACCAGAATCTCGCTTTATCCGAGCTCGTTATAAGCAGGGCATTATGCCATAGGAACGCACATTAGAATTATCGAGACTTCTGGATTTGCCTCGTTATAAGCAAGCTCGTTAAAAACAGGGTTCTCCTGCACAAGTATGGTATACGCTACTGAAATCTGTGTTTATTCTGATTGGCTTAGATTTAGGTTGATTTAAAATCATTTCATCCAGATTATGAAAACAAATGTTGTTTAAAACATGTTTTGGGTCGGCTATACCTGTAAGTGAAATGTCAATTGTGGTCAAAATGAGCAGAAAAGATGAGGAAATGTAACTAAATTTTACAGGGCTGATTTTTTTATTTCACAATATACCTTAACATGCAGTAAAATTGTAAGATTCCAAAGACCTCAACATCTATAGGCAGTGCTCAAAATTAGCACAAGCCCGCTGGCCCCGGGCCACTAACTTTCATTGATGCTTAATTCTGCTGGCCCAAATGTGCAACCAATCCCAGGTTACAGACCACTAGGCCCGTATTCACAAAGGAGGTTTGTACAAACCATGGTTCAAACCGTGGTTTACATCTATGGAATGCCAATTGTAAACTGATGGAGAGAATGTGTACCATCAACATTGTTAACAAGTAAGGAATTTACATTCTCTCCATCAGTTTACAATTGGCATTCCATAGATGTAAACCATGGTTTAAACCATGGTTTGTACAAACCTCCTTTGTGAATACGGGCCCTAGACTTTGATGAATCTTGTTTTTACTTGCCCTACTGTGGCACAAAAAAGGGGGAAAAGGGGAATTAATTTCTAACATGCCATAGGGGCAATGCAAAGCCCAGCCCCCACTCTTTACCTGTCTTAACCCGTTCACTTCAAGATTCTAAAATCCCCTTAGACTCTGTACATAGCCCACCAGGTTCCCGTAAGCAACGGGTTAAAACCATCCCTGTGTCAATGGAGTACAGTTTCAACATTGAAGGTCAATGGAAAAGGGGTTTTGAAGTGGTTTACAAAAGCAAGACTCTAATCAGCCTATCTTCTGCTCATATTCAAAGACTCGGATTGATTTCATTTAGACAAGGCTTGAACCTTCAAAAGAGCCCATTCTAATACATTCAGTTCATATTCAAACACTAAAATCAATTAAATACTTTTGACTCTATGTCAGTTTATACTAGAGCCCAGTTACTAAAATACCATTCTTAGTTGTGTGCGCGGTCTTCTCATAGAAACATCTTTTCCTTGCTGTGCGAAAATCTTTCATTCAGCTGCGCCGACTTCTTGATAATCAGCTTGCGTTTAGCGTCATCAAATTGGTTTGCCTTCAAATCGATGTCTCTGTCGAACGGCCTCCGCTCTGTGGGTTTGTCTTCGCCCTCCTCCTGTAACAGAGAAATTGTCAAAATAATGTAAATCATATGATTTGTTTGTAATGTTTTCATGGCAAACAGTACAACAAAATTATTCCAGAATTAAACAGACTTCTCATAGGAACAACTTTTCCTTGCTGTGCGAAAACCCGTCGTTCGGCTGTGCCGACTTCTTGATTTAGCATCATCAAATTGGTTTGCCTTCAAATCGATGTCTCTGTCGAACGGCCTCCGCTCTGTAGGTTTGTCTTCTCCTTCCTCCTGTAACAGAGAAATTGTCAAAATTGTGGGATTCATATTAGCCGTTTTGTTTTCCAGGCATATCAGTACCTAAGCTGCAAAACATTTTCTTCCATAATTAAACAGATTTTACTATAATCAAACTCTCGATGTCTCTGTCGATCAGCCTCTGCTGCTCTATGGGCTCGTCTTTCCCCTCCTCCTGTAACAGAAAATTTGTCAAAATAATGTGAATGATATTAGATGTTTGTCAGGTTTCCCACGCCAAACAGTTTTCCCACAATATAAATTATTCCAGAATTCAACAGGCTATACCATGATCAAATTCTCAAATCGATGTCTCTGTCAAACAGCCTAGGGTTGGTCCTTTTCCACCTCCCTGTAACAGAGAAATTGTCAAAATTGTAAGATTCACATTAGCTGTTCATCTTGTTTTCTATGCTGACACAAGTATTTCTTATAATATCTAAGCAGACATAAACCTTCAAAGCTCACATTTCTATACAATTTTAACAAATTAAGAATCAATGGATGTGTCATGAGCGATCTTATATCAGATCTATTAAAACTAGATGGATCTTCGATTGCGCGCAATCAAAAATTATGCCTCCGCTATCACGCGATTTTAATATCAATCCCAAATTAACATGCACCGATTTAATTTTTAAAAATATTTTTCATATATTTTGAGTCCTGTGACCTTGACCATATGACCCCAATCTTTGATGGTTCCCTAAAAAACATTCAGGTATGAAGTTTGATTGAAATCTGACATTTAGTTCTTGAGATTTTGGCATTACAAGCTTTTTTGCATGTATAATGAGTCCCGTGACCTTGACCTCAACCTCATGACCCCAACATTTTATGGCTACGTTGACTCTTTATGATACATTCAGGTACCGAGTTTGATTGAAATCCGACATTCAGTTCTTGAAAATTTGCCATTACAAGCCATTTTCTCATACATATTGAGTCCTGTGACCTTGACCTTTGACCTCATGACCCCCAAAATCTAAGCAGATCAGTGGCACCCCGATATGTACACTCATACCAAGTTTGAAATTGATCCGTCAACCGATTCTTGAGATATCGCAAGAACGAGGCATTTTTGCGCATACATTGAGTCCTGTGACCTTGACCTTTGACCTCATGATCCCCAAAATATAATCAGATCATTGCCACCCCAATATCTACACTAATACCAAGTTTGAATTTGATCTGTCAACCATTTCTTGAGATATCGCGAGAACGAGGCATTTTTGCATATATATCGAGTCCTGTGACCTTGACCTTTGACCTCATGACCCCCAAAATCTAATCAGATCATTGTCACCCCAATATGTACACTCATACCAAGTTTGAAATTAATCCGTCAACTGGTTCTTGAGATATCGCGAGAACGAAAACGGGACGTACGGACGGACGGACGTACGGATGTACGGACGGACGGACGTACGGACGGACGGACGTACGGACGGACGGACGGACGGACAACCCGAAAACATAATGCCTCCGGCCACTTCGTTGGCGGAGGCATAAAAAGCGCAGGGTATTTTAATATCAGGCTCTCTACGTTGAAACGTCAAAATTAACACATCAAGGAGTGAACACAAAATATCTTGGCCTGGGTCTAGGGAGAATTATGTTTTTCACTAAAATATTTGAACCTGGGGTTAAAATGACTTCCTAAGAAGAGACACTCTATTCCAGGTTTTTCTAATGCGCAATTGTTCTTATCAGTTCCTTCTTGCATTTCTTGCTGTGCATGTCAACCAGCGACTCCCCTCTTGCTGTGTTTGGAAACCTCAGTTTTCAGTCTAAACCATGGTTTTTACATAAACCTTCTTTGAGAATTCCAGCCACCTGCCACCATGTAGATCATTTTGACCATTGGGTTTATTAGAAGGATTCCCTAAGAAGAGATGCTCTATTCCTGGCAAATGAGCAATTGTTCTTGCCAGTTCCTTCTTGCGTTTCTTGCTGTGCATGTCCCCATGGTAACCATGACAGCAAGTCCATAGTCTCTTTCAGATAGCTCCGTCTCCTCTCTCTTCTTACTCTTTTTGCCTCTACGTTCTTCATGTTGCCTCTCTTTGTCCAGCCTCTTTTCAGCTCTAACCAGAACTGTACTATTCCTTTAAGAGGAGATGTGCAATCCCAAGAATATTTTCTAAATGTTCTTACCAGTTCCTTCTTGCGTTTCTTGCTGTGCATGTCGACCAGCGACTCCCCTCTCGCTGTATCATTGTGTTTGGTAACCATGACAGCGAGTCGCTTGTCTCTTTCAGATAGTTCCGTCTCCTCCTTTTTCTTACTCTTTTTGCCCCTTCTTTCTTCATGCTGCCTTTCTTCGTTCTGCCTCTTTTCAGCTCTCTCCTGGAAACAAATTAACAAAAGTGAACCAAAAGTGTAAACAAAAAAACAAATCAACCCCAAAAGTATTGAGCAATAATTGTTGAGATATTGAATTTGGATACCCAGGCTGCATTTCTTTTATTTGTTCTTTTATTTGTTCTCTCCTGGAAACAAAAGAACAAAAATGTAGCAAAAGTGTAAAACACAAATCAAACCCCCAATGTTGAGATATATATTGAATTTGGATCTATTACCCTGGGCCTGGCTGCAAGTATTTTATCTCCTTCATTCGATTTTGTGTCATATGTCTTCTTATTCTTTTTTGGCTTTAAGTTTCAGCTCTCTCCTAAACAAACCCAGGAAGAAATAGACTTGTCAATATGATGCTCTTGAAAAAAAGCCTATAGGTTTTTATATATATTTTCTCATTAAATGCTCCTTTATCTATTATTTCAGATCATTGCTGAGCTCTTACCAACAGAAAGACGAATGAAAATAAAACAAAGTTACACATACAGCTCTCTAACCAAAGAACATAAATGTACTTTGAGGCCCGGTCACATTTAACCGGATAGCGTAAACGTATCTGCAAGAATCTTCAGGATTGAACGAGGCCAGATTAACCCGAAGAAGAAGAAACAGATACCAGATAAAAAGTAAAATTATCAATCCGTTCATCTCCGTTCGTATGTGTTTCTTGTTCGTTCCTTGTTAGGCGATCTACGTTGTTCTATTCAGCAGAATGTTTTGCGCACAAGCAATGGCGACGACTTTCACCGCCGGAATAATTTGATTTAGCAATTTTCCTATTAATACGCTATCTAGTGATATGTGACCGGGCCTTTAACCAACAAGTTCAAAGCCACAAAAAGATTATAGAGTGATTGTGTTTGGCAACTAAGGTCAACAGTTGTTGAAATTCTATTCCACTAGGCTCGGCCTTTCTTGCTCTGTTTCGTCTCACCTTGCTTCATGCTACAGTCAAACCTGTCTAGAGCAGCCATCCTGCCAATAGTTGTCACAAAAATTGATTCCCTGCACAGTAAGACAACGCTATGGAACCTATAGTCATATAGAGGTCAACTGTCTACTTTTCTTGTTACACATGTTTGATTGTATTCAAGTCCGTAGAGGTCACCTGTCTACAGTGGCCACTTTCCTTGTTTCCCTTGGGTGGTCACTATACACATGTTTGATTGTATTCAAGTCCGTAGAGGTCACCTGTCTACAGTGGCCACTTTCCTTGTTTCCCTTGGGTGGTCACTATACACATGTTTGATTGTATTCAAGTCCGTAGAGGTCACCTGTCTACAGTGGCCACTTTCCTTGTTTCCCTTGGGTGGTCACTATACACATGTTTGATTGTATTCAAGTCCGTAGAGGTCACCTGTCTACAGTGGCCACTTTCCTTGTTTCCCTTGGGTGGTCACTATACACATGTTTGATTGTATTCAAGTCCGTAGAGGTCACCTGTCTACAGTGGCCACTTTCCTTGTTTCCCTTGGGTGGTCACTATACACATGTTTGATTGTATTCAAGTCCGTAGAGGTCACCTGTCTACAGTGGCCACTTTCCTTGTTTCCCTTGGGTGGTCACTATACACATGTTTGATTGTATTCAAGTCCGTAGAGGTCACCTGTCTACAGTGGCCACTTTCCTTGTTTCCCTTGGGTGGTCACTATACACATGTTTGATTGTATTCAAGTCCGTAGAGGTCACCTGTCTACAGTGGCCACTTTCCTTGTTTCCCTTGGGTGGTCACTATACACATGTTTGATTGTATTCAAGTCCGTAGAGGTCACCTGTCTACAGTGGCCACTTTCCTTGTTTCCCTTGGGTGGTCACTATACACATGTTTGATTGTATTCAAGTCCGTAGAGGTCACCTGTCTACAGTGGCCACTTTCCTTGTTTCCCTTGGGTGGTCACTATACACATGTTTGATTGTATTCAAGTCCATAGAGGTCACCTGTCTACAGTGGCCACTTTCCTTGTTTCCCTTGGGTGGTCACTATACACATGTTTGATTGTATTCCTGTCCATAGAGGTCACCTGTCTACAGTGGCCACTTTTCTCGTTTCCCTTTAGGTGGTCACTATACACAGGTTTGACTGTATTACAACTATGGAATGTCAGGCTGATTTTTTTCTCTCCTGGCACAGTCAGCTTGCGTGTCCGCGCCCACAGACTGGTCTCTAGCCTCTTCGAGGAGTTCTTGTGGAAAGTCCCCTGAAATGTATGCATCTCTAGTGTGATATTTCATGTACAAAATTATAACACAGTGCTTGAAATTAGCACAGGCCTGCTGGCCCAGGGCAACTCAAATTCAGCTTCAATTTCAGCGAAGCGAAATTCCACTGGCCGAATGGGCAACCTAATATAACAGAATTTTATACAATCATGTGTTCTTTGTTAGGGGCCACCAGATTCAGGTTTTGGGCCATTTGAATAATCAATAAAAAAAATGTTTGTTTGAATTACTTGCCCGACTGGGCCACAAAGACGAACCTGTTCCTTCCTGGCACGGTCAGCTGGAGTGTCGGTCCACCCAGACCGGTCTCCAGCCTCGGGTACGGGGGTCTTGCGGAAGGTCCTAGCCCCAAGACCAAACGTTGTGGAGTAGCCCGGGAGCTCAGTCATCCAGGAGTCTCTGTTCACCTGCACTGGTCCATCCTGGTAAACATTTTTTTTTAAAGAAAAGAGTACAATGTGTAGAACAGACATTTTGACTTTTTGGCCATGAAGAACAACAGAGTGTCAATGTCACAGCATCAGTTGGATAAAAAGGATACATGCCAGCGGTTACTTCGAGATAAAATATACAATTCAGTTGTTCTATCCTTCTTTTTTAAAAGTAAGCATTGCATTTAAATCACCAACATGCATTCTGATCAAAAGCCTAGCTTTAAATTATGAATGTGTGTGAGTTTGGACATTTACATACATATGGATTAAGGCAAGATTGTATCATCATACCCATGCATACAATTGGGCAATTTTACTTCATGATTTGCGAGATCAGTTTTGTTTGCCTCCATCAGCTACAGGTGTTTGATTGAATGTTAATCTCTATGTGTACTTGCACTTTGTAAATAAGCACTTGCGCATCCTGTGTATGCACACACACACCACACAGTATCTGCAAGAATCTTCAGGATTGAAGGAGGCAGATTAACCCGAAGAAGAAGAAGATGTGTACACTGCAATGTTCAGTTTTGAAATTTGTTCACCCGAAAATGGAAATTTTGTAGGGATGCAAGATCATTTCATGTCATTCCCTTTTTACAATTGGGGCTCAGAACTCCATGAAAATATTTGACTTTACCGTTTGTCAGCCGATACGTTTTTAGTTATAAATTTATGCAAGTTAGGAAATGTTGTCACCATGATAATCAAACCAATGTTTGATATTTGCACAGGCCGAGGGCAATTACAAATTCAATTTGGGCAACTAAATTTCATTGATGCTAAATTCCACTGGCCCCAAGCCCCCAATACAAATGGGCAACCAAATATAACATTATTTGCAATGTTTTTTTTCTGATTTTGGAGCCACCAGATACAGGGTTTGAGCTACAAGAAATAGAAAAATTGCGTTTTTACTTGCTCAAATAGGCCACAAGGGGAAAAAGTTTGATTTCTAGCATTGATTTAAAACAAACCTTATCCGCCAGTTTTTGCTTCATTGCCGCCGATCTCTTCTCAAACTCTTCAGCAGCTGATCTGGCATACATCCCCTCCATTCCCGGCTTCATTGGCAATGGTCCGATCATGTCGTCCTCGCTATCATCATCCTCATCATCATCGCTCTCCTCCCTGGTTGCTTCCTCCTCTAATGCAGATGATGTCGGGACACGGTCCCCTTGGAAACTTGGTGGAAGCGAAGGTCCGTAGGCGTAGGAGGAACTTCTCGAAGAGCTACCAGTCCTCCGATCTTTACGATCATCACTATTAGTTTTAGAAGGCGTCGGTTTCTTTTGAAACCCTGGCGGTAGCGCCGGTCCGTACGAGTCATCATCACTCTCACCCTCATCCGCTTTTTGGGCTTCATCATCACTAGCATTAGCATCCAACTTGCTCGTTCTGCTATAGTTTGGCGGGAGTTGCACTCCGAAGCTACCATCCTCATCCTCATCATCGTCATCCTTACATGTAGGTGTAGTTCTGTTTAACAAATGAGGAGGTAAGGCTGGGCCAATGTCTCCACCAATGTCCCTTTTCCTAGTACTACTAGCGTGCTTTGTATTCCTAGAGCCTCTTTCTGCCGATCTCTGCTTTAGATGAGGTGGTAACGCAGGCCCTATATCATCGTCTTCTGAATCATTGTTCCTGTCGCGATACTCTTTCCCGCTCGATCCTTCTTTTCTCTTTGTGAGACTAGGAGGCAGTGCTGGACCGATGACGCCATCATCATCATCGTCGTCACAATCACTCCAAGACCTTGGAGCACTCATCCTTACTGCTGGTTGCTGCTCCCCCTTTAGACTTTTTCTCTGACTCGGCTTCACTTCCAATTACTTTTGTCTCCGTTAGTTAACTTGGTTTGTTGAATTAGAGCTTTGGAGACTGGAGGACCTCTCTTAGTCTCTAGATGAATGTTGCCGTTTGCTCTCTTCTTGCCCTTGCTTCACTGTAGCGGACCCTGGGAATGAAATACAAATTAATAAACTACAGTTTCCACTTCTCTTCACCAAATATGTTCTTTTTAGACGTATTTCTATCGTCTGAGAGCCTGTAAATACATGCATTTGCCATTAGGCATTACATTTTGTTTAAAAAATAATTAAAACATTGATGAACTTGTTCATTGTTGAATTAAAATGCTATATTGCATTGCTAATCAAGAACACTAAAGACAGTAAAGAGGTCAACAGATAAAATTTAAATACACTATAAATTTGAGTGATAAAATGCAGTAATCAAGTAAACATGTTGTCATGGTCTGGACATGGACATAAAATTAAAAAGCTTTTAAAAAGTCATTAATTTGATGTCCTCCCCCTTCGATGTAATTAATCCATGGACCATGACCATGTCTTTTGAAATTTATTGTTATTTTCCAATGCACCAAGTATACATGATTAGTGTAGATAAGCCAACTTAAGGTTTAAATTCTTAAATTTAAAGGTCACTTCACGTTTCATTCATTGATTCATTTCCACCAACATGACCAACAAAAATGTAAAAATCTAAAAAAGGAAAATACAATATTTAATATGATTGATTATAATGACAACGAAACACTAAAAGCCAACATAAACGTGTCAAAAGGGTATTATTTGCTATACACACATGATCAAAATGTTTCTTGTTCGGCAAATTGGTGCAATAATAAAACAAAAATACGCGCGAATTTATACCATACCGAGAGTTAGATCGACAAATTTATCGCTTTCATGGCCTTTTTGACATTATTATTGTTATTTTCACTGTCGGCATTCTAGCGATATAGTCTAGTGGGTAGAAGGGGTGTTCGTGCACCCCGATGAGACAAATTTTAATCTATGTTACTTTATGTAAAAAAATGTGTAGAAAACGATTAGCTATGTTAACAGCGCCAAAAAGTGTCCCATGTATGATTTTTATGCAAATTTATGCAAATTATGGTAGCCATTTTGGTTTTAGACTAGTATTCATATTTTGATCATTTTCAGAGATATTTTTTTAAAGAAAGAGTCCAGACTAATGTTTTGAAGGTCAGAGAACACGATTTTATAATTAAAAATCTGATCAGATGGGTGTATGACATCATAATATGCAAATTAGGGGCAAAATTTGCATAAAATCAATATTTTCTGCATAAATAGGCATCTATTTCATATTGCAACTTATGAAAACAATGAATGAACAATTTCTTTTGTCTATAAAAAATAAGTTCAATATATCTTCATACAAAATAAACCTTAAAAACTTTAATGCAAAACTTAAATATGCAAATTTATGCAAATTAGAAACATTGGTACAATTTACATATATTTTATGAGTTGCTTTCTTTTTAATCAAATACGGCACATAACTACCCACTTGAAGTTTCTAAACATATGTATGGAAGGTCAATGAGTGTCATTGAAAGGTGTATTGAAGACTATGTGACGTCACAATATGCAAATTAGTGGCAAAATTTGCATAACAATAAAGATATTCTGCATGAATCGGGTGATATTCCCGTGTTTGAGCCATGCAAACATTAAATAAACAATGTTTGAAGGCATAAATAGAGACTTATAAAATATCTTCATACAAACCAAACTTCAAAAACTACGAAACATAAATATGCAAATGTATGCAAATTAGCCCCACAGTACATAATCCTTGTATTTTAGAAGCTACTTGCTTTTTTTTTTTTTAATCAAATACGGCACATAACTGCCCACTTGAAGTACATGTATCTTATGAGTGTCATTGAATAATGTCTGAAGAAAATAATTTTATGGTGTTATTTTATGCAAATTAGGGGCATACTTTTTATAAGATCAGTTTAATATATCATATTTTGCAATACTTTATAACTAATGAAGATAATTTCTTAACAAATCGTCATCATAATCATTACACCTGCACATAAATTACATATCGCTACGATAACACTTTCATATAGTTACCAGCGTGACTTAATGTGTCAAATGTCGGAAAATTGAAGTCAGCATTACATCTAACAAGGTTAATTGTGGCACATAGCTGGACATGTAATTTAGTCTAGACATGCGTGTTAAGGGCCAATGAGCTAGAATAAACAATTGCTGAAGTTATTTGATTACACCGTGTAAAATTTAGGGATGCCTTTAATAGCAAAATTCAAATTATTTCGGTGATTTAAATCAATATTTCAAATACATACGTTCAAGACTAAACATATAACCAAGGTCTCTTCATCTGAATTATGCGCTATATAAATGTATATTATTATTATTATTATTATTAATCTTAATGAGATCATTCATATTCACTGTCTAAAATCAAACGTCAAACATTACAACACAATGCATATGTTAATGCAGATATAAGTAGACATAGCAAAATGTACAGACCTATATATACAAATGTTTTGAGGAACAGAAAGAGGGATTGAAATAAGGATTTCTTCATTCACATTATTCATTCGTCATCTTCATTTCCTAAAAAATCTTGAAAGTCTAGATCGTCATCTCCATCTCCATCTCCGCTGTCATCGCTGTCCACTTCATCATCTGAGTCTGTGCCTAACAAGTCAACCAATGACGGCGGAAGGACAGGGCAACATGACCAGACTGGTTCTAGTAATCCTTCCACAGTGAGTGTCCATCCCTGTCCTTCACTGTACGGCTCAGGTTTCTCCACGATGGGCACATGGGCTCTCTTATATAGCGCTGCACGGTGGTTGACTCGTTGAATGTGTGGCTGTAGAGCTGAGTGACAGGGTGGGAGGCGGGCCAGGTCCACTTTCGATTTGGAGGTTAGCTTTTTGTCCTCACCGACCATCTTCCGAAGCAGCTTTACACGGGCTTGGTCAACTGATAACTCGCGAGCCTGCCCATACATCAGACAGGTGAACTCCTCCAACTGCTGCACTGTCTTGAGGGTTACGTTCCAGTTAGTACCGAGCTCCCTGAAGGGTTGGTGGAACTTTGGAAATTTCTGTAGCTTTTTTAGGGGACCCACTTTCCCCTTTCCTTTGAAGGCACTCGTGCAATCTTCTCCGGTAAAGACGTGAAAGCCAAGGAGTGTAGTGGCACAGTAGTCCTCACCGAACGATTTTGCGAGCTCAGTCACGTTGATGAGTCGGCGATGCTTCCCAGATCCTGTATCAAGGTACACATTCAGGTTGATTGAGTGTGCATGATGGAGAAGTATGACGAAGATATCCGTGTCTGGGGTCCTGACAACGGCATCCTTGTATCCGAGAGAGGCGGCGTAATGGAGGTACACCACTACCCGTGTATCTGTCTCTTCCTGGTTGCTGTAGATAGTCGGGATCTCTTGCACTTCAACCTACATATATATAAAAAGAAAATGCAAGGTAAGTATCATTGACACAGAATAGTTACAATATACTAACATAATAATATTACAGACAATATTTATCAGATAATTGAACAAAAATGTAGGTAATGCAATACATTACGTTACTTTGTTTATGGAAGCGTTTTTACTTAAATACTATCGAAACTACAACTTACATTGTTGTTCGATGAAATGAATTGATGGCCTCTACCCTCCACGATTAGGACAGCCATATCAGCCCTCGACAGTCTTGAAACCGCTTCGTGACTACTCCAAACTTACAGCAGAAGCTGACAAAGCTGTTTTTTGTTGTCATCGTTCGCCAAGAAGGTTTTGAAGTTGTACGGCTTCCTTGTAGCTGGGCCAGCTAGAATGATCTTCTCAGAGCTGCCACGGCGCAATCTCTCCTGGGCTTTGATGGATTTCGGGTGGTAACTATCTGTTGAGAACAGGAAATGCTTCTTGGCTACCATCTGACTGAGGACCTGCAGACATATCTCACCCCATGTTGGAGGTAGGTTGTCAAGAACATGAAGCAGCGCCATACCGTCTTGAATGAACAGAGCACCATCTGGATACGGTAGAACTTCTGGAGTGGTGTCTTCCAAAAGGTTGTGTAGAAGAACAGCCTTGTTGGTCTTTGAGAAGAAACCATCTGGAGTTCTACCGTATCCAGATGGTGCTCTGTTCATTCAAGACGGCATGGCGCTGCTTCATGTTCTTGACAACCTACCTCCAACATGGGGTGAGATATGTCTGCAGGTCCTCAGTCAGATGGTAGCCAAGAAGCATTTCCTGTTCTCAACAGATAGTTACTACCCGAAATCCATCAAAGCCCAGGAGAGATTGCGCCGTGGCAGCTCTGAGAAGATCATTCTAGCTGGCCCAGCTACCAGGAAGCCGTACAACTTCAAAACCTTATTGGCGAACGATGACAACAAAAAACAGCTTTGTCAGCTTCTGCTGAAAGTTTGGAGTAGTCACGAAGCGGTTTCAAGACTGTCGAGGGCTGATATGGCTGTCCTAATCGTGGAGGGTAGAGGCCATCAATTCATTTCATCGAACAACAATGTAAGTTGTAGTTTCGGTAGTATTTAAGTAAAAACGCTTCCATAAACAAAGTAACGTAATGTATTGCATTACCTACATTTTTGTTCAATTATCTGATAAATATTGTCTGTAATATTATTATGTTAGTATATTGTAACTATTCTGTGTCAATGATACTTACCTTGCATTTTCTTTTGATATATATGTAGGTTGAAGTGCAAGAGATCCCGACTATCAACCAGGAAGAGACAGATACACGGGTAGTGGTGTACCTCCATTACGCTGCCTCTCTCGGATACAAGGATGCCGTTGTCAGGACCCCAGACACGGATATCTTTGTCATACTTCTCCATCATGCACACTCAATCAACCTGAATGTGTACCTTGATACAGGATCTGGGAAGCATCGCCGACTCATCAACGTGACTGAGCTCGCAAAATCGTTCGGTGAGGACTACTGTGCCACTACACTCCTTGTCTTTCACGTCTTTACCGGAGAAGATTGCACGAGTGCCTTCAAAGGAAAGGGGAAAGTGGGTCCCCTAAAAAAGCTACAGAAATTTCCAAAGTTCCACCAACCCTTCAGGGAGCTCGGTACTAACTGGAACGTAACCCTCAAGACAGTGCAGCAGTTGGAGGAGTTCACCTGTCTGATGTATGGGCAGGCTCGCGAGTCATCAGTTGACCAAGCCCGTGTAAAGCTGCTTCGGAAGATGGTCGGTGAGGACAAAAAGCTAACCTCCAAATCGAAAGTGGACCTGGCCCGCCTCCCACCCTGTCACTCAGCTCTACAGCCACACATTCAACGAGTCAACCACCGTGCAGCGCTCTATAAGAGAGCCCATGTGCCCATCGTGGAGAAACCTGAGCCGTACAGTGAAGGACAGGGATGGACACTCACTGTGGAAGGATTACTAGAACCAGTCTGGTCATGTTGCCCTGTCCTTCCGCCGTCATTGGTTGACTTGTTAGGCACAGACTCAGATGATGAAGTGGACAGCGATGACAGCGGAGATGGAGATGGAGATGACGATCTAGACTTTCAAGATTTTTTAGGAAATGAAGATGACGAATGAATAATGTGAATGAAGAAATCCTTATTTCAATCCCTCTTTCTGTTCCTCAAAACATTTGTATATATATAGGTCTGTACATTTTGCTATGTCTACTTATATCTGCATTAACATATGCATTGTGTTGTAATGTTTGACGTTTGATTTTAGACAGTGAATATGAATGATCTCATTAAGATTAATAATAATAATAATAATAATATACATTTATATAGCGCATAATTCAGATGAAGAGACCTTGGTTATATGTTTAGTCTTGAACGTATGTATTTGAAATATTGATTTAAATCACCGAAATAATTTGAATTTTGCTATTAAAGGCATCCCTAAATTTTACACGGTGTAATCAAATAACTTCAGCAATTGTTTATTCTAGCTCATTGGCCCTTAACACGCATGTCTAGACTAAATTACATGTCCAGCTATGTGCCACAATTAACCTTGTTAGATGTAATGCTGACTTCAATTTTCCGACATTTGACACATTAAGTCACGCTGGTAACTATATGAAAGTGTTATCGTAGCGATATGTAATTTATGTGCAGGTGTAATGATTATGATGACGATTTGTTAAGAAATTATCTTCATTAGTTATAAAGTATTGCAAAATATGATATATTAAACTGATCTTATAAAAAGTATGCCCCTAATTTGCATAAAATAACACCATAAAATTATTTTCTTCAGAAATTATTCAATGACACTCATAAGATACATGTACTTCAAGTGGGCAGTTATGTGCCGTATTTGATTTAAAAAAAAGAAGCAAGTAGCTTCTAAAATACAAGGATTATGTACTGTGGGGCTAATTTGCATACATTTGCATATTTATGTTTCGTAGTTTTTGAAGTTTGGTTTGTATGAAGATATTTTATAAGTCTCTATTTATGCCTTCAAACATTGTTTATTTAATGTTTGCATGGCTCAAACACGGGAATATCACCCAATTCATGCAGAATATCTTTATTGTTATGCAAATTTTGCCACTAATTTGCATATTGTGACGTCACATAGTCTTCAATTATCTTTATACACCATTCAATGACACTCATTGACCTTCCATACATATGTTTAGAAACTTCAAGTGGGTAGTTATGTGCCGTATTTGATTAAAAAGAAAGCAACTCATAAAATATATGTAAATTGTACCAATGATTCTAATTTGCATAAATTTTCATATTTAAGTTTTGCAGTAAAGTTTTTAAAGGTTTATTTTGTATGAAGATATATTGAACTTATTTTTTAAAGACAAAAGAAATTGTTCATTCATTGTTTTCATAAGTTGCAATATGAAATAGACGCCTATTTATGCAGAAAATATTGATTTTATGCAAATTTTGCCCCTAATTTGCATATTATGATGTCATACACCCATCTGATCAGATTTTTAATTATAAAATCGTGTTCTCTGACCTTCAAAACATTAGTCTGGACCACATCTACAATGTATTGTAAATGGTCCTGAACGGACCATTTACTGCACACAGTGGAACAAATCCACGGGAACTTATTTTAAATACCTACAGTTGTAATTATTTAACATAATACGATTCCCTCCTGTTTTAATACTATCAGGAGGGATATAAAGTAATTGAATTGTGATAGCTTACCCTTCAAGAAGAATCATACCTCCAAAATCTTGATAAAACGTCTGCAATATTCCACTCGCCTTCCACCTCTTCCAGTCTTCGCCTGCAATATGGCGCGCCCGCGTGTGCTAAACATGTGTACAGTGTATGTACGATATGCGATCACGCGATACGCATGGCAGAATATTTTACATGACAATACATGACGTGCTCGCTACAAGAAAGCACATAAGCCTTAATCAAGGCACTACCATTATAGTCAAAAGCCGTCTCGTAATATTGGAGTGCAACCTAAAGTGTTGATTTCGCTCTGTGGTTATTTTGCATAGCGCCATCTAGTGATAAGAGGAAGGGAAGTTCACTAAATAGACGCAGTATTATGATTTCTACGAGTGGATGCTGAACAAAAATGACACTTCAGCTAAACGTTCGGCCCTAGCCTGGGGTCGGAGGGTGGGGGTACATTTATTGAGTTTGCATATATATATGTTTGATTTCACAAGCATACACTCAAGTTATTAATATTTGTGTTGATGAAGTAAAATTAATAGACTATTGAATTTATTTCATTAGTAGTATGCTTCGAGAATGTCGGTAAATTTTGCCATTTGAAAGATTTCCATGAAATGTTTATGATTGGTCACTCACGCTGTATAATGCAATAATGATAGTAATAACAATGATAGCAACAACGATGATAGCTATATTTATTCCTATTTTATATAGTTGGAACTTGGAAACTAGGAAATATTTGTTGATATAATTATTAATTTGTAGGACTGAATATTTGCGTTGATGCAGACAAAGTAGTTTCCTTATGAATTTTGCGTCAAATGTTGCCATTTAAATTAGGGTTAAATAACCCCAGTTCAAGGTATCAATGAATGACATGTCTCCGCCCTTGGGAGGTGGGGACACAAACTATTTCAGGACACGTGCCCTACCCCGTAGTTTCGCCGCTGTAGTAATGTAGACCGCTTTGATAACGTTATTAGTACGACTGTAATGAGACACTGAGATTAGGCAAAATTAAACACATTTAATAATAATAATAATAATAACTGTTATTTAAATACGCTATT